>CM057007.1:84482669-85082669 GCA_029891345.1 Dryococelus australis | reverse complement strand
CGGCTAGTGTCCTGTGCTACCAGTTCGGCTGGTCTGTCACCTTAGAAAGCGACGCATCTATCTCTCGGCTAGTGTCCTGTGCTACCAGTTCGGCTGGTCTGTCACCTTGGAAACCGACACATCTATCTCTCGGCTAGTGTCCTGTGCTACCAGTTCGGCTGGTCTGTCACCTTGGAAACCGACACATCTATCTCTCGGCTAGTGTCCTGTGCTACCAGTTCGACTGGTCTGTCACCTTGGAAACCGACGCATCTATCTCTCGGCTAGTGTCCTGTGCTACCAGTTCGACTTGACGAGGTCTGCATGGGGTCCGAGCTGCCAGTCGACCACTTGGGCTGCCTTACTGATTCTTCCAATGTTAGTTGATCGTGTGACGTCGAATATCGTGTCTCAGTTGGCTCAGAGAGCGCTCTCTCGTGCTCTCCCTCTCGCGACTACGTCATCATAACGTCAGAGAGAACGCTCTCTGGTTTTCTCAATTAGTCGGAGAGAGCACACAGAGAGCACGAAGTTGTATACTCGCTGGCGCTCTCTCGCAGGCGCCATATTTATCTACATTATTTCCGTGTTTGAATAAGGTTATAGCAGCTTTCTGGTCCAAAACCACGTTGCATTTTAACTGTAAGTGAATAATTCTAACAGTTTCAAACAGCGAAATGACATACGCAACATGTATTTATAAAAATATAAATACTGATTTCTGACTACGTCTCGCTTTTCTGTCACTTTGCTGTAACATGACGGTAACATATAAAACAAAAATAATAGTATTTTACGCTTTAATGAATATTCTGGTAGTGTTACAATTATTTGTGAATTATTTAGAACACACATAAATTACTTACACTAGCTATAACCACGATTTTAGCTTAACAAGATTTCCCACCTCTTGGCACCAGCTGTCTGCCTGACGTCGTAGAGAAACGAGAGAGTGTGTCTCAATTCCCAGAGCGAGAGCACGAGAGAGAGTGAAGCAATACTCTCGCCAGGTTGTGCGGAAGAGTGCATAGATTTGAAGTAAAGAAATGTGCTGTTGGTATTTGTGTGGAGGTACGTGAGTTTATTATCTCAGTAAGCTCCAAAAGAGTGTAGTTAGTTCTGGTCATAGATTTGTGGGTAGAGCAGTTGTTGTGTTCAACTGTCTGTATCACAGACTAAAGATGTCTGCGCATGTACCCAACATTGACCTACCCCAATCCTGTCGACAGTTAAGAATGTGTTTGTTTGTATCTTAATTTTTAAGTGACAAGCACTGTCATATTAATAAAATACCTTTAACATTTTGAACTTAATCAAAAAGCATTACAAACTGGTTAGAGGTAGTATAAAAACATCTCTAACCACTTGTTTACAAATCAGTTTTCTAACCTAAAACCCAAATCACGCCGTTTTCGCTAGACACGTGTTAGCAGAAAAGCTGTTCAATGTTGGGACACCGAGATTGGTTGTGCGCAGCCAGCGAGATCGGTCTACGTCAACGAGCTATATAATAAACATAGAGTGGCGAAAGCGTTTCCAAACTGAGGCCACTTAAACCTCGATCCGCCATTTTTTGTTAGTCAAAACAAAGGTCCATGGTAAGGTGTAGCAGTAAGGAATATTACACTTACGTATGCAAAATAATAGACAAATAAAATACAATTGGACATTTTCACGCACTTGCTGGATGGAAATGAAGTGTAATTGGCGGATTTTGCTTTCCAAGGTTAAAGATGACAAACCGCTGGAAAGTTGTATAGTGTAGGGTTGTGAGTGTTATTTTTGTGGAGAATTGTGTTAATATCAAACCAGCCTGCATGTTTGAGATTGTAATGTATAAGCCTATGCATGGGAGCATGTAAGCAATTTATGTATCCAATTAATCGAGTGCTCGGAAATACTAAAGGTGCAATGGGCTGTGGTGTTTCGGCTCGAAACTGCAATGCAAATAAGATATACACTACAGCAGTCTGACATCAAACCACAAAGTTGGTGGATTGACCTCGTTATCAAAATCATTATTTTCGTGTATTGAGGCAGACGTGGAAATTATATTTTGTGGGTGCTCACGGAAAGCAGGTTCCGGTAAATGTAAACATATCGTCGAGGCAACGTAAAGCAAAGGCGTTTTTTTTTTTAATTAAAAAATCCGGAAAATGGTATAAATCCACTCTATTACTAATACAAAACACTGATTTTATAGGGCACATAAATATTTCACCTGATGGGGAGGGCTATGAACTGTAGGAAGATTGAGGGGTAAGAGTTTGCAATGAAAATGAAAATATTTTGTATTTTTTTACCCCACAACTTCTCTGATGTTCATTGCCCCCCCCCCCCCCCCCTAACAGGTGTTTGTATAGGTTTGGTTTGTATTGTTTGGTTATGTGTTTTGGCAATTCATGTATTTCCATATGTAAATATTACTATGAAGTACATATTTTCCACGGTTTACTCCACAATCACCCTGATTTCCCTAGTAAATCAGTTCTTTTTATTATTAATATAAAAAAAATTCCAAAAAAATTTTTTTTTTTTCGAAAAATCCTCTCTGATATAATCACCCTGGAGGATCACCTTCCGTGAATAGTGGACAAACATTAGCAATTTTAAGGTCATCTGGAAAAATACCACTTTTAAAGACTTCATTGATTATGTGACCAAGAGGTGTTATAATTATTTTAGAAAAGTCTTTAATTACTTTTATAGGAATCACATCAATTCCAATGGACTTTTTCTGTGAATTGCCAAGTAATGACTGCTCCAGGTATTAATAACAAAGTTCAAATTGATTAAAAAAAACACAATCGCTCTAATGTTTATAAGTATTGTTATATGCAAATGCCTTCAGCACGTACTTGTAATAAGACATATCTGTTGTTTTATTGCTGCAGTTAGTGCAGCCATATGCTGAGCATGCAGAAGGCATCGGAACGATATTTTATATATATATATATATATCAGAAGCTATAAAATGTTCATTTAAAGACGACATTATCTAACGATACGTCATTCAGATGTGGGCGTAACGAACTCGGCGTAACATAACAAATCAACACGGCCTTTAATATTTCAAAACTTATCACGTCTCATTCACGGTAACAACATGACAAGGAGCATCAGTTGATAATGTTTTGACTAACATTAAAATGGCGGGACAGTTTGCCGATGGCTTCCGCTAAGAGCGCTGTAATCACTCAGTCACCTTCTCTATGTTTACTAAATAGTTCGTTGGTCTACCTGATCTCGAGTCTATGGTCTGTACTGATGTCACCATCAGATTCAGTAAAGCCGGATTTACATGTACACCGATCACGTCGAACAGACAGAGTGTAAGACTAGAACAGCCAATCAGAAGCCTTCCTCGGTTTCCGCGCGAGTCGCGCGGAAAAGTTGAGCTCAAGCCGATATTTTCTGCTCGCGGAAAGAGCAGACTTCGCCGATATTTCCCAGAAGTCAACTGGTTCACATATTTTATACTACTAATGTATTGTAAAATCGACGTGTATATGTGTAAATGTATAGAATAGTTCAACGTACGTATTTATAATGAGATACGTGAATGTAAACGTTAATTTTTTTCAACATTTGTATTAAAAAACGAAGTTTGAAAATGAACCGAAAGGTAGTGCTAAAGTTTAAATTTTTATGGACGTAAAAATGAAATTACCATCTCTTGAAAAGCAATTAGTAAATAAGTCGCACTGTACTGGAATAAATAAACTAGAGTAGAATGACGACAGCAGCTCGTTTGTAATATATAATTTGTTTTAGAATCTTGACGTCACAAGTCACGAATTCAACAGCAAATTGGCTAAACAGAAAATATGCTTAGATGTGAACAGCCATTGGTTCTACCTGTTCTGTCTGTTTCGCGTGATCTGCGTACGTGTGAATTTGGCTTAATGTCACAAACGTCGACTCTCAGATATCAAAACAGGGCTACCAACATCTGAACTTCACATACTAACAACTTGATATCATCACCAACTTTATCACTCCAGAACTCCAAAACTTTTTTAGTTTCAGATCTGCCACTCACAATGTCATCTCATCTTATAGCCACCTTTTACAAATAAAAAATCAACATCTGACCACTTCTTATTCATATTTTTCGATCAACGCACCAACTTCATTTTGTGTAAATACAGTCATCATACTGTCCTGTTTTAAGAGATCACAAAAGATCACCTACTTTCTAGATTTTAGCTATCAGATCACTCAAAAATACATCGCAGCTAGTCATAATAGCCACCATTCGATTCTCCACACTCATATTACCAATAATACAGAAGACCACAAAATAACTGTTTGACACTCGTAATGGCTGACAATAAAGAATCGCATTCCACAACAGAAGTTCCACAGCGATGTACTTCATCATACAGGCAGCCTCCACGAACACCGCATACACATGGCAGCAGTCAGTACTGCCCCACATCTGTTTTAAGACCACGAAAACCAAAAATAAATAAGAAGAATAAAAGTGCCACAGATGAATCCGATTGTCACCCATCATCAGACGACTCGGACAGGTCACCCATCCATTCAGCACCACAGAAGACATTTCTCAATTCAGTCTCCATTGTTTCCATATCTTCCAGTCTTCTGGCACTCACAACCACAACAATCACCACATCCACATGTTCCCAACCAATTTCGGCTTCATGCTCATTGCAGTCTCTTCCACCATTCCAGTTTGAGTAGCAACCTACTGCTAACATCGTGGACGACTCAGCCATCAACATTGAACCCAACTCCCACTTCAAAGAAAACACAATCACCTCCCTTGATGGAATGTCTTCACCCAGTCTCACATCATTCAATGGTATTCACACACTAACCAACCAATTGCTTATGTTTCTCAATCAGCTGAATACCATGATTTACTTCAAGCTCTGCAATCTGCTCAACCACCTTCAAATGTCACCTTGAGTACAAATATTTTTCAACGACTCCCCCTGGCTCCTGAACACAATGTACCAGTGGAGAATATGATCACCAAATTTTTACATGGCAATCCAACCAAATTCGACTTCTTCCAGATTCCTGAAACACAACCCAATGTCACACCTACCGTTTCTGTTCCACCACTTCCTCTTCGTCTTCCTCAAATCAATCAAACATTCATGTCAGCCAACATACCGTCATCCCCATCCTACCACTTCAACCACCTGTATCAACACCTACAGACAACATGGAGGTCCTCGAGAGAAGACAGGGAAACCGAGCAGCCACAGCTGACAACATCACACTCTACTGGACTGAAGATGAAGATGAGTGGACAACTCACCAACCGCAAGTCGAAACTCAAAATCAATTCACCATGCAATTTTGCCTCAAAACAGAAAAGACAATTATCACAACAACACTTCCGTTCTTGCCAAAATAATCAATCAGCCTCACACAACCTAGCTTCTAGTACAAATGATGATACTTCCCATCACACCGTCACAATTCCCAACTTCAAACTCACCACATCTTCCACCAAAATCACTCTTCAAAAAACTTCTCTTACCTCATCATCCACAACCATATCACTACTGCAATCACACAACCAACAAACTCATCTACCACATCACACCTTGCTAACACTCAGTCATCACACCACACAGCCAAAGTCCAGAAGACCACCTCTCATTGTATGCAAAACAGGCCTTTCACCAAATGCAAGCAAACGAATGTCACGACTCAAATCTCAATTTGAGATGGACCTCGAGGCTACACACTAACAGCACGCTTGTGCCCTCCAAGTGGACTGTAAGGATGACCACACCAAAATGCTCTCACTTCTTCACTCACAGAACATCCCATTTCATACGGACATGTCCCGAAGACAGAAACACACACATAGTCCTCCGCAATCTGCACTTCGACACACCCATATCAGACATTTCCCAAGCCATACCTGAACTCGGCATCCAACACAGTAAAGTCCTCCGTATGGCGAGCAAAGGCGAATTTCCTGAACCTGTCCTCTCTTGCTAGTGGTCCTGGAGGGCACTGACCAACTAGTTCAGGCACTCCAAATCACCTATTTTGATGGTGTATGGGTTAAACCTGAACTCTATCGTGGAGGTGGCAAAGTAGTCTAATGTTTCGAATGCCAAAACTTTTGCCACACATCAGATAATTGCAACGAAGTTGTCCACTGTGTTAGGTGTGGTGAAGGACATTCCTCAGACAAGTGTCCACTGCCACAAGGTGAGAAACCCACCTGCTGTCCTTTCGGAACCAGAGAACACCCAGCTAACTACTCTGCCTGTCCCAAACGGCTGCAATATTTAGAAAGCCGAGATAACAAATTAAAATCCTCTGCCACTCAACCCCGAAAATCAGAATGTAAACCAATCAATCATTCATCACTCCACGTCCCAGGAAAATCTTTCACCTCTGTATTTACTGGTTCTCAAGCTATTCCCAAATTCTTTTCGTCTACCAAGGCAGCCGACTAATCAATCATGGAATCTCTGAAAGACATAATCTCCTGGTTTTGACGTCTTGATTTGTGCTCCACTCTCAACAAACTCAAAGCAATCTTTCACCAATTCACCACTGTAAAAACCCTCATGGACAAGTGCTACACCACTCAATGGTTACCGGCCTCCACTTGCCCACCTCAACAACTCCAGCCTATACAACACATGTACGTTCGCACGCACCCACAATCTGTGGGAAAAAGGGATTTTGTACTGGTTTCGAAACAAAGTGGAGCGGACCTCACACAATCGTTCGGGTGCTAGGTGGCACTTTTTACTTAGTGTGCCTGAGCAGGAAAAGGACCGCCACCTTTCATCATTATACACTGCGGCTAGCAGATGCAGATGTCATGATGCCTGGCATCGGCACGCCAACCTCAAATGGTGACGTGAGCGGTCCAGCAGCACCACAACTCACCGACACTGAGGCTTCGGAGGCAGAACACCATGAAAACACTACACAAAGTATGCTCACAGCAGAGATGCCTAGTGCCACCACAAATGATGGTGCCGCTACAGCAAGCAACAGTTCACCTTCAACAAGCACCACACCTGCATTTCCAGCCTCAGTAAACTACCTAGCTGTGTCCGACACACAATATGCATGCAAGATGCATCATTTAGGCAACCTGACGACGGTCTAGACTCTCAAGTGACGCTACCACCTAATGGCATCGCGATGCCTTCAAGACATCCCACGTCTCCAAAGCCATGCATGGGTTGTTCGGCCGCCAAGTCAGTCACATCAGTACGATGTGATGGGGACGCCCAGCACTCTGATTCATGCTGCAGACGATGCTTTCATCGCCCACATATCCTTAGCAGCAGCAGAGACGACGAGACAGGGTCATAGGACAACACCTCCCCACCCTGCAGCTCCAAGCTGTCTTGTCGCACACGACATACCACGTGCACAGCACACTGTTGCACATCAGCACCCAAGGCAACCGTCACAGCGCCGCCTTCATCATGGGGTCATCGGCCCAGAAAACAACACACCAGATATCATCTTGGCCACTCAGCAACATCCGGCCCCCGGCCACCTGCTGTACTGAGAATGTCGGGGTTATCAGCATCAATGAACAAACAGACTCTTCAGTTGAAGTTGGGGGGGGGGGGGTAATTCTACGTATGCCCCATGACTTCCCCCGAGACCGTTCGTCACGTCATCAGCCACCACATCCAACAGGAGACTACATCACCATTCGCCCGCATGAGGGCAGGGCAACATAAGACTGTTGGGGTTTTCAGTGTCTCACATGTGTGCAAATGATTTCATGGCCTTCTAAATATTTTCTTTTAGTGTGTTTATTTTCATCTGAAGTGTTTTTGTTGTCAATACCTCTGGCATCACTCATAGCATATAGCATGCAAGTACTTCGTTATGAGTTAAAAAGCAGAACGTAAACAAATACAGTACGCAAGACATATGATGCATTGACCACGAGCTAATCTGTGCAATAATGTTTATTCGTTTAGTTTAAGTGTTTTTCAGGGTCTTGTGTATATTTAAATTAAACTTAATCATTTTTCAAGGGAAAAACTCCTACACTTGTTATGTTTATTGTATTTGAAGGGTAACATGTATTCTGTATTCTCTCTTTGCCATCCTTAACGTGGAAAGCATTTTTGTCTGTGCTGTAAGTTGCATTTTATGTACTGCTATGTCGAGTGCGAAATAAATATGTTAAGTAGTCAAAAGTACGAATGTATCAAGGTGGTTTTATTTTTATTTTTTTTTATTTTGGGTATTTTTTTTTAATATTTGGGTGGTCATTGAGGGTGAACACATTAACTATATTAATAATACATAGTGTCATCAACGAGTGGGACTTTTGCACACAGATATTAAATAACACTGCACCCTTCAAAATGTCTTTATAAAATATACAATGTTCGTCAGAGAGCTTCGTTAGGGAAACGACCAACATTGAACACTGATATAATTTGTAATGAAAATATTAATTAGTATTATAAGTAGTTGAGTGAAAGACATGCCAAATCTATGTACACAGACTATATTCCCCCCTCCCCCTGTACTCCCTGTAACACGACAGAAAGGATTTTTTTTTTGTTATGTTGGTGGATCACTACTTATGTTGACTAACATGTCTGTAGTTGTGTATAAAAGTACTTTGCTTCCGGTATATGTTGCGAATTGCTTTGCCGGATGTTGTAAACAATGGAAGATTGCAGCAACGCTAGTTATGGGGTGTTGCTGTGGAGTGTGCATTGGATTTTAGTCTGTTGCCATCATGTATAGTAGGGACACTAACGTCTCCTCCACTGCCTTCAGCATAGTATGCAGGGGCTCCTGAGCTACCGCCACGCTGCTGGTATGTTGGCTGCTGCTGCTGTTCCAGGCAGTTTGGCCCAATGCATGATGCAGTGGCGCCCTCGCACGTGGTACAAGGTGGTGGTTTTTGTGGCCATCATAGTGATCGGTGAAGGCAGAGCGAGTTGATAGACCCGTTCCCTTCGCTGTCACCATAGCTGCTGCTCCTGCTTGTGCTCCTCCGTCTCCAGTTGTGCTGCCACCAGATGCAACCCAGGCAGGTGGAAACGTGTGGGGGGGGGGGAGTGTTCACTGTGACATGTTCCCTCTGCTGGCTGTGACACACTTTCTCCTCCCTTTGCTTGCTGTTGGTGGTTCGGGGATGTGGCCGCTGGACACGTCCAAGAGAGGTGCGACCACACCTTCCTCCCCTTCACTTGCTTGCTGGAATTCAGCATTGAGGTCGCTGATGTGGGTCACCAGGGCACCTCGTGCGACTGGGTCGGTGATGTTACCTTTCATGGAACAGCATGATGTGGCTTCGGTGGACGCTGGTGGACCCGATGTACTCCGGCGATTTTCCCTTGCTCATTTTGTGAGGTGATGGTGACAGACACACTGCAGTTTGGGTGGATCTCCACGTACACTGCTGTGACATTCGCCATGATGATTGCCGTGGTGCTCGAACCCATGCCCATGAGAAGATGAGAGGGGAGGAGTGTGGTGTTTCCCTTCCTATCACACCATGATGAACTCTGTCGTTGACAACCTGGGACCATGCGAGTAAGAGGGGAGAAGGGTGTATCGCTGCCTGCTCCTGCTGTATGGCCGATCGATAATGGGCCGAATGTGCACAAACACCCATTGCTGATCATGCATCATTGCAAGCTCCAAAACAACAGGCATGAGTACATCTAAAATAAATTGTCTTCTGGTGATTTTGAAATGTCTTGCCGGAATGAAATGATGAAATGTCACATTTATTTTTCAAATGCCACAATATTTACAACACTCTGCTTAGCCATGGTGGCGTGAATACTCGCTTAATTGTTAAGCGCGGACACGTGTGTTGTGACCGCATGAGATGATGTGAACAATGTTTACATATAAGGAACAACGCACTTAGTTCACAAATGGCACTAGCTATGGAGCAAACTGGTACATACAATTGTTTACATGTCCTTTCCCTGCTGTTCTGTGATACATGCTCCGTGCACAAGTGACACATAAGACTTAGCACACTGTCACTGTACACATGCAGTGCTAACATGGTGCTGTATGTCGTGACATGGTGTGCTAACATGGAATGTGAATTGTGACTGGAGTTTAACCACTGTTGCTCGGAGGCACACGCTGCCACAGAATGTCAGCTGCGGCCGGCACCGATCGGGCCGGCTGACCATGTGGCACAGTGTTTACTCCCGCCGAGGTAGGCGTGTCGGAGAGTTGCAGTGCGCTGAGCCAAGATAGATTACTCCCAATCTTCAGGTGTGTTCCTGCTACCATACTTTACTGTGTTGAATGTAGCACTGGTGATGGCACTTGCTGTAGCGTGGATCGTGAAGGTTAATTTGGTTTGTCGAAATTTTGCATACTGAAATGTTGTTGCAGTTCACTGTCTGAACACTATATTAAATCGAGATTAGTTTCTTGCATTTCCCTTTGCACGACACTAGAGCGACACTTAGCAGCGACAGTATTTTGTGCCTTATTCGTACTTGGCCACTAAGTTCAGAGAGGTGGTGGGTGACCTGATTGTCACCTCGCCGCCCAAGATGGTCACCTTCCTGCACGAGCTCATCTCCCCTCCCACAAAGGCTGACTCTGCTGTGACTCGGCATGCTTTTCCTCGTGCCACATGGTGTATTTTTCAAGCATCCGGTAGGCATCTGGAAAGGCGTCTGCACACTGTAGTTGGGCCATTTCATCGTCCTTGTTCCCTCGTTGCTGGTAGGTAAGGAATTATTGTAGGAAATCGTTACAGAAAAATTTTGCCGCAAAATTTGGTGGTAAAATTTTTGCTGGGTTTTTGTGTTCGATTGATCATGGATTTTGGTAGACAGAAAATGTCAAAAGAATTACACCACAAAGTTGTGCGATATATTGGCGCAGTGTGATTTTACTTGTCGTTAAATTACAGCACTCCTCTAGGGAGACAACTTACACTGGTGCTGGGCTTGGCCTGCCTCAAGGCTAAACAGAAATGGCACGAAGCTGTGAAGAACTTATTAAGTGAATAAAGATTCCCGGGGTAATACTATCACTGGGGAAGTGAGGGACAGTGTGTCCGGGCGGCTAAATTAAACGAGGTTCAAGAAATTAAACTCTATCGAAAACTAAGTTATTGGTAACAAAAGTTTCTGGCTGCCTGGAGCGCGCGATACAGACACGACACACGAGACCCACCCCTCCATATACCTTGCATCTATTGTCTTGTCCTGCGTGGTGCACTGGTCGGCTTGGCGGGCAAGAACGTCATGAAGGAACTACATCTTGAAGCACTTCGCAAATAAATTCTAAAAACACATTACCCTTGCAAATTCAACATGACATTAAATATATGGAATTATTTAAGAATAAACAAACACTTGCAAAACGATGTGAGATGAGGTGAATGTGAAACATGTGCGATGTAAACAAATGAACACTTTCAAATAAACAATTTAATAGCAATAACACAGAATAAGGCCTTTTCTCGGGATGTCCCTCTAGTCTCCTCTATTAGGGTGACATGTGCTCTCCTCCCATTCCTAGCCCTTTGTCAAGCCGAACACTTCCACAGCACCGCAGCAAAAGTCAGCACTCTTCATTGGTGCACCAGTGTATTTGTGCATAAGTGATGCATGGAGAGTTCTAGGTCGAGGGCAAGCTAAGGTAAGTCTAGTGCAGCACCTCAAGTGCCATTGCCTGGCCGGGCCACCACAGACTCCGTGATGTGGAGTGATACGCAATACATAAAAAGTGCTTTGATTGTGATTGCAAGGTTCTACAGGCACACAAAGATAATTCATATTATGTGCGCAAAAATATGAATTTTCCTATCAACTTTTATCCCAGTGCCTGTGTATTGTCAGTGTTTCACAATTTTTTTTTTTTTTCCATGTGTGTAATTTTCATCCCATTTCATCCTATTTCAGCAAGGGCAAGTATATTCATTGTTGATGTTAGTAATTTTATGTGATGTTAAATCTTAGCAAGCAAGCAGGTATGGTAAATTGCAGTAGAAAGTAACGTCACGTGATATGTTAACCTGCCACCGCTGGTGACTGCAGCATGCGGCAAGCCATAGTGAGTGCCGAGCATCTTGAGGGGTTGGTTGCGTGTGATCATGTTCCACATTTTACAGCGCTCGGGTGGTCAGCATCTTTTGATCTTATCATTTTGTGTTACAATATACTCTTAGTCACCTGGAACTGTTTTCATTTGCCGCCCGGGACACCACCCCTTGTCCTTCCCAGTATTTGCATTGCCTGGGGAGGTTTTAGCAGCACATTAATTATTATAGCCTAGAGCTTTAGTGTGTATCGCCCATGCCGGTCGGTTAAGCCCAACGCGGCAAGTGTATAGTTGTTTCAGCAGGGAATGTGTAGTTATTTGCCAAGTAAATGCAACATTGAACAGGGCACGTATTCTTTTATTTTGGCTGCTGCAAGGTGTTTCAGGGTAAAGGCATTTTCAATCCTACCAAATTCTCCAGCAAGTATTTACGTAATTTTCCAATGTATTTTTGTGTGTATTGTGTGCTGCATTGCGTAAATCAGTTGTCCCAGTCAGCTGTTGACTTTGGAAGGCGGCGGTCAGCGCGAACCACGTGGTCTGGTCGTGTGCTGTGCCAATTTTTCACGTGCTGCCCATGTGGCAGGGTAGCTGAATGTACAATAACGAAGAATAGTTTAGCGGAAGGGAAATGTTTCCACTGCGGTGAGAAGGGGCACGTTCGTCGTTTATGTAAGCGGTCGGGAGATGACTTGTGACTGGACGGGGGCATGGTAGTGTCATTCTCGAAAATAGGAAAAAAGCCACACAGTGTTTCTAAATGTATTGTCACCGTTATATGTGGGGGGGAATAATTTTTCCTGCATTAATTTACACAGGGGCCACTCTGTGCCATTAGTAAGGCTTTTGTTAAGCGTCTTTTAAATTTAAAATCTTATCAAAGGGGTCCATTAGTGTTGTACCTGAAAAGATGCTTTGTGTTGCCAATGGCGACATTGTCAGGTCCAATGTTGTGGTCAATCTTCACTTTAAAATTGGCTGTTTCTCATGGACACATGCATTTATGCCTTTGATTTTCTTTCGCAAGATATAATAATGGGCTAGGAATTTTTTGGTATAACTAGGGCCGTGATGAACTTTGATTCCAATATTTCTTGTGTTTTGGTTTTGTGCCTGGTATTCACATAAGTTTGCGCACCGAGGATGTCCCAGCATTGTGTTCCTCTTTAGCTGAAGGCGACTGTAGGCAAGTTGATTTGAGGGTCAGTTTAGATGGTTGAAGGACGAATTTAGCGACTTTATATCATCTCGCATAGAGAAATGCGACGTCCTCCTTTACAAGTTAGTAGTATGCAAACTCCGGAGCTGTACCACCCCACTTTTTCATTAAAAGTCGAGCATTTTAAGCTACAAATCAAGTAATTTTATAATTTGACTCCAATTTAAGCTAAAAATAAGTAAATTTATGACAAAATAATATTTTAAATCATATTTCAAATCGTCGTTCACTGTTTCGTGAGGGTTTAACTAAACACATTTAAGACAAAATCATGTAAATTTTATAGTTTTTTAATTTTTAATGTTTTCTAGAAATGTCAATTTGTGCAATGTATTTACCTTGCAAATTTTTTAAAAATTAATTTATGTTAATTTAATACAACATTAGCCAATTAAAGCTCAAATCATGATAATTTTATAAAATTAAATAATCTTAATTTTATACAAAGTATGCAAATCTAAGCTCAAATCATGATAATGTTAAAAAATTAAATTATCTTAATTTTATACAATAAAAGCCATTTAAAGCTCAAATCATGATAATGTTCAAAAATTAAATAATTTAAATTTTATACGAAAAAAAGGCAAATTTAAGATAAAATCCAGAAAATGTAATCTAAAACATCAATTAATTTTTAACAAAATAATTTTCATTCCATAAGATAACTCAACTATACATCGAAAAATTTGTAAATGTTGTCTAAAAATTTATATTGAACCATTGATAAATTTAGATTTAAAATCTTTTAATACATCCATTTATTATTTTAAAAACTTATATATATATACATATAAATATGTATGTGTATATATATACATATAAATATGTATGTGTGTATATATATATATATATATATATATATATATATATATATATATATATATATATATATATATATATATATATATTCAGTAATCCTTTCTTTCAAATAATCATAAGCTTGATTCCCTTAACTAACTAGAACAACATATGTGCTTCAACAGCTTTCGTAAAATCAACACAAATTTTTATGTTTGTTTTGTGTTTAATTACTGTTGTTTTTCTATATCAACAATCAGTAACAAATAATGGTCTTCGCCCCCAAAATGAATAATAATCGATATTGCCTTCATTGTTTATAGTAGTTTATAATAAAGTTTATTATTTCTACATGTAGTATCTAGTTTTGTTTTTTAATTTCTAAAATCATCATAAGCAAGAAACTGTTTATAAACAATATTATTTTCAATATCTAGATTCCAATTTTCTTTTGGCAAAATCTCATTTCTACGATTCTTAACATAAATATTTCTAACATTACATTGATCAAACATAGAAGGTTGCACATACTGTTCAGCACAATTTTTTTCTAATAATTCGGAAGCCTACAATTACAAAATCAAGCATATCAAATTGTAAATTATTAAACTGACCTTTTATATCAAAATTAAAAACAGTTGCTATAACAGGAACTTCTTTTCTAAAAATTGCCAATAATTAAAATTAATAGGAATTTTAGAACTTTTGTATATTTTTCTTTAATTGCAATTTCTGTGTTAGGTTAATATTCAATAGTAGTCCGCATAATCTCTAATTTTTAAATAACAATTATACCTGGATCAGCATAATATGTATCAACTGCAGCATCTGCGTCCTTTACTAGATAGACAAATAAACAATTATCAGACATATTACGAATAAAAGTAATTTTATATTCACCTTTCCAATAAATATCGGCATTGTCTCTAATGAAACCAAACAATTATCACAATGGATAAATTATTTCATTTTTTTTTTCACTATGAATAGATTTTACTCGATATTTACTATCAAAATTGGTAGCTTCTAAATAATTTTGTTCACCTGGAGATTTTAACAATATATTCATTATTGTTGATGTTATTCCTGGATTATGAACAGTTTCAATAATATTACCATGTTTTGAGATTTCTGCTCTAGAAAACTAAAAAGGAAAAAGGTTAGAACAAACATCAAAATTGTCTGCTTTAACATATTTTGTCTCATTTACTTCTGTTCCTCTCTTTAGCAATCTAAATTGTTCATAAATCTAAGCATCATTTAGAAAATAAAAATCATCACCTATTAGGATATCAAATTCAATTCTATGACTATAAATATTTAACTTATCTTTAGTTTGATCCGTAGGAGGAAAATATTGTCTCTCAAAACTCTCAATACTTTTGTAACTCATTTATAAGATATATATATATATAAATTAAATATTTATCAAAATAAGTATCTCGAGTTAAATTACTCATTGAAAAATATGGAGATTATAGAAAAAATAACAAAACAGAATATGAAAAAATAAGAAAAAAGAATTACTACTGATTCACGAATTACGAAATATTGAGAAAAAAAAGTAGAACAAGTAAGCGAAGAAAATAAAAGCGTAATAACTACATTAGTTCTAGTGGCAGCAAATAATGTATATTATCCGTAAACACCACAAGAAACATCATTTGAAAAAGAATTATTCTCAAAATCTCCTAATTTAGAAGAACTAATGGGCATTATTCCATTAACGCAGTATGATTCTAATATAAAACTTGCAAAATTAATTTCTAAAAAAAATTAATGTTATTAATGTAATTTATGGTATACGAGGAGATGAACATATTTTTTACATTGGGGATACAAAAGTAATGTTAGATGATGATAAACTATTTGTTAATGATAAAAAATATAAATTAACAGAAGGACTGCCTAATTTGTTAACAGAAGAAAAAGAAGATCTTGATGATAAATTCCCTGATAATGATTATGAAAATCACACAGAAATTATTTTATTAACCAATACTGCTTTCCAAAAATATAATCCTAATAAGAAAGTAAAATGACAGTGTTCCCTCATTTCGGAGGACTCAGGATTCGGGCTGTGGCTTTGAGGGAGCCGGCCATTTTTCTCTCGAAATCAATTCTTTTACCCCAAAATCACTTCAGAAATCGATTATTTTACCCAAAATCAGTTCATAAATCATATATTTTAGTCCAAAAATCACTTCAGAAACAGTTATTTTAGCCAAAAATCACTTTTTTCACTAAAAATTTCTCATTTTTTCAAAACATTGTGAAAAAAAGAGCTATGTGCCGGAATTTTTTTTTAAAAAGGACACCCTCGAACATGCAATTTTTAGCCGGAGCTGATGGACTTGGAGCCAGGAGAGCAGACCGGTGAGGACTCTGGAACTTCTCCCTAACTATTCGCTTTTTTTCCTTAAAAATTCTTTTAAAAACCCAAAAATTTTTAAAAGTTTTTAAAAAGTTAATAAATCTAAAAATTCTAAATATTTATAAAACATATATTAATAAAAATAAAAATATATTAAACATGCTGAAAAAAAAAATTAAATTTTCAAAAATCTTAAATTTCCTGAGATCGCCCCCATCACCAATGTTCCTCATTGGTTAACTAGCCAGCAGGTTTCCACTCCCAAGTCTATACTCATTCTATCGTATTGGTTAACTAGCCAGCAGGTTTCCACTCCCAAGTCTATACTCATTCTATCGTATTGGTTAACTAGCCAGCAGGTCTCCACTCCCAAGTCTATACTCATTCTATCGTATTAGTTCTCTTAGTTCGTAATTTTTTTTATACATTACTGGAGGCTGTCTTTCATATTCGTTCGATTACCTTAGTTGCAACACTTAGATAACGCTAGTGTATTAATTCACCCATCAGGCTCCTAACCAGAACGCAAAGAGTCGGCTACCCCCTTCCCACAACCCAACCAAGAAATATAAAAAAAAATATTCCAAAAAAAATATTTTTTAAAAATTCTAACAGAATTTTCAAAAAAAAAAAAAAAAAAAAATTTATTTTTAAATACAGTTTAAAATTTTATTAAAAACATCATATTATCATCGTTTACACCTCTTACTATAACTCAATCATACCTCAACCATTCAGTCCACTCAGACCTTACTAAACATTTACTTACTGCTGACACACTCTGCTCAGACGATCAACTGTACCAATCAACCATCCATTATAACCCAAGTCATACCAGACCACCCAACACTCCATCTGCTATAACCGAAAAAAATAAATTCAACTCAACCGCACCATCCAATACACAAAGCACAATATCCGTCATAACTCAAGTGTACCAAGCAAATATAACAATGAGGACAGCCCATAACCTAACACCCATTCTGCTTGTTCTACCAACCTACACCACTTATACTTCCCAACCATACCACCCACTATAACTCTAGCATACATCATACATTCGTCCACACAGACCATACAAAGCAAAATATATAGCCCATACCAGTGACACAATCAACTTCCTGTCATACCATCCACCATGTTGACTGACACCATTAAAAAATACACTTGCCATCCATAACAAACACTATAACTCAAGCATCCCGAAGCATTACAGAACTCACTGACACACACATACTATCCACACCATTCGAAATACACCAACAATCGCAAGACACATACAGTATACTGGAAAACATATCACCTAACATTACCAACCATACCATCCATGTTAACACAAATGTACCAAACAAATTTATAGTCCAGGCCAACCCGCAACACAAACATTCTTACCATCTGTCAAACTAACATATATTAACTTAATAAAGCCCAAAAGTCCTATCATACCTTAACCTACCAAAGGTGAAAAAATCATAAATAACCTTACATAACCTAACCTACCAAAGGCCAGAAAAATCAAAAATAATTTAACATAACCTAAACTACCATAGTCCAGTTAAGAATTATTCGTATCCTAAGCGCACATGTCGTTCATGTCTAGCACTATTTCAGCTGACCAATCGCGGAAAGGCACTGATACATCACATGAGATGGAGATGGAGGTGGAGGAGGAGGAGGACATTTGACTCTTTTGACCCTTTCGACGCCATGATCATTTGACCCATTACCCTGGACCTTGACCCCATAACCTTAGATAACCTTGAAAACAAAAAGCTCGAGGAAATAAATTGTATATAATTGTACATATTGTACAATTGTACGTTATGCAATAATTTTTAATTAAAGTTATTTCCCGGCTTTTTTAATTTTAATATTTTGACAAATTAGGGAAAAATAACTGAAATAAATCGCAATTTTATTCACAGGCATATATTTATTCAATTAACTTATTTCAGTCGCTCATGCTCTCAAAAAATTACAGTACTCTTCAGTGCGTTGGAGTAATAAATGGAGTAATAAATATATATATAGACATTTATTACTCCAACACACTGTGCAAGGCAGGTTATGTAGGTAACTATACTTCTTATGTCATGTACCAAAGTCACACGAGACCTGCTTGCAACAAATCAGATACCTAGGTACTGATGAGAAATGCATTTCACCTTTTACACGTCTTTGCATGTCTAAGTAAATGTTCGCTACGGCTCATCTGCTTACCGCACCGCACCTATCACACAAATATGACATGCAGCAAGGATTTTTGGCACTATTAAAGTGCTCACGTCATCAAGCATTGCAACTTTTACTGAAGGTATTTTCACAGAAGCGAAAAAGATGACTATGTAGTGGTTCAGGCAAAGACTCGGACGGAGATGTACGTGCTGGAGCTAAGGAAGGAACTGACATCGCGAATTGTATCTCAGCTGGAAAGTTTGACGACTCCGTTGAAGATTTCGTAGACATAACAGATGAACAAATCGTTGGTACTGTTGAATCTGTCGATGATCGTGCTGCACTTGTGGAAGTAGATGATGCTATCGATGTAGCAATCACAGCTGAAGAAGTCTATGGTGCTGATAATACAGGAGACATGTCAATCGAAGAAGAAATCGATGATGAGAAACAATTAGAGGGCAATATCCACTCTACTTTAACGTAACTAGCCATGGAATACTTGACATAGAAGCTAGCCGAGTCGATGTAACTTTCACAGCGGCCTTTGCCCAAAAAAATAACTAAGCCTCTCAGCTGACCTTTCTACTGCTTATAATATACCAGTATGCAAGCCCTACGACGTCTTATTAACTGTGGACCAATTAGTATAGTGTTCGGATACCGATCAACCAATCACCGGGTTGCCACATGATTGCAGCTGACCAGTCGCGTGAAGGCACTGTGACATCACATACAGGCAGGTAGGCAGGATTTAGATGCTAGTTTCGTTATCACATCACAATGCAGTTATACCTTCAAACTCGATCGCAGAATCGGCACTGACGACAACCAGTTAGCGATTATGCAGGTGGTGGCTACATTGTCGTCGAGGTCAAAGGCCGGCCTTCGTATTCGAAATTCACCTTTGCATTATGAGAGCACCCTCAGAAAACCCGAGTACTCGTTTGTCCAAGAAAAATTGAAAATGTGCATACAAGTTGATTTTAAGCAGGACTTCGTTCAATATACCGTGAACAGCCTGTAGTTGGAAGTTTTTGGTAACAAGAAGTTATCTAGTTCATCGTGCAAACCATTAGGAAAAAAGTCAGTGTGTCCACTGACATTATTTGTCAAATTCTTTGCATGTGGAAGTGGAACACATCACGTAAAGAGATAGGACAGCAGTCAAATGTAAGTAAAACATGCGTTGCAAATACGATATCTAAATATGAATCGTCACCAGCGATTGGCCGAGAGCAAAAACTTCTCGCCAAGATGAGAGCGTCGATATAAACGAGTACATTTCAACACTAGCAGACACTATGCTTTGTCAAAATGTGTTTTTACTTGGATAACACTTTAACTGAGTTGAAATAAATTATTCTAGCTAGTGGTCTTAAACGTTTGAGCAGTAATGTAGTTTGTCTCTTAATATTTGTTAGTAATCAACATATGCATCAGAACCGCTAGTTCTGATGTGAACCTCTCTACATTCAATTCATCCCATGTCCCCCCCCCCCCCCGTGCACCTACATTCTTTGAGAAATGCCTGGCTACACGACAGTAAATTAAGGTGTTGATAGCGTCTGGCCACAGATAACCACTACAGCGCGAAGAATATGTTAGTTGCGTGTGTTAAAGGCGCACAGTTGCAATAAACGTCGTGTGAATGTTTGTAGTTGAGGACAGCACCGGAAACAGTACACAGTGATCACTGTTCCACACAGCAGATGCTCGAACTATGTGCTAGACCGATAAGTACCAATATTCTTGCTTTTGAATATTAACGTGCTGTTCCGGGGACTGGAAAAGAAAACACAATCTTGGCTGTACGGTTATGTACGACCGCAAAATAATTTAACTAGTGTTCTCAGTTGAATTCCATGACGCACTTTAAGTGCGGGACTTTGCCAAGACGTACATTCAAGGATTACAAGAATGCTGAATCCATCAAAGCCCTCGTAGTGGCAATTATGTAATTACGTAGCATACTGATTGCATCTATGTCATATATATCTTTTTCCGATGTCGAATAACGTGTCTGACCAAAACAAATAATTATTTGCACTTTATTGAACAATGCGTGAAATACGGGAAGTGCGATTTGCTAATGTGATTAGTGGCGTGGTAATCGGGAGGAGGTAATCGGGACAGTGACGTCACGTACGCTACAAGATTGCTTTGTGACTGACGTTGTAGAGCCGCAGTAGCCATGACCAGTGATTATTACATCCGCGAGAACAGAACTTTTCCAAACAACTGTAATATTTCTAGCCATCCTGGCTCCTAGAGGGAGTGTCGTATAAGTAAGACACTCTCCAATTGCTTGTAAATATTTTAAAATTTGATTTTAATATTCATTATTTTATATTATTTGGCCTGTAGAAGTGGTCTTGTCTTTAGAGTTTGTTTGAATAAAAATTATGGTAGCAATAAGTAACCAACTGTGGGATCTGCAATTGCTCAGTAACCAACTGTGGGATCTGCAATTGTTCAGTAATTATGGTAGCAATAAGTAACCAACTGTGGGATCTGCAATTGCTCAGTAACCAACTGTGTGATCTGCAATTGCTCAGTAATTATGGTAGCAATAAGTAACCAACTGTGGGATCTGCAATTGCTCAGTAATTATGGTAGCAATAAATAACCAACTGTGGGATCTGCAATTGCTCAGTAATTATGGTAGCAATAAGTAACCAACTGTGGGATCTGCAATTGCTCAGTAATTTTTATATTCTGTAACAGATAACAAATGCATTTAATGGAATATATATGCTAAGTTTTACGTGCCTTCGCCTACAAGCAAAGTTTACCTATCATTGGATTTGTAAACTGCCAGCGTTTTAATGATTAATGTAATCAGATTGGCATCAGTAAACATGCAAGTTGTAATTTTTTTCAACGTTGGTAAGTTCCTTAACCTGGCGTCGTTTAAATAGTAAGTTTACGTTAATAATCGCGATAAAGGTTTGTTACCATCATACCAGTGGTATTTGTAAATCAGTGAACATGTTTACTTACTCTAGTTTCTCGTGATGTGGAGTGGCGCTCCTTGCATCTACCAAAGTCTCAGCAGAAAATGAAAATTTTAATAATTGTAGAAGGCAGGTGTCGATAATTTAGAATGCGAACATTAAAGTTGGCAACGATGGATGGAAAGTAGTTCCATATCTTAATGTTGAATAAAAAGTGTTAGGTAACCTTCTTATGATGACTTAATATTATTTCTTTACCTTTTTGTTTTTTTCAGCGCATCGAAGTGTAAAAATTAGCAGTTTTGTAAAGTATTTACTTTCTTAATAATTTCACCGTTTTATTTGACCTACGCATGAATAAAGTAATGACACCCATATCAATGCGAAGTTTACATAAAGCGAAAGAATATACAACGTGCATAGAAGTAGAGCTTAAGCAGGGCTTTCAAAAGTGCTCAATTAACCGTGAACAACCTATAAAAGCCACGACTGCGTTAAACACGTGGTCAGAAGGGAATAAGATACGTCAAATGAACGGTAATTGGCACAGAGACAAATGAAACAAAAAGTGATTCCAACCTGGATGTCGCGCCCTTACCGACTAATACTGTAAGCAATATTGTTAATGGTATTGATTGTGTGAGGTCCATTTTTATGAGATATGACCTGTAGCCGTACATACAACACAGTTCCGGCAACTAAACGCCGCTCACTTGTCTACAATCACATTTCTAAAACTTATTTACCCTCCTGAGTATATTTCAATAGGTGAGCTGACTGGAGCTCGCTCAGTAAAGTTCCCAATAACAGAATTAAAGTAGTTTCATGCCTTAACGTTGAGAGCTAGGCAAACGTTTGTTTATTCTGAAATTATATCTTATGTAAGCCAATTTTCCATACATATATTTAGAACTAACAAATTCAGAAAATATTTACTTTTCTTGTAATTTTGCAGTTTCACATCACACAGGCACGTATAAAGTGATCAGACTTATGGATGGCATTGTTAACTTTATATTTATTGGAAGAATACACAACGTGCATATGTACAAGTAAATCTTAAGTAGGACTTTCAGAAATGTTAAGTTTATCATGAATATCCTCTACCAATTGTTTTTGTTCACGGCGGAGGGATGTAGCTCTCTTTGTTTACACTGGGCCGACAGTAAGTCTGAAAGTAGTGTTTGTAGTATGTGAAGGCCTGAGCTGGTGTAGCGCCTACACGTTATGCAATCTACGTGATACTCACGTATCTGTGGTTGCAAGTTAGCAGGCATTAGCAAAACGATCTCGACACATTGACGACGAAAGCTGAATGTGAGTGAAGATATTTGGAGTCCTTTAACAGCGAGGTCTTCACATCCGATGAGGATGATTGGGGTTAGTATGGAACAGCGTCGGAATGAAATGGCGAGGGAAACGGGAGATCCCCGAGAAAATCTTCCAACCAGCGGACATAGTTCGGCACGATTCCCACGTGCAAAAATCCGGGGGTGGCCCGGCCGGGGATTAAACCTGGTTTGTTTTGATGGGAGGCGAGCAGGGCAACCGCTCAGCCACCGTGGCCCCCACGAAAGTTGTAATTTCATACATGGCACTGTGAAATACCTTACTTACAAAACAAAGCACCGCTGGTTTAATTAAATACAAAAAGTATTTATCTGATTAGTGGTGTGTTGTAGGTGAACAATTAATATTTTAATTAATATATGTCGACCGTAAAGTGCATGTTTCAAAACACGTGACACGTAACTAGGCCTGGGTATTAATGCCAGTTATCGAGATAGAACATATTTTAATATTACATCAATCATACATACTTTATTTAAATAGATATCTTAGTTTGAATTATGCTCCGAATACTTTCCATGTATGTATAATATTTAGCCGAATGTCAAACAAGTTCATGTATTGAACTATTTTAATTCTGGCATACAAAATTCACTCAATGTTATAACAATAATTTGCAAACTCTATAAATATATTTTATAATGCGTATTGATATTTATCATAAGACTTATGTCTCATTTCTCCCAATGTGATTGCTTATCGGTAGTTTCCATTGAACCGTTTAGTTAATTATGCAAACAAATGTCTGATTAAAAATTTGAAAAACACAATCAAGCCTTCACGAGTTTTAATTATAGGTCAATTGTTTCAATTAGTTTTCACGGATAATTAATCATTCTATTCCTATTAAAACGAGTAGCCTTTCAAGAAACATGAATTTGTTTCGATGTATGAATATCAACTTTCTCAGAGATCAAACACGTAGCACACTACAGCTCTATACACCTCTGTTATCGCAAACCTAAAGCTGCTGATTAAGACGTGCAATCATTTTGCTGGGTGAATTGTAATTTGATTTTTTTTTTCACCACTGGCATATGAAGACAAAATTAAAATAAAAAGTTAGAAATGTTTGTATGTATTATCCATTCATTTTCAACGTACTGTATTACAATAGCCAACAGCATGATAAACAACTTGGCCATGTAAATATCCTAAGTATGTTAATTCAGCCCCAGAATCAAAATACGTTGGCTAGATGGTTGGCATTTGGTTGGAAAGGCTTGCTATATGTTGGTCTGGAACACATACATTAATACAACGTTGGCCCAAAGTAATATACCAACAAAAATGTTATGAAATTATTTAATGCCCGTCAGAAAATGACACTACTAAGTCAGAATATGCCATAACATACTAGAAACATTAAACCGGTTGGTTACAAATTTTACGTTTTATGTTTTTAAGTTTTACGTTTTATGTCGGATTGTATAACAAGAGTTTTGATTGTAAACAATGCCCCTTTCTTGTATTTGATAAACTACGAATGTTTTTGAAGACGTGAGATCCTTTCTCTTTGAAATATGTTAAGTAGTTATATGTTGTCAATGTTGGGTACACAGTGGTTGATAATTTGTACTTTGTTATGTTGTGTCAATGTTGGGTACACAGTGGTTCATAAATTGCACTTTGTTATATTGTGCCAATGTTGGGTACACAGTGGTTGATAATTTGTACTTTGTTATGTTGTGTCAATGTTGGGTACACAGTGGTTGATAATTTGTACTTTGTAATATTGTGTCAATGTTGGGTACACAGTGGTTGATAATTTGTACTTTGTTATGTTGTGTCAATGTTGTTTAACTAACATAATACCAACAATGGAAATGTTCATATTTTGATTAAATAAAGCAGTAATTTCGTATGTTTGCTTTAAAGCTATGTTATTTTAACACACAATCCATGTCTTAAATAAAACGTACTTTGTTGGTTATCGTGTTGATTACTTTTTTGGGAAACCTATTGTCGGAATTTGGTACGTCAGGTTTCGATTGGCAAACATTGTACAGCCATCATTTAGTCACCAATATAAAAAAAATTGTTTTAAATGTAAACATTGTTTTGTCCTCGGCTTATGATGCTTTACAAAAGTATTGTTTTGAACATGACAGCTGGTGTTGGATACTAATTTTGTTTGGACTGATAACACAAATGGCGTGGGTCTGCACTCAGCTCCAGCCGAGTGGAATTTAAAAATGTTGATTCCAGGGAAAAAAAAATCAATTAAATTTAAAAGGTAAAGAAGTAATCGTCGAAAATAAAGTGACATTTTTTAAATATTCAAATATTGGTTCAAATGTATTTAAGATTTTACTAACTGATGTTGACAAAACGCTGTTTATTGGTTGACATTGTGTATCTTATAACTCGTCTTGCCAACACAATACTGGTGTTGTAGAAAACCAGTAAGTTTTTGGTTCATAAATGGCTGGACTTTGGCTGGCCTAAACAATCCACTTTGGATTAATCTAAACCCGTGTGTCATTTTGATGTTCAGCTGAAGTTATATTTTTAACGTTGGCCAAAAGTTTGGGTTAGCGCTGGTCCAACTAAAATATTCTACATGGGGAAGACAACATACGGAAGGCAAAATATTCTACATGGGAAAGACAACATACGGAAGGCAAAATATTCTACATGGGGAAGACAACATACTGAAGGTAAAATATTCTACATGGGGAAGACAACATACTGAAGGTAAAATATTCTACATGGGGAAGACAACATACTGAAGGTAAAATATTCTACATGGGGAAGACAACATACTGAAGGTAAAATATTCTACATGGGGAAGACAACATATTGAAGGTAAAATATTCTACATGGGAAAGACAACATACTGAAGGTAAAATATTCTACATGGGGAAGACAACATACGGAAGGCAAAATATTCTACATGGGGAAGACAACATACTGAAGGTAAAATATTCTACATGGGGAAGACAACATACTGAAGGTAAAATATTCTCCATGGGGAAGACAACATACTGAAGGTAAAATATTCTACATGGGGAAGACAACATACTGAAGGTAAAATATTCTACATGGGGAAGACAACATACGGAAGGTAAAATATTCTACATGGGGAAGACAACATACGGAAGGTAAAATATTCTACATGGGGAAGACAACATACGGAAGGTAAAATATTCTACATGGGGAAGACAACATACTGAAGGTAAAATATTCTACATGGGGAAGACAACATACGGAAGGTAAAATATTCTACATGGGGAAGACAACATACGGAAGGTAAAATATTCTACATGGGGAAGACAAAATACTGAAGGTAAAATAAAGGCGACACAACAAGGGTCAAAATAGGTTTTATTTTTTCTTTTGACCAGGTAAATTCTTTCTTTAAAAACCGGTGTTATCAATAATTTTATATTTGGAACGATACTAACATAAAAACTTTTGTTGTAGCCAAAAATGTGAACTGTTGATTTTCTTCCGATGACCGATTCTTGCGCGTAGACTTCTCGTCCAATCTTCAAAGTCGATGTCTCTTCTGGCCGCATTTGAACAACATGGCCACACATTCACTTTACAAACATAGTACGCGATATTTATATTTACAGTGCATACACTCGATATTTACTGCACAGCAGGCACTAGAGTGTTTAGTTTTATAGCTTCTTGCGAAACATAATTTTTCTTTTATAAAACATTTTGTGTTAACGTTAATTTAGTCAGTGAGTTGTAAATTAAGCAGCAGCTTTTGGTTCGTCCACTGGCCCAGCAACAACCTTCTTCAGAAATGCTGGGGAAAAAGAAACAAAACAGCACATTAGACACAATGAAGGACACACGTGTATGTGGTTATGCAGTGAAGCTGAAATCACACGCATGTGTTACCTGTTAAAAGTTTCAGTAAACAGACAGTTATTACGAACGTGAGCGTTAAACAAGTCACATAAAAACGACTTCAAAAAATGTGAATAATTGAAACATTTTTTATTCTGGTATTAGTTCCATTAATGGGCGACTTATTAATGGTGATTTAAAGTTATATTATGAGAAAGCCTGGTCAAATGTAATGACTGTAAGTCAGGTTGAGTGTAATCTTCAATGAATATCATGGAGGTTCATGTTCTAGGCGTGAATATACGTGATCTTAAAACAGACACGATGAGTTGTACTTATCGTGTAACTTCCAATCTTGCGGTGAAAAACAGTGCATTTAAAAGTTACTTTGAAACGTGCGACAACGTGGAATATTATTTCTGCAATTATTATTTTATGCAATTATTATTTTATACAATATATCAAACCAAAGACTTTTAAAACTTCTGAGTGTAAACGCTGAACTGGTTTTGGTGACTGCTCAAACAGAACATTCGCTGCGATAGCTATGAGTCCTGTTCAGTCTGAATCTCTAGAAAGCAATTTTAAAAATTCCAAAAAGTCTAAAACAAAATCATTATTGCAGAAATTGTCTTACTGTTTAAATGACTGAGAAACGTTTAATGTAAGCTCTCACAACATTAAACAACCCCGAGCGGTGGTTTTATTTCGTGGACAGCATATGAGTTTAATCCGATTGAGTACGTAAAGTCTGTCAGAAATATATGCAATAATTTTTCAATTGGTACAATTGGTACAAATTTTCTCATTATATAAGGCATTCAATTTTTACTTAGAATTGGAAGGAATGTCATTGTTATAAATAGTATTATTCATTTTATAAGTAATTTATTTCGTAACACCAAGTAGTTTTACATATGTCCACTATGTTACGTATTAATCGTAAATTGGGCTTATTCAAGTACTTCGTGGTTGGAACACATACGTAACAAAAAAACTGTCAAAATATCGTTATGCATGTGCTTGGTACATGCATACATGTTTTTACAAACAGTGTTTACAAACGCTGTTTGTAAAAACATACGTCCGTGGTTGTGCAAATCTAAGTGATATGTTCCACTGCTCCAAAGTTGGATAATTCACTCTCCTTGTGACAGTTCGTTTCTCAGGCAAGCCAAGACAGTTAACCCGATCACAGGAACCTCAACATGTGCGGAAATGGTCGTTACGTCGCTGAAATTTAAACTGTGGAAGAGCGAGAAGGTTAACATTTTTTAGAGAAATGGACGGATATATAGTTAAGTATGAAACCTACAGTAAGAACGTGTGACACGGAATTTTTTTTTAAAGATTTGCTGTAATAAGTTAATCACGAAAGTTTTCTAGTGAATGCAGGATGTGCGAGAAAGAAAAAGTATAATTTATATTTGTAGTTTTATTGTTACATAGATCACTGTTACTTAACACAAAAACTATTTTTTTTGTGAATTATGTTTTTTTTTAAATGAAGTGCTTTCAGAGCGTTAACCAACATTTAATAAAGACAGTTGCGATAGATTTATAATTAATATCCATCTGGCGAATAAATTCCGAAAATTAATAGCTCACGTTAAGAGTTTTGAGGGGCGTGGCTTTATTTCAAGTTAGCTGAAGCTCATTGTTTCATTAATCTATACTAATATTATAAAGAGGTAGTGTTTGTAACTTTGTGTGTTTGGATGTAGGAGGTAATCTTTGAAACTATTCATCCGAATTTAAAAATTCTTTCACCAGTAGAATGCTACGTTATCACTAAGTGTCATAGGCTATATTTTATTTTAAAAATCAATAGTGATCCCTACTAAAACTCCAATAATGTAAACCAAAGTGTAAATAAATGACCTATAAAATTCCTTACATTGCGTGCGCTGCGAAAACTATTGATGATAGAACAAAATAATGTACTACGGCTTTGCAGGACGGACAGATTCGGAAAATAAAACGTGCTGTGTGCTGCGTACGGCGCCAACCTTAGAAGATCTACTGCCATTATGGGGGGAGTTACTTTTGTGTTTGCTGGGGATTTTCGGCAGACACTCCCTGTAGTTACAAAAGGGACGCGTGCAGATATCATCAAAGCATGTCTTAAATCATCTCCCTTATGGAGTTCTATTCAACACCTAAATTTGCGAACGAATATGAGAGCCTATCTTGATGGAGACACGCATAAAGATTTCCCACAACAATTGCTCAGACTTGGAGGAGTTTTTCCTTCTCTAAATTTGGGCACTAATTCTGCTGAAATCATTTTTAATGAGACATTAGGTCAGATAGTCCACAGTCTGCAGCATCTTATAGAAGCTGTATATCCGGGCCTCGAAAATTTACTAGAAAGAGACTTTCACTGGTTGTGTTTCAGGGCAATAGTATCGCCTAGGAACGACACTGTCAATGAAATCAACAATCTCATTATACAAAGAGTACCCGGCCAAGTCAAAACCTATAAGTCGATTGACACAGTCACCAATGTTGACGATGTCGTCCACTTTCCTCAAGATTTTCTAAATTCGCTTAATCCTTCTGGCTTGCCACCTCACGAACTATCATTGAAAGTTGGTACTCCTATCATGCTTTTAAGGAATATAAGCCCTCCTAACATGTGTAATGGCACAAGATTGCTCATTAAAGACTTGAAAGAAAATTTGATTGTCGCGACCATTCTCACCGGTCCAGCAGCCGGTCAGCTGGCAAACATCCCGAGGATTCCCATGATTCCCACGGATTGGCCAATATCTTTCAAACGGTTGCAATTTCCCGTAAAAACATCGTTCGCGATTACTATTAATAAGTCCCAGGGTCAAACTTTCTCTCTGGTTGGAATCGACCTACGAAAAGAGTGGTTTTCCCATGGCCAACTATGTGTTGGTTTATCACGAGTTGGAAGTCCCGAGAAACAGTACATTTTGCTACCAAACAATAACAAGACGTCAATCATTGTCTACAGAGAATGTCTTAGCCAATAACATATTTAATACTTCTATCTCAGATAAATTGAATTGTAATATAATGTATATTAATATGAAAAATTATAAAAAAGTAAAAAAAAATATCAAATAAAAATAGCAAAAAAACTTTAAATTATAAATTATTAAATTAAATTATAATGTGCTTTATTTAATGCTTTAGGAGAGTTTACCCAAGCTAATTAACGCCGGGTTAAGCAGTTTTTTTAATCTTAATTGCACCTGTTCAAAACCGGGGCGGGTCGCTAGTGGTTCATAAGTTAGAGACCCGAGCACTGTCAAGCTGAATCAGTAGTTCGAATCGTAGAGGTGCTGCAGCTTGGAAATTCAGTTTGCTGGCTCTTGTCGTCAGACGAACACTGTTCGTGAAGAGTTGATTGCCTCATCATGTTGTAGCTGAATGTGTACTCACGTCACTAGGGGGCGTTCGCAGTTAACTAAATATTTCTCTAAACCCTGTTTAAGATGTACTTTTCTGTCAGCTTCGTTCGTTTCCACCGCACTGAATATCAACATCACCGTGGGCACGATGTGTTTATTAAGTGCAGCAATACAATCGCTAGGAACTCAAATATCTTGCCAATCAGCTTGTTCACGCTCCTATAGGCCTACGCTTTAATGACATAGCAAATAAAATTAATTACATTCATAGTTCACAAATTCGAATTTCACACCAGTAGCAGGGCGTTGAGGGCGCTCTACAGCCTGGAATCATTCTTCACATTCTATCATATTACAACTTCTTTCGTTGTGATATGAAATGATAGTCTGACAAAAGCATGAAAATGGATAAGAATTATATTCAAGAAAAGAATTTAAATGTAACAGGAATTTTAAATTTATATCCTTAAAAAAAAAAAAAAAAAATATGGGAATAGAAGAAGACTGATAAATTACTGTATAGTAGTTCCGTAGTTAAAATTGTTTCTGTATTTTGAGAATATATTTTTGTTTCATGAGACGATATTAAGGTGAAAAAATACCAACTAATTTTCAAAATAATATTTATCATGGTTGTTTTTAGTATTATTATCATAATCTTAAGTTGAAAACTTTATTAGTACAAATTTCGAGAAGTTATTTAAACATACAGCTAATGTGTTTCTGAAAGTCATAAAAGTGTTGTGTAGCTGTCATTAAGTTGGTACACTTGCGTCGAGAGTTTGACTTTTGGTTATTGTCACTTTAAATTATAAATAACATGTAACCATGTATAGCAAGTTTGCAATAAAGTGAGCGCTTTTGAAATCAACCTTAGAAAAAGTCACTGCCAATGCTTGCACATAATTCAACGGGCGCAATAAGTGACATGCGCCCGGTAAAGTTGGTAACGATGGATGGAAAGTAGTTCCACATCTTAACGTCGAATAAAGAGTGTTATGTAACCATTTGTGATAAATTTATTTCATTATTTCGCTTTCTGTTTTTTAATGCATCAGTGAATGAAAATTAGCAGATTTATAAAATGTTTACTTTTCTAATCATTTCAGTTTCACTTGACCGACACATGGTAAAAGGTGATGAGGCCAATGGCAATGTTAACTTGACATAAGGCGGAATAATACACAACGTGCATACAAGTAGATCTTAAGCAGGGTTTCAATAGTGATCATTTTACCGCGAACAGCCTATAACAAGTTTCCTTTATGACGCTGACGACAATTACTTTGAACTGTAATACAGTGATAACAAAATCCGTCAAAGGTATGAATTAAAATTACTGTAGTTCCTTTCATTAGATTTTGAGAAATAATGACCTGCTATTACCATACTTTTTCAGACTTTTATTCTTCATCACAACGAAACAATAATTAATATGCTAGGAGTGTAAAGAAAGTGTTAGTCTCTCGAACGTTCTGAAGACAAGGAAGGACTTTTCCACCATGGCTGCCATCTTTAGACGAGCACACGAGCAAGTGTGTCCCTCTATGTGGAGTTGAGTACAGAATTTTTCAGAGGATTGTTTGAAAAGTATTTAACAGCGAATTAGCTATAGTAATTAAGAGAATTCAAATCCTTAACGTGATTAGGTTTTCAAATATTCCAGTAAAACAATTTCCAGTGATTTGCAGTCACATTTCACTGATTACGAACGCACTTTACTGATTCAGTTTTACAGTGCCTTTTTACAGACACACTTCAAGTTAATACATAGTTGCTGGAAAATTAAATAAAGAAGTGTTTAGTCTTGACTTGGCCGAGAAGTCGTAAGCTGAAGTTATGTTGGGTGCCCAGTGAAGGGCTACACAATATTGTGATTTCCTGACGAATACCTCGAAGTAAGTAGTAACACAGTTTGCGTTCATGGACAACTTTCTCGTGACTTACCAGCTTAGAATATAACCGAGTAACAGCTGAACAGTTGACGATCTGGCAGCTCTGTGGAAAGAACTTTGTTTGCGTACTAGTAAAAATGATTCAAGGATAATTTCCGTAAAAAAATGCTCTTTTGGTGAACTTGAATATAACAAGAACAACTTTTAGTCTGAATCCGGTATTAAAACTACGTGTCATGTAGGGTTTGTGTGTTCCATGAAATCTAAAGAAACATATATGAATTTACGAAAAAACTCAGGAAAACTCGGGTTAACTTAATGCGGGTTTTTATATCAAATGAAGATTTTCCTTAGCGAAAAGTGTGCCTAAGTTAAATCTATTAAAGACATACACAGATCAGAATATTTGTTCCATCAATCACTTCTGAGTTAATTATATTTTTAGCTGACTACCTGAGATTTAAAATACTGCATGCATGTATATACATACATACATTAAGGAAACCAAAACTTCTTTACATGCATGTCATTTATATGGTTTCAGTTAGTCATAGTGATATAAACATTTCCTACAAGGAACCAATTACAAATAGGCATTGCTCACACCGTTATGTTATTATATATTACTATGACTCCAACCTACGAATTATAAGTTTGTAAATCTTGCATTTGACAATACGCCCTTCCTTACGTATGTGTTATTACCACATATTTTTGTTGTATTAAGAGCTATCTGTTTAGAATTCATTGTACACATAGTTAGACAAACATAAAGTTGGAAATATAAAGAAAAACCGATAATTTTAAATGCCCTGTAAAGCGTTAAATGTCGTGTTAGAATCGAAATAAATAAAAACCACATAAATAAAATTAATACGTGAATACCTTTCTATTAAAAAAATTGAAATATATTTGACGTAATGTTTCCGTTATTCGCCCGGTTTTTTGGCGGTGAAAAATTAAAAGACGTACAACAATTAGCTACTGTAAATATTTAAAATCAAGAAAACATTCACATTAAAGTAATTTTTAAAGATGAAAATACATATAATATTTATCCAGTTTAAATATAAAAAAATCGGTTGGATAGGGAATGGAAAACAGTTCAGTTCGTAATGTGTATTGAAGTGGAGGGTTTGTTTTCGTGTTTGTGGTTTTTCACTATGCGGTTGTGAGAAAGGTTATTTCGATTGTAGCACGACATCCTGCAGAAGATAAGACATGTTTAGTGTAGCAGATGTTGCCCTTCCCACAGAAAGCAGCGCAGCGTTGTGGTAAGATCGCTTGTTGTTAATGCCGGTCGCTTAAGAACACAGTTTACAGAGCACAGCGACGCCTGCATACTTACGATGACCTGCGAAAAGTTCGTTACAGTACTGTGTGGCTGTGTCTTGGCCGGGCGTCTACTTTAGGACATCGCTCTTTTGAGGAAGGCTGCAAAAACGTTGCACAGGTTCACCACAACTAATCACTTTACCAACTATGTATTTCACACATAAAACACAGCAGTCCGTTAGCACCTGCAATTTTGATACAAAAAAACCATTCACACATAACAGTACAGCTGCAAAGATTTAGTCTCGATTGCAAAGATAAACTGCGATCGCAACGAATTTTTGTTCTGAATCTGTAGTAAAACACGCCATGTTATACATATATTCTCCTGTAACAAATACGTATAGTGTGTAACGACAGTAGGTACTGGTATTTACATGCTGGTGGCGAAACTAGCAGTATGCCCTCGCTTCAACAAATCCCATGATCGGAGTTGACACTTGACTTCGTCTTCCTTTTGCTGTTGTCTACCTTTACTAACTTACGTGGAGTGAGAGGGTAAGACGGTCCAGCACCCACAATAGGGAAGCTGTGAGAACTTTGTGAATTAATGAATAAAAACTTGTTCAGATTTGGAATAGCAATTTATGTGGGTCGATGTAATAATTAACAAACAAAGCAATATGCAAAGGTATCGTTGAGAGTGTTTTCTCTGTATGGAACAGAGTTGGATATCAACGGAATGGCAGTAAAATCCTATTAATTTGTAAAAAAATAGATGGCGTACTGAACGCTTCTCGAGTTTCTTGCAATGAAAGAGTCATGGACACGAAACTATCTTGGAAAGACTTAATCTTCAACATAACTGTAATATATCGCTTGGAGATTCTGTCTCCATATGCCATGGGTGAGATGCCTAGTCCGCATCTGCTGGGTATTGGACGAGACAAGCATAGAGAGGGCATGTAAAAAGAAAATAAGATCCAGAAAACTACAAAAGTGTGTGCGGAAAGATAGTTGGGAATAGAAGAACAGAATACAAGGACACTGTTTGGAGAAATACAAGGACAACGTTTGGAGAAATATAAGGACACCGTTTGGAGAAATACAAATGTTTTAAAAAGTAAATATGTATGAAGGGTACTATTCCAGAAAGTTTGCTTGACTTTATTATTTCTTGTTGGGCAGTGGATTCTAAAACATGTTTCCGTCTCAGAAGGCATGTTTTCTTTCCCAGTGTGTTTTCTTGTCATGAAATTTAAGGGTATAACCAATTGGTCTAGTGGTCAGGACGTACATATGGCATACGAACAAGTCCCAGGTTCAGGGACTCACGGCTGAATAGAATAGAACCGTGGCAAGTGGGTATATCTACACTGACGAAAATCATCAGAGTATTGACAAAAGAACAGTTCGGTGATAACGTCTTCCAGGACAACATAACCAATCTTCTGTACTATTAGGTTGTTCTGTTAGTTTATTACCATTCTAGCTATTACGGTTATAATGTAAGTATCGCGGGAATTGTCTTGTTGGTAGAACACTGTACTTTAGTTGGAACAGTGTCACGTACTGTAGGAGAACAAGAAGAATGCATATATGTATTGGCAGATACAAACTACGGACAGCACTTCAAAAGACAGCTCTGTTGGTATTACCAACAACCCGCCTGTACCTGCCCCTACATGGTAATAGTCTGGTTGGGCTACAAGTATACAAACTTGTTTCTACTTTCAAAGACAGGTCATGTTGGTATTACCAACAACCCGCCTGTACCTGCCCCTACATGGTAATAGTCTGGTTGGGCTACAAGTATACAAACTTGTTTCTACTTTCAAAGACAGGTCATGTTGGTATTACCAACAACCCGCCTGTACCTGCCCCTATATGGTAATAGTCTAGTTGAGCTACAAGTATACAAACTTGTTTCTACTTTCAAAGACAGGTCATGTTGGGCTCTCTGGTACACACCAAGTCAACATGCTATCTTGCAGTGTAGAAGCAGCTACGTAGTCGCAATGTGGCACTTCTTCTCCCGCATCCATGGCTCCCGTAATTTTACAAAGTCAAGGCGATACCTTGGCACTCGATAGCTCATGATATTTCTAGAGTACTGTGAGTTCAATTGTTATCCTTCATTCACCCCTTCCCCCTCTGAAAATATTATATATATAATATATACACGTCTATACAAAACTTATATTACGCATTCATCCTCGCTGTAAAATTTGTTGGAATTCCAAAATATTACTCAAATGAAGTATTACCTGAGGTGGTACACAAAAATATATTATCTATACAAACTCTAATCTATATTGAGTTATTATTAGACAGGTTGAAAGATGTCTTGCAAAATAGAAATACAGTACGGTACTATACTCTCTCTCTTTGTAAAAGAAATACTTACGGGCATAGGAGATGAAGCCATCATCATCCTCGGTTTCACAGCACTCCTTGAGGATGGTGTCGGTCTCTGGGTCAGTTAGCCTTTCACCTGCGAACAGTCATTCCCCCATCGTCAAGCTCATGTGTACATGTCAGCATTTGGAGGCCGTAAGAACACCCACTTCACCGCCAATCCAGCACTTTTGGATTAGATCGGATCGGATTGCAAAGGGCTTGTTAACGTTCCCCGATGTTATAAATAAAGGCTTATCAGGTGACTGCTTACAAGCTAACTTATGTTCTCAAACTAACTCCCATGCCTTACCTGGGATTCGAACCCAGAACCTCCCGCACCGCAGACCGGCGGCGCACCAACCGACTGCGCCACGGCAGCGCTTTAGAAATTATTGCTGCTCAGGATCTACTTTCGCTTCTCACTCTGTGTCCTTCCGCCTTATGCAGACTCAACATTTTCTCGTCACTTGATTTATACGCGGCCCAAGTAAAGTTGTTAGATATGTAAATATGTTATAATACGCAAATTCCTGCTTCCTGCTCTTAGTGTGTATGGAACACGAAATACTGACTTCAGAGGCCATAAATCGAAACATTTGACTCGCAAGACAACTTCAAATGTTAGTAACTGTTTTAATACATTTGCTGCCAACTTGTGCGCCAGTTTGTACTGTTGCATATACAGCATGAAGCATTATTTTCGAAGATGTTTTTCAAAAGTGCTTTCTTTGCCTTGAACTACCTATGGAAACATGACACATTATCGTTACTAAAGGCTGTTCACGATAAGGTGAGCGCTTTAGAAATGAACCAAGAAAAAAGTCTCTTCCCTCTGCATGCATATATTTTAACGAGCGCACTGAGTGACATTCTCCCAGTAAAGTTGGTAACTATGGAGGGAAAGTAGTTCCATATCTTAACATCGAATAAAAGACTTAGGTAACGATTTGTGATAACTTTTAGAATTATTTCTTTCACTTTCTGTTTTTTTAATGCATAGAGGTGTATACATTAAAAGATTGATAGTATATTTACTTTCTTATAAGTTCACACTTTCACTTGACCGACGCATGAATAAAGTGACGATGCCCATGGCAATGTTAATTTTACATAAGGCGGAGGAATACACGACGTGCATACAAGTAGATCTTAAGCAGGGCTTTCAAAAGTGCTCATTTTACCTTGAACAGCCTATATCCGGCAGCAAGTTAGACCTCACAGTCGAACAGAAACACTAAGTTGGTGTAATTTACTGTTATATCCTGCTACGAGTATCCACTGCCTCGTGTGACTTATTGCACGCGATTAAACCAACGTGTTATAAACCGCGTCTTATTATCTCTGAAAGGCCGTGACCTACAAACTGTACTCCAGCGGCAGGAACAGAATTGACGCTCGAGTGTTGGATGCCTGCGATGAATAATGGAAATATTTCCCGTCCCTATCAACTGGTAGGGCGCGCAAAATTGCACTAATTCGGTTAATAAACATTTAGACTTTAAGTGATTGTACATTTAATGTGTTTTTGAATTAGTCACTGTTTATACTAACATGCAAGAAATCCAGGACTGAATGCCTAGCTACCTGGCCAAAGTAAAACTGGTTACCGACTGCTAAAGTCTTACGTTTAAGTGTTTATACGACTGAGAAGTCTAGCCTGCAGTTCAGTAAACCTGCTGAGTTTTTACATTCTCTATCAGTAAGAATCAAAACTATGGTTGTTTACTTAAAGCAAAGATACTATTCAACATTAAAAGAGTACGATGTTTAAAGAAGTATGTTTACACTATTGAAAACATCATTTGGCCAATTCATAACACCCAGCACACTTAAGGTTACTGAAACTGGTTCCAGTGAAACTTATGAAAACTCTACTAAGTTTCCCTGTCTGTGATTTTTTTTTTTCTTTCCACCGATGAAAAAATTTTCATCGCCGGATCTAATCACTAGTATTCATGCGCTAATGAAATAATATTGTGAAATGGTTAGAAATATAATGTATGGTTGCGCCTAAACTCATCCTTATTCGTATAAATTCACTACAAAAGGGTATTAATTGACCGTTATTTCAGTTGTGCAGTTTTAATAAGACAATTGGACTAAACTATATTTCCCTTAGTCGCTGGCAACGTGAACTGCCAATGTTGGTGTTAAAAAGTTAAGTAGCGTGCCAGGAATTTATAAATGGTGGTTTTTCAAAATTTAATGTATAGGAGCGACATATATTCTAATGATCCAGTTCAGTAACGTCTTTCAATATCGCAACTTTACTGTCTGTCGGTGAGGCAGCGAAGTTCCCCCACCCCAAGTATGGTCCGCCTTGGTGAAGGATTGCAGTCAGAACAGCGCACGCTGAGATAAAATCCCAGATGACCTGACAACTAAGGCCGTGTCCGAATTAAGGAATATACTTGCTTACTTGCATCCTTGCATACTTCACTTATCCTTGGCACAAAACTTGATGAATTCGCACAGGCAGTCTTGTTGGCTTCGGTAACAGTTATTAGCCAGCTAACCACTTTTAATATACAGTACATACATGTATTCCGACTAAGAATTTGATAATTTCCGAAGGTTTTAGAGGTTTTAAAAAAAGTATTAAATAATTATTCAATTTGATTTACATTCAAATTTATTGTGTTGCATTATTGTAAGTAAGTGCAGTTTGGATTTCTTTTTTTTTTTATCTTAATCTCTGTAGGTTAGGGACTAATAATAATTTATTGCTTATGTCGGAAATTAATTATAACCTACAAATTGCTTCTCAAAATGGCGGCACATATTCCGCAAGTATGCGAGAAGTATACAACTTCGTTTACTTGTGTACTTGCATACTTCACTTGCAATTTCAATGTCACTCCCGTGGACAGGTAGGTACGCACACGTATGTACTTCAGGCGAATTCGGACACAGCCTAAGCCTTGTCATTTTGGAGTGGAGAGCTTTGAGGGATTTCCAGCATCGGAGCGTTAAAAGCTAATGAGGATGAAGCGAGGCGAGTATTGAGTATAGGCTATTCACGATAAAATGAGCACTTTTGAGCACTGCTTAAGATCTACTTGCATACGCGGTTTGTATTCTTCCGCCTTATGTAAGATTAACACTTCATCAGCCTCATCACTTTATTCGTGCGTCGGTCAAGTGAAACTATGAAATTATTAGAAAAGTAAATATGAAAATAAATCGGCTAAATTTTACTTTTCGATTCGTAAAAAAAAAAAAACAGAAAACGAAAGAAACAATTTAAGTTATCAGAAATGGTTCCCTAACACTTTTTGTTCGACGTTAAGATACGGAACTACTTCCCATCCATCGATACAAACTTGATTGGGTACATGTCACTCAGGGCGCCCGTCAATATTTATGCCCGTATGGGCAGTTACGTTTATCTAAGGCTGATTTCAAAAGTGCTCACTTTATCGCGAACAGCCTTTAGCGTCGGAATGCAAAGGTGAGGAAACAGAAGGCATCAGCAGGCACGTGTGATGGTCCGGGACCTAGCCCGCTGGGAATGAAACCTGGTTAGCCTCGGTGTAAGAACATGCCCGGGGGGAACTGACCTAGGGACAGGAGAGTGTGGGAGAGCTCCGCCAGCAACATCTTGCCGTCCTCCTGCTTGTCATACAGCTTTAGACACTCGAGGAAGTCCTCGTAGCAGCCAACTTCCTTCTCCTTCTTCGCCTGGCTATAGATCGGCAGGAACTCCTCCACCTTCATCTTCTTCTCGTCTGTGCATACAACACACTCACTGCCTCACATGCTACAACACACTCACTGCCTCGCATGCTACAACACACTCACAGCCTCGCATGCTACAACACACTCACTGCCTCACATGCCACAACACACTCACTGCCTCGCATGCTACAACACACTCACTGCCTCGCATGCTACAACACACTCACTGCCTCACATGCTACAACACACTCACTGCCTCACATGCTACAACACACTCACTGCCTCGCATGCTACAACACACTCACTGCCTCGCATGCTACAACACACTCACTGCCTCGCATGCTACAACACACTCACTGCCTCATCATACAACTTACACAGTAATGGAATATTCAACTTACACAACTTAAATCTTACACAATTACTTGATCATTCAGCTTAGACACTTACTGAATGATTCAGCTTACACATTTACTGGATGATTCAAGTTCACACTTACTGTATGGTTCAACTTTTGACACTTACTGCCTCTTTCAACTTACACTTTTACTGGATAATTCAACTTGCAAGTTTACTAGATATTTCAACTTACACCAAGAAAAAGGTTTTGTTGAATAGAACAATAATTTTTTAGAGTAACAAAATTAGTCTTTTGTATTATAAGGGCAAAGAAATATTTTATTGCTGAACCACCGATATTTCTTTGTTCTTATTAATATGTCCCAAACATGAATGATTTGTTAAGGAGCAGCTGAACATTTACAATTCAAATTTCTCTAGAATTTTTCGTGCCAACATTGTTAGGGATCCAAATGTGTTACAAATATGCAATTTGATACTCTAATGTGTACAAGGGAATGAAACGCCACCATTATTTGCCATAAATATAGACATTACAGTTGCAATGCCACGGCAAGTCTTATAATTGCAGATGTTAATACATACTGCAAGCCAGTGTGTGCGCTAGCATCATATATGCAGTTGATGGGTAGTGAAAATGTCAAAGGTTGATTTCAATGTTGCTCACTTTACCGTGAACGACCTACATAAACAAGTTTCGAGTCTGCTTTCGTGTCAAGGTGGATTCACTTGTACCCCGATGAGAGAGCGGGAGGCCAGTACATAGGTTGTCGCATATAGGATGTTCACTGTAAAGTTTGTTTACAAAAAAGTACTTTATTCATCTACGTATACACATTATCGCCTTCGAAATAGTTAACTTTCACATAAACACAGTGTTTGCCAGCATTACTGCCACTTCTGAAACATGTCCTGGAAGTGTCCTTGAAGCTCTACAAGTATCTTGTGCGGGTCGTGTAGTATCCAGTTCCCTGGGTTCTACAAGGTTTCTTCCTCGAACGCCTTCAAACCTCGCACTCTAACGCACTGTCCATGTTCTCGAACAAAGCGGCTGCCATCTAGAGGCGGAAATATGTACCGCTGTAATGGGCATAGACTTCCTTGGTTTGTTATGACTGACTGCGGTAAAATGAAATGTAATGTTTATTAAAACAGACTTTCTAGCTCGCACTGTGTAAGTCACCCCCTTTCTCTTAAATTAAGTAACTTGTTCGAACAAATATAATTCAGTTCTGCTGTGTAGTAATAAGCAAATTTCCTTACAAAGTGTTTGTATGAAGGCATGGTGTATCGGTACCCAAATTTCCGAAGTAAAAAGTGATGTAAAATTGCTAGTAACATGACAAAACCAAATCAAACCTTTGGTAATTTATTGTACTACATGGGACTGCCATCTCGCGCCTGATACACTAACTACGCTCACAATAACAAGTGGGCCATGTTGCCAGCCGGGTCATAACACCCTCAGGCATATTGTGTATTTAATACTAATATTTAAAACACACCAAAATCAAACAAAATATTTTAAGTGCTTTACTGTTTTGGTTAATTAATGTTTTCAATCTTAATTATTCATAATTTACAAACAAAGTGTCATAAAACAGTTAAAGTTCATGTGCATAGTGTTGCCAGCCTGCATTAGCTAACGAGAATCCGAACATTGCCCAAGTCTCGGTGGCATCTGGAAAGGTTGTAACGAATTATGACGTAGAATACCAAATTGCCTTTCTCGAACACGATCCCCGACTTGCAGTTGAACATTAAAAGTGAAATGTAACCTACACAATAAGATAGTAAAACGAACGTTTATACAGTTGGAATGTGTAATGAACAGACGAAACTAAAGAAATTAATCTAGTATGTCGTGCTTAAAAGACATCTGTAGTACGAGTTTCATATGTCTATGTTAACTGCTTCCGCAAAATGGCAGCTCAATGTTTGCCTCGAATAACCTGGATCTAGGGGATGTCTAAGGCAATACTTACCTACTCTAAACAGTTATATTGGCAGAAATTCTGGGAGAAAAATAAATTTTTCCCTCAAATAGGAGGAACTGTACGAAAATGGTATTTTAAGGTCTGCAAGGGGATGTTATTAAATTCAGATGTTGTCCTGAAAAACAGATCGCGTGAAGGATTATAAAAAAACGAAAAATTATGGGGTAGAAAATTAAAACAATAAAAAATTAACTTTAATGAATTAATAAAGTTTTAAAAATGCTCGTTATTTGTCGTGTAAAAAATGACAAAAAGTAGTAATTCACACCTATTCCAACAGACTATAACGTGATTCATCTACTTTCCTTCGTTGAGGTGGAAAAGAGAACGTAAAAATATCATGCACATATAAAATAATGCTTCAGCATTGCCATTTCGTTATATCCTATACACCTACATTTACGTCGATATGGCGCTGCGCTCTGGAGGTATCGAAAATGCACTGTTATGATGTGGCCCCTATCTCGACGCACAACGTGACTTGTCGCCATGCTCTCGTCATAAGAGAGTCTCTCTCTCTGAATACAACATGTAAAATCTACAAAAAAAAATCCAGTGTACACATGGGCCATATTACATACTCATGGGCTGACTTAATTACACATACCGGAATAACCGTTACTATATTGTTATTTTCTCTTTCTTTTCAGGATTCATCATGGCCAAAATAAAAGATGGAACAAAGAAGCGAGGATTATGGGCCCAAGACGCCCTGTCCAAGGCCATCCTTGCAGTGAAAGAAGAAGGACTTCCCGCTCGTGAACCATGTCGCAGGTATGGTGTACCCAGGCGAACCTTTCGCCGGTATCTTTATGATGAAAGTAATGTGAAAGCAAAATTGGGTTCTAAGCCAACCCTTTCAGCAGAACAAGAACAGGAACTATGCTCGCGTATATTTCGTTTATGCGATGTCGAGTACCCATGAACTTTTAAGGTGCGCCAGCTGAATGTTTTCCGATTGGAGGGTGTTTTAAAAAGGAACCCTGACGTTGCGAAAAGGAAGGTGCAGAGACTGAACCCTGCACATGCTGCGAAATTGAATATGTCCATTGGGACAGATCACTTTGATAAGCTGAAGAAAACACTTCTTGACATTAATTTAATGGATTTTTCTGAGAAGGTTTATAATGTGTATGAATGAGAGTATAGATTGCAACTTCGTAAGGAACCTTCTGTGTTTGCTCAAAAGGGGGCCAAGCGTGTCCATGTTGTCACTAAAGAGCACGGTGTGAGCATCTCAGTTGTAGCATGTGGTAATGCCACAGGGTCTGTCATTCCCCCAATGCTCCTATTCAAAGGAGTCAGAAGAAACCCCGCTTGGGAAATAAATATGCCGACTGGAGCAGATATTCGGATGACTCCTAGAGGTAGCATGACGGCTGACACATTTCTCCACTTTTTGAAACATTTCAACCGATTAAAGTCTGGTGGAAAATGTCTGTTAATAATTAATGGTGCCAAGTCTCACTTATACTATAAAATTTGTTAGGTTGCTGAGGAGAACGATATTCTTTTGTATTGTTTGCTTTCGAACACAACGCACGAATTGCAACCATTAGATAAAGGCTGCTTCCGAAGCTTTGAAATTTACTGGGACCAGCATGCACTACTGCATTTCGATGTCCACAAAGATGAAAACGATATTTCAAAGCTGAATTTCGGGAATGTTTTCACACAAACTTGGGAAAAGTCCATGTCTCAGGGAAACATGAAAAGTGGTTTCAAAGCCACATGCATATATCCCTTCAACCCTCTGATAAACCCTGACGAGGCCTTTGCTCCAAGTGCAGCAACTGAGCTACCTCCACCCGAACCATACACCGATGAACAAGACCTAGCTGAACAAATGGCTCTCGAGTCAACCTTCGCTAACCCAACACCAGGCACCTCAGGCTCACCTCGACTACCGAACTGCCGACATACGCTAGTTACAGTGGCATCCACATCCCGTTAACATCCTCGCACTCCAGCGACATCATCAACTGACTCTGATGTTATATCTCCTTCAGCATATGCTTCAGATTCTTCCGACAATGGAGAGCATTAAATGTCACGAACTCCAGATTCGTCAGCAAAATCGTCTGCTCATAGCTCCTTTACTGAACTGAGAAAGAGGAAATCAACCTGTAATAAGAAACCTGCTATCAAGTCACGTGGGCTGCTGTTGAGCAAACGACTCTCCCAGGATATCTAAACCAACAAGCAGGAGAACGAAAATAACAAGAATACCAATAGGTGAAAACACAAGCCACCAATGAAAACTCTGATGACTTCAATCGCGGCAGGGGGGAAACAAAGAAGAGACTGACACCAACACCTGCCGAGAGCTGGTACTGTACTGTGTGCCGCAAGGACGAGATGAAAGACATGAGATGCTGTGCAGTCAGTGGGGAGAACACATCCATGAAGAGAGCGTAGGCTTGTGTAAGGAGGACAAGGAACTGTTTGTGTGCTCTACATGTTATTTGTGATTTAATTTTCATAATGATAGTTTGAATTCTTGTGGTGAAATGATGACTTAGTTTTAAATTTGTGTTTTTTTTTCTTTCCAGTTTGAAATTGTGCGCTATTTTTTTCTCATTGAGTAGTCTTTTTAACAATACAACGTTGCGCTTTATACTTAGTTACTTTAATACCTGAGTAATTTCCCCTGCACTATGCTTCGTGTTACTTTAATACCTGAGTAATTTACCCTGCACTATGCTTCGTGTTACTTTAATACCTGAGTAATTTCTCCTGCACTATGCTTCGTAATACTTTAATACCTGAGTAATTTCCCCTGCACTATGCTTCGTGTTACTTTAATACCTGAGTAATTTCCCCTGCACTATGCTTCGTGTTACTTTAATACCTGAGTAATTTCCCCTGCACTATGCTTCGTGTTACTTTAATACCTGAGTCATTTACCCTGCACTATGCTTCGTGTTACTTTAATACCTGAGTCATTTACCCTGCACTATGCTTCGTGTTACTTTAATACCTGAGTAATTTCCCCTGCACTATGCTTCGTGTTACTTTCGATGAGAATACTTTCACTTTCTACAAAATTACAAATAGGTGGGCCATATTATTTACATGCGTTGGGAATATGGCCCGGAGGTAAACTTTTGGAAAATTATTTTTTATAAATGCTTAATGCAGGCAATATCATTGTTAATATATATTTTCTGATAGTCAAGCAACTGTATTACAATATTGCCCAGGTGTTTGTTACTTCCTCTAATAAATAGCGGCTGTCAACATTTCCACACCTTAAGTGGGCCATAATACCCTCTTATACCTTACATAATGTGTTATAGGGAAAGGGTATATTTGGTTCGTCAAGTTTATCAAGTTTGCGCACGACATTGTACCATTTTGTAACTCGGTTGGACGTATAATGTATTACGCATAAATATGCTTTAATTTCGTTTGCACTGAGTTGAAATAGACTCGCATGTACTCCGATAAGAGAGAGCAGACAGAACTTTGCCTGTTACATGCCCGAAAATTTTTCTCAATGACCGTTCTGCTGTTTTTCCTGCAAGCTATTTACGAACAAGCATTTCTCTCTATTATTTATAATACCAAGATTATAAAATAAGCGATGGACAACAAACTAGACGCTGTTGTATTTCTTGTGGATTGTATTAATATCAATCTATTAATTTTCACTCTATTATTTCCAAGAGAAAGTATTTTGTTTGTAAACTACTAAGAATTATATACAGTTTAGCGCTACCTATCGTGTGATTTATGAACTACATTGTTCAGAGAAATTTTTCTTTTTAATATATCAGTGTTTATGATCGCTTATTTCTTTATGAAAACTGTAATAACCTAATGAATAGCCCCTCACGCAAATTCGAGTAATAACGAATAATTTCGTCGAGAGGAAACGAAACGAATAACTTAGAATAAGATGCCAGGGGTAGCTGTAGTGACAACACCTCGGAAGCTTCGGGAAGATTCGCAGGACACATTCCGGTAGTGCGAACTGTTTTTTGGAAGTAACACTGTGCGAACGCAGATAAATAAAGTACAGGCTGTGCACAGTAAACTGAACACTTCTGAAAGTCCTGCTTAAGATGTACGCAGGTTGTGAAACATCGCGCTATATGTCAAATTAATATTACCGTGAGACGGTTTACTGTATCCTTGCGTCGTTGGTCCAATCAAACTACGGAATTATTAGAGAAGCAAATATTTAACAAATCTGCTCATGCTTACAGTTACATGCATTAAAAAGCAGAAAGCCAAAGTATTCACAAATGTTTACCATTTCTAGTTCAACGTTAAAACAAGGGACTACGTTCCCTCCATCGTCTACCAACTGTAGTAGACGAATGCGAGTCAAGTTTCACCATATGCAGGGAGGGGCAGTGACATTTTACAAAGGTTGATTACAATAATGTTCGCTTTAACGTGAACAGCCTGTAAAGAGAGGTAAAGGCTGTTCACGATAAAGTGAGCACTTTTGAAAAGAACCTTACAAAAATATCACTACCTCTGCCTGCATAAATTTTAATGGGATCACTGATTGACAATCGCCCAGTAAAGTTGGTAAGGACGAAAAGAAAGTAGTTCCATGATTTAACATCCAATAAGTGCTAGGTGACTGTTTGTGATAACTTAAATAATTTCTTTAGCTCTGTGTTTTTAGTGCATCGAAGTGTTAAAATGAGTAGACTTGTAAAATAATTACTTCCTTAATAATTTCACCGTTTTACTTGACCGATGCATGAACGAAGTGATGAGGACCATGACATTGTTGATTTTACATAAGGCGGAGGAATACACAACGTGTCTACAAATATATCAAAAGTGCTGATGTTACCATGAACAGCCTATGGTGTTGAAAGTATGGGATAGGGAGCGCTGATCGCACGTGCTGGGATGGGTCATGTGTGAGAGTGTGCGGCTGGGGTTACTCACTCTTCTTCTTTGTGCCTCCCAATTTCTCGATGAGGGCGAGTGTGGGGTTGAGGTTAAGTGCTCGCAACATGTCACCCACGTGGATGGCATCCACTGTGTTGTTGCCTTCGAAGTCATAGATGGAGAAGGCGAAGTTCGCCCCTGAAACAACACACGCCACTTCACTTACTACACAACTCTCCGGCACATTATACAACACTCGCTCTCACAAACACATAAATGTACTACTTGGTTAAAGACTGTTCACCATAAAGTGACCGCTTTAGAAATTAACCTTAGAAAAAAGTCATTGCCCATGCATGCATGTATGTATTCTAATGGGTGCATTGAGCGACATTCGCCCAGTAAAGTTGGTAATGATGGTTGGAAAGTAGTTATATATCTTAACATCGAATAAAAAGTGTTAGGTATCCATATGTGATAATTTAAAATTATTTCTTTCGTTTAATGTTTTTTTAATGCATCTGAGTGTAAAAATTAGCAGGTTTTTAAAATATTTACTTTCTTAATAATTTCAGAGCTTCATTTGGCTAACGCATGAATAAAGCGCTGAGGCCAATGACAATGTTAATTTTACATGAGGCGGAAGAATAAAAAACGTGTCTACAAGTAGATCTTAAGCAGGGCTTTCAAAAGTGCTCATTTAACAGTGAATAGCCTATAATGTCTAGTTAAAACTATAGTCCATACACGATTACTTCTAACTTTTCTGAAGCCACCAGGATATACCTACGCAGAATGCAAACAAAGATTCATAGAGTATAGAAAATTACACTAAATGGACAGCGCATCGTATTCCTGCGCATTTAATTTAATTTTGTTTTGCTTGAGAATGATTTATTACTCCAGACACTACTGTGTGCTGAACGTCGTCACTGTGGCATGTCATCCCACACAATGCCAAGATGACATTGTCACGATTACATTTTCATTCATTTATAATGCTATATGTATATCATCCACACAGCTGGGTCTGCGGTGGTATAGTGGACAGACTACTTGCCTTACACCTAGGCGAACCTAATTCGATTCCCGGCGGGGTCGCTCCCGGATTTTCGCAGGAGGGAGTCGTGCCGGACGATGCCGCTGGTCGGCGGGTTTTCTCGAGGATATCCCGTTTCCCCCGCCCTTGCATTCCGGCGCCGCTCAACTTACTTAGCCTCCATCGGCTCTCAAGACCACGATGTTAAGACAAACTATACGAAAATAGCATCTTTCTTCTGTTGATGTACTGTGGTATTCTTATTAGAAGGTACTGTTAAAAAATCTGCCGACAAAATCAAAGAATATTTATGAGTGCGAAAATCGCCATATGATCGTTGTTAAAGCTTCGCTAGAACACAGACGTCAGAGTGTTAACCAAATAAGGTTTGGTGCTTATTGGCTATTCACGCTTAAGTAAGTACTTCCGTAATCAACATTTGAAAAATGTCATTCTCTGTAGTTGCATATATTTCAACGCGCGTACTAACCGGCATGCACAGAGTAAGGTTGGCAACGCCTAATGGAAAATAGTTTCATGAATTAACATCGAATTAAAGGTGCCAGGCAAACGGTTGTGGCCACTGAAATATTTCACTTTGCTTTCAGTTTTTAATGCATTTAAGTTTAAGAATGATAACATTTTAGAGATATTTACTTTTCTAATAACTTCCGAGTTTCGCTAGACTGGTGCTTGAATAAAGTAATTAAGTACCATGGCAATGTTAATTTGGCATATGGTGGAAGAATATATAACGAACATACGAGTAGATCTCAGGCAGGGCTTTCAAAAGTTCTCAGTTTACAGCGTACACTCGATCATTAGAGGCTGTGGGACATCTGGGATGACGGCTTTCGATAAGTCAAAATGTAATTTTCTGTATTATTACTTTTATTTAACGTTATACGATTAGCATTTAGACGTTTAGAATATGTGTTACCTTCGGTGCTTCAAATGTAAAACTGTTATTTATAAACTTAACAAAGGACAGGCTGTTTTTATTCATCAAAATTTAGGGAATGGTCTCACATTCAAATTTGGCAGGTAATAATATTTATTATATTAAACCGTTATTATGTAATAATTTAGTAACATAGCATCTCAGTTACCATATTAAACATATATTTACTACTAATATACAAGATGCGGTCATGTGACCGTTTTCGTATCAAACATGGGCTCAGTGGTACCTAGGGGCAGTCAGTCTCGTGGTTACATTCTGGGGGCGTCGTCCCACTCAATATTTGGACGGGTTCCAAGACACGTCAAGTGTAGGGTGTACGAGGGTGCTAATGCCAACGTTTCAGATAAAGCGGAGCTGGCGCGGCGCGAATTTTGCCAACTGCAGACCCGGCTGACTAAAAATAACTACAAAGGCCTTCAAGTTCTGAAATCGAACCAGGCGAAAAATTGCTTCAGTAACTCAGACTCTCGTCGCGTCTTACACGATCGTTTAGCCAATACATCATTTGTAGACTTTCTTGATTATTATGTATAGCCGTGGATTAAAGTAACATGATACGCACACTTGCTTACCATCCCTAGCTGCAGTTATATGGAAAAGATACAAGGTCATTGGTTTAATTTACTTGAAAACTTAACAAAACGTATTTAATATTGTAATATGATTTTGCCGTTAGTTTTTAATTTTTAGGACTTATAATGACATTTGTAGTGCATTTTAGATCTAAACAAGTAAATGATAATAGCTGAATATATAATAGAGTCTATAAAAGTAAATCGTAATTAATGTTATGAGTACAATAACTTGCAATTAATATTACTATATTTAAGTTTATTGATAAATTATTTTTAATTCAGGTATGAATTCTAATATATGAAATATAAATATAATATGACAGTTTATACATAAATAAAATTAAAATTAAAAATAATTTGATTTACTGGGAATAAGTAAATGTTGTCATTTTGTGTAGGTTTGTTGATGGTAATTTTGTTGCAGCTATTACTAAATAAAATGAACTATTAATTTGTCTTATTTTCTAGTTTGGTTTATTCTTCAGCCATTACTACTAATATGAGAATTAGCAATAAATTAGCATTTTTAGGAAAGGACGTATTAGTGATTCTGCTTCTCTTTGTGCGTACTTTGAACGTGTGTACAGGAGGAGGTTGGCATATACACAACTACGTTATTATCTACGCTCGAGCGAGAATAGAGTGTGCGTACTCCTAGAGTTTGGCCCAGGGAGATCCACTATTCTGAAAGCCTATTTATTCAGCAGTCAAACCATGTCACGGCTTCAGGGACCTCTCGTATAGACTAAACACACATGTGCACATTCGAGCAGCATGCATATTTCCATTGTCTGCTTCTCCAATAAATTACAATTTTCACCCTGAACGGAATTTGACCCTTGTTTCCTAACATATTTTAACAGCTCATTGGCGGGCACTTGCAGACATCACTTAAAAGTACAAAGTTTTGATGTCTAGCCCTTCGCAAAATAAATATGTGAACTATTTCTGGCCCCAACGATTGATGAATTCTCCAATTCTCCCACTGTGTAACGCTATGTCCGTCAGACAGTTGAGTAGATAAAAACGTCGGAATACACAGGTGATGATTATTTTTGCCTTAAAATTGTATCTTACCAGAAAGAACGCTGTGACAAAATGACGCCTAACAACCTTTTCAAAATTTCTTCAGGGGCCTTAATGCAAATTTATTTTTTATGCATCTGGTTGCAATGCTTTATATTTAATGGCAAACAATATTTTTTCTCAAAATGATGTGTGTGTGTGTGTGTATATATATATATATATATATATATATATATATATATATATATACACATACATATACTCTACATGGTTAACTGGGAGCTTTTTAAAAGTCCTACTTTCCATATATTTTTACTTCTTAGTGTGTGTCCTTCTGACATATTTTAAATTAACGTTGCAGTGGGCTTTGGCACTTTGTTCGTGCTCCATCAAAATAGAACAGTGGGATTGTTCACCAGGTGAACTGCCGTACTCCGACATGAGAAAATGGTGTAACTTGAAATCGACAGTTTCAGAGCTGTGGCGGCATAGTTTTCGAGCGCGATTTGTCGGTCCGATTTTAAAGACGTATTCACGCCGGAAGTGCAAAGCTCATGTTCTGCTACCTCTGCATTTCGCAAAATGTGCAAAAAAATATGTTCCGTGACATGTCTAGAGGCGCATCTGTGTACATCATACGTCGCACAATTTCGCGCTTCAACTGCACGAGATCTGAAGCACAAATGTTTCGTGCACTGACATCACATTAGCGCGAATTGCTGACAGGAACACAGGTAAAAGTTGTTGGACGGGAACCTCAGTTAGCAAATGTGCGTGTGTGTGTGTGTGTGTGTGTGTGTGTGTGTGTGTGTGTGTGTGTGTGTGTGTGCGTGTGTGTGCATTTGTGTGGTTTTCAGTATTGTTACGCTACGTTACGTATACTGCAAACATTAAAATATTGAAGCAACCAAGGTAAGGTTATAATCCATTCAAAGATACTTTGCACTTTTTTGAAGCCCTGCTAAAGTTCTACTTCCAGTGCACTTCTCCGCCTCGTGCAAACAAAGCTTAACTAAGTCTAGAAAATTACACCAAAGGACAACGCACCGAGATCGTGCACATTCACCTGTTCTTATATTTTAAATGAGAACAATTTCTTACTAGGCGCTTCCAACATACGTTCTCTTACTGGATTTACACATAATTACTGTAAATTGAATATTACATCTATAAATAAACTACAGATAAAACTCCTATTTAACGAAAAATAAAATACTTTCATGTTAGCAGAGGTGTAAAACGCTTGTGATACATACCATAGTTGGGAAATAATAACTAAACACGTTAATGCATGGAGTGTTTTTCCAAAGGTTTGATTTGAAAAGTGTGAAGAAACCGCTAATAGACTATATATCGTGTGTGAAGTATGTTTACAACATGTGCAATCACTATCTTTATTTTTAACCAATAGTGGAACAGGCAAACTGTTCTGGTTCCGTTACCTTGTGCACTCGAGAATGTATTTAATAACGAGGAAATATTACACAAGGTTTCTCTAGTCTGTTCGTGGTTTCTGCACACTTTTTGAAACAAACGTTTGAAAAATAAGCCCACGTATGGCGTGCTTCGTTGTTTCTTAATTCTGTCACGTGTCACAAACCTATTATACTTGTGTTAACGTAACATTTTATTTCGTATGAAATCAGAATTTTACTTTTTTCTATTAAAAATTATATTTCACTTATAATTATAAATTATATATAAAATAAAAAATAAATTATATCATATATTATAAATAGGTGTATTGTAATGCCCAGTAAAGCCTGTTCACGATAAAGTGAGCATTTTTGAAATAAACTTTAAAAAATGTCACTGCCCCTGCCTGCATATATTTTAACGGCCGCACATGCACGTAGTAAAGTTGGTAACAATGGATATAATGTAGTTCCATATCTTAACGTCGAATAAAAAGTGTTATGTAACCATTTGTGATAACTTTAATTACTTAATTATCTTTCTGTTTTTGAATGCATAGAAGTGTAAAAATGAGCATATTTTTTAAATATTTAATTTCCTAATATTTTTTACAGTTTCACTTGACCGACGCATGAATAAAGTACTGAGGCCCGTGGCAATATTAATTTTGCATAAGGCTGAAGAAGACACAACGTGTATGCAAGTAGATCTTAAGCAGGGCTTTCAAAAGTGCTCATTTACCTACCGTGGACAATATATAGGAAACAGTTCTTATGTCGAATAGTATTTAAGTGAGTGGACACAAAGGCGGTGCGTTGTCCCTTTGGCGTTAATTTTCTAGACTCGGTCAAGCTTTGTTTGCACGATGCGGAGGAGTATTGTGAAAGTATAAGTTAAGCAGGGCTTCAGAAAAGTTGTAAGCAGCTGCATTTGGGGAAGGAAAGGGAATGCAGCCCGAGTGTCGGCTAGTTACAGTGTGCTAAAGGAAAGTGTGGAGAGGGTGGCCTGTCCAGCAGGGGTAACAAGTGACGCAGTGCGCCTGCGAGGTAGGCCAGCCCGCGTTGTGCCAGCGCCAGGGTCGGCGAGCTAAGTATAACTCTGCAGTCTCGCCTTACCGCAGCCTTATAAGACCTCGGCGAGGTATATTTAGCACCGCCAGCCGCTCAGACTAGAATACAGTCCTTTAGACCGGTGTTAGACCCTTCCGCTGGCCATCACTCGTGGCCGGAGACTGTGAAACTTCTAAGTATTCTACTTGGTGGAAGAGTGTAATTTTATATGGAACAGTATGACGTCATCCGTACAGGCATGGATTGGACTTTACGTTACAACGCTGAATAGTAAACAAGTGCTTTCAAAGAAGTTATTTATTCAGAAGGGATTGTCTTTTGAAATTTGAGTTAACAAGAGCGTACATCACTGCTGAAGGGGGCGAAGTGACTAGGGCGCTCGCCTCCCACCACGGCGATCCGGGTTCGATCCCCGGATGGTTCACTCCCGGATTTTCACACGTGGGAGTCGTGCTGGACGATACCTCTTGCTAGTGGGTTTTCCCGGGGTACCCCCGTTTCCCCCGCCCTTGCATTCCAGTGCCGCTCTATCCTAGGGTCTCATTTAATGTCATGTCCGGGGATTACGGGCACCTACGGGTTTATTTATCACTACTGACCATGTGACTTTGACAGCTAAGTACCTTTGGGGTAGTTCAGTGTTGGGTACATGCGCATAAGACGTATAATCAGTCTATCTCGTCTTTAGTCTACGAGTACTCGCATACCACGTCACGTGCTAATGTAGTCACGTGCAACGCCTGGCGCTTAGACTAACACGTCGAGCACATGTGTTTGCACGTTCACTACATAAAATGTGTTTCACGCTGAACAATAGATATACAAGGTATCAATCACAATATACTACCATTTAGTGCATAAAAACTATTCAAAGAAATGTTATGCGGAATATCATACCATGTCACAGACATAACACGTTATTGACACAAGAACTTTAACGGTAAAGATTACTATCTAATGCATTTGTAGCATTTTCATTTTTAAATGTATCCGCGTGTTTAATTTTAACTCTCTGTATTTATTTGCAGGAATTACCTCTAAATTCATCAGCGATTATCACTTTTTAAACAAATTACAAACATAAATTTGACTACATTTTAAAATACTTTACGGGAAAAATATTCACAGCAAAATTTTTAAAGTACTTTGTGCGGAAGGAAAATTGCAGGAGTGTTGCTGCATGCCATAGGTACACAAGTATTAAACAGTACTTTTGTATGAAAACGACCTTAAAAATGCTTTAATAGTACGTATACTTACAATAGTATCCCGGAGTTATCAGCAAGACTGTACAGTACATATTAGTGTAGATAAAAAATACATAGTATCGTAAATGCTTTCACGCCATGGTGTTTCATCACAACACTATTCTCCAAATGCAAGCGACTTGTGTATGTGTACTATCCCCTTAGTTAGCGCTTCATTTCAAGTAGAATATCCTAAACGGTTACCAGATGTTATTTCTACGCCGTAAAAGGTTGTAAAGACTAATTCCGCCCATATCGCCACACTAATTCTAGTTAAAAAGTAAAGAGTGTATGGGGGTAACGTCATCATTCATGGCGAAAAGGTTATCACGTTGACAAGCACCTGGCCATCATTCCTCCAATGGGATTTAGGTTACAACAACAAAGGAATGCATTGAGAAGACCTTGAGAAAACTCACTGGCGAATGGCAAATACTGCCACGTTTCCCTCATACAAAATCCAGGCCTGACTCTGCCGGGTATCGAATACTATTCACTGTGTCGTAAGGTGGTAGCTCTGGTTTCAATATACCCGTCCTTCACCACGAAAGAAGCATTTTGTGTTTAACCTTGGTCTGCCAGAAAAAAAATCATATTTTGTCCTTCAGGGCAGTAATATATGCCGGAATTAAACTGTCTCATACGTCAGACATTGTCCCTTGCAAGCCGTCTTCAAGGACACGTGCTTTTGTGTAAACTGCCAAAAATATTTTGGGCTGTAGTACCTGGGTTTACTCTATCTACTTTGATATATATATATAGAAAAAATTAATTGTTCTATTAAAGAAGATGCTCTATCTTGTAAATATAAATTAGGTCAGGATGATTACCAATTATAATAACGAATTTCGGAAAGTGATTCTTTATGAAAAAGTAAAAGGTAAACACAGGGGCACTTTATCCTAAAAAGAATATTATGGGGGGTATGAGCCCTTAAAATTCGAGATTTTAAACAATATTTTTGGAAAAAAATTATCTGTAAGGAGGAAAATAAAATTGCAACTCTCCGACCATTATTTTATTTTATCGGAATCTTCAACGTAAGATAATACCACCCCTCGTAAAGAAAATAACAGGGGTGGCCACCCTAGTATTGCATATAACTTTATTTCCGCTAGGAATGATGAACATTTGATGTTTGTTTATTGAGAAGTACGACCTAATTAACAAAACTGACCCTCTTGTTACAACTGCCTAAGACCGACTGTTTTCGTTAAAAAAACAAACATTATCTTCACGCGCTTGGCATTGTATTGCTACATACAGCAGTAGTTACGGGTAGTAACATTTTTCAAAGGTTTATTTCAAAATTGCTTACTTTACCATGAGTAGGCTTAACGGTTTTTGCCAACTTGTGAGAAAAAATTTCGCCTTAGTGATGCATCTCTATTGAGTTATTTCTTAAGCTGTACATTTATACACGTTATTGCAGTGCGAAAGGAGAAATGTAGGAAGAAGCATCCAACGTGACATTAGTAGGCATTAGTATGACATTAGTAGGTATTAATCGATGCTGACCGTTGGTATAATGTCCTAGAAGTATTTATCTTGGCAACAGGTGACAAAACTGTGCTAAATGCGATAAAATATCTCCCACTGTAACTTGCATCTCAACTTTTTAAAAAAATATATTGTCCATCTGCAAAGATATTGATTATGTTTTGATGTTCACCAACGTGATATTATTTTGGTTAGTCGATAAGTTTAATGTTTCTTCTCTTCAGTGAATGCAGTTTGCCATGGAATACATGTGGTAATACAATAAGAATACTTCTCGATTTTCTTGCAATAGCTTTACTAAGACATTTGCCTATTCTGTCAGTCCTTTATAATGTACTTGAGTTCTACGATATCTGTTGGGGGATTGGCCAGTGAATGTTCAGCCACTGACACCACGAGTCCAGCCTTAATAGCAGTCATCTCGAGCAAATTAGTCAAGTCTCGTGCTTAGATCGGCATCTCGCCGAGACACTGCTGTGTGTTACACACAGCCTCGTGGCCACGCTCTTGTATTCTACCGCAGCGCTCTAAGTCACCCAGGCCATACAGCGCCTCGACAGTCCAATCAGCAGCAGACAGAGATCACGACCTATGTGTGCTCATCTCTCGCAGGTGTCGACCAGATCCAGCGCCACAACAAATGTGCATGGTCACGCATTCGTACTCAGCACTAAGTGTGTGTTTGGCCAGAGTAATATACATACACCCTGGTGTATCTCCTAGACATCACGTGAACATTAATACAGTTCAACACACGGCCATTTTCAGGGAAAGGGATCCATCCAGATCTCCTCTAGCGTACACACTTAACCACTGCCTCTATGGATACGAAACCAAGGCTCAGACATCCATGGTACTACTTACTTGCCATCGCACTTATGGTTTTGTCAGGACTAATCGCTTGCTTGCATATGGTGAGTGAATATTGAGCGAACGAAGGTAGCCCTACCCAGAGCACGGACAGACGCAAGTTATGTTCAGGGACAGCCATAGCTTTGTTTAGTCATGCAGTCTCACATTATAAAAAGCACATGACATGATACAATTCGCCACACTTCATGTGTGTAGACAAGATAAAGTAGGAGGCGTGATAGAGATGGAACATCTCCAATAAGCTCTCTTCCCGGGAGCAGTACGAGGAGAGAGAGAGAGAGAGAGAGAGAGAGAGAGGGGGTGAGGGACAAAGCGAGAAGAGAGAGTGGCTGCTCCTTGTTAAATTTAGCTCCGCGGAGAGTAGCTGAACTCTCATATGCTCCCTCAAGGACGCAGTAACGACACTAAAAAAAGTTAGAGAGCCATTACAAGATGACGGATACAGGAAACTGTGTTTCCATCCAACACTAAACTCAAGATAAACTTTGGTTTTCGCGGATGAGAATTGTGGCAACTATAGAAGAGGTTTGAAGTTTTAACTAAAAGTGATGTCTGTGATCTCTGGGTACTACTCATAATTAAGACCAGGCACTATTATAAGGTGAAAGTATTAATTTTAATCAACTTTTATCGCGACGCCCTAGTGACACCTGTTTAAATGGGATCATAAATTCCTTGAAAATCCTTGAAATACAGGTATTTGAAAGTATCCACAAGACTGGTCCAGAAGCAGTTTAATAGTGAGAATGGATGGAATGTAGATGGAGGGAGGGAGGGAGGGAGGGAGGTAGGGAAGTTGCCAAAACGTGGCATTCTCTCTCACGTCGCTGGCGTGGTTGGGTGGAATGTTTGGCTCGCCAACGAAATTTCGCTGATTCCTTGAACAATATGGAAGACTTCATCTTGAAGCGGCCACTTCATCTGTCCAGCGCTTGAACTTGCGTGCAGTACTTTAATCTTGAAACAAAGGCAATGTGCGTCCACTGCGCTCGTCTGCGAAAAGAGCACGCACCACAGACGAAGATGGCGGGGCAAGTTCAGGATATCACGCGAGTTGTGGATGTTATTTCGGAGCCTCCAAACCATCATTAAAAATGGCGTTTCAGAATGCTGTATCACAAAATAAACTATAGGCTGTTCATGGTAAAATGAGCACTTCTGAAAGCCCTGCTTAACATCGACTTTATGCACGCTGTGTATTATTCCGCTTTATGTAAAATCAAAATTGCCATGGGCATCATCACTTTATTCATACCTCGGTCAAAATTAAACTGTGAAATTATTATGGAAGTATATGCTTTGCAAATTTGATCATTTTGCACTCAGATGCATTAAAAAAAGGGAAAGCGAAAGAAATAATTTTAAGTTATCACAAATGGTTACCTAACACGTAATATTCGACGTTAAGATATGGAACTACACTCTATCAATCGTTACTAACTTTACTGGGCGAATGTCACTCAGTGCGCCTATTAAAATACATGCATGCAGAGGCAGTGACTTTTTTCTAAGGTTCATTTCTAAAGTGCTCACTTTATCGTGAACAATCTTTACCCGGACACGTGACAAACTATGATCGGAGCCTGTAGTCAACCTCTCCACAGACTTTCCGATGGTAAACTAATGATAGCATCGCCACTGGAAGTTTCTCAGTACGACGAGATCATTGCACGCTGTCTTACACATTGTCGCGTTATCCTCTTAAAGTTAAACCACGATTTCAATTTGTTACAGTATCTGAAGTATTTACAGCTAAAGTCCATTCACAGCCACGCACATATTTTCTTTATGTTATTATTCTTATTAATTTTAAGGAAAAATATAATTTTTTCATTAAATGTAATTAAAATTTAATGAAATAAAAAAACATATTATTATGTTAACAGAAGTATAGAACTGATATTATATATGACGTATTTATGAAACCACAAAATACGTTATAAACGGGCTGATTTGTCAAATGTTTGATTGGAATTGTGCGAAGATATGGCGAATAGAGTATACACGCCAGCAATAATCTCATAACTCACCTAAACTGATGCCTATTTGTGCCGATCGATTTTTATTTAGTCTTGAGACATTTTAAAATCATTTACTTGTTTAACAACGTCTATTACAGTCGTTGACATAATAAAATATACACTACATACGGAAGCTGGTATGGATAAAAATGAATTAAGAAAACCGAACACAAAGGTTAATTCCTTGATTCTGATAGGTTGACACTACGGTGCGTCACATTACGTCGGAGTTGCTTCATCTACATACGGATTAGCTTTAACTTTAAGTTACTCTTAGTGGAATGTGAATACGCCGCTGCGCGATATATAACAACATGTAACGATAAGGAAAATTCATCTGAAAGAGCTTCGTGTTGACTGCAATATGAATCGACTATCAGGAACGTGAGGCCCGCGGAGCCAGGCGATGAGATACGGGCGTAAACATGTCCAACACGAATACTTCTGTCCGTATTGGTTGCGTGTGTTATTGACATTGCGTGTGTGTGCGTGCGTGTGTGTCGTGTGTGCTGTACATGAACACTCCATGGACCGGTGTTAACGTATTGGCCTGTGGCTCATGAGATTTGCTCAAGGTGACGGCCTCCAACCTAAACGCAACACTGTCAAAATTGTCCGTATATTTACCGAAATCTTTACGAAATGCATAGCAAATATAAGGAAACGGAGATGAGTGCGTAAATACAAAATACGGGAAATCTCCGTATTTCCTATAACCTCGGGTTTCGGGCACGAACAATGCCGAGTCTACACGAAACTTTCTTCGCCACTGTAACCAAAAAATTATCGTTTCTGCGGCAGTTACGGTTATCCGTGTCACTGAGACCTGTTGTTTCAAACTTTGAAAATTAGCAACAGGCGTATGTAGCAACACTTAGCAACACTTAAAATACACTAACTTTAACACAGACAAAAAAAAAAGTTACTTATGTATCTAATAGAAATTCTAAAAGTTATACCGTGTTCAGCACTTGAGCATTGTAGGTAAGTAGCTAAGGTCGTGAAATAACAAACTTCTTGACTCGGGCCCAAACCTTACTTAAGTATAAACAATTTTAACTTTTTTAAATATATTTTTATACACAGTAGAGCACCCACATAATGAAAAGTAAATTAAAATAAATACTAAAAATTATTTAAACTAGAAGTACAGAAAACTAAGTAGGGAATTAACGGAGAGGTTCCGTGAACTTTACGGAAAGACCGTTTTTGAAAATGAATGTGTCCGTAATTTTGCGTAGAATGAAGGAAAGATATATATTTTTTTAACAGTGAAATATGACAACGGTGTACGAGATTATCCCTCGCCCGTTCAAATATTCCACGCGTGTTGTGTCTTTCGTTGATACACGCATGTTCTGTGTTCGTTTAGGGACGACAGAGTTTAAATTAATGGTAATTGATATTTTTACACAACTAGACTTTTAAATTAACATAATAGGTTTCGGAACTATTGATAAATGGTCTCTACGTATGAAGTTTTAAGGGTGCATTATTCATTATTTATTCACAAAACAAAAATTTTACGTTAATGTTTCAAAGTACTGTACATTTATTTTTACCTTAAATTATAATTGTTTGCGGTTCAATGGTATTTATTTTGAATTAGGGCCGTATAATTATTACGTTATTAATATTGGAGTATATTTTCTATGTTTATTGTGGTTTATAATTGTATGCGTGACTATTACAATGATTCTAACGTATTTTATGAAGGGTCGCGGTGGCGGAACGGTTAGCCTGCTCGCCTCCCACCAAGGCGAACCGGGCTCAATCCGCAGCCGGGTCATTTCCTGGTTTTCGTGAGTGGCTGTCACTGGTCGGCATGTTTTCTCGGGGATCTTCCGTTCCCCAGCCAATTCATTCCAGAGCTGCTCCATTCTCACTTAATTTCACCCTTATCGGCTCTCAAGACCTCGTTGTTAAGAGCCGCCAAAATCTCTCAACTCAACTCAACGTACGAATTGTATAATAACGGCACTTATTTCTTGAGCATGTGAAACTATTTGGAGTGGTTTCGGAAGACCATAGAAAATCCGAATCATGATGACAGGACCAGAATTAAATTCAGGCCCTTGCAAATACGAGTCAGTTTTTTTTCAGTACTGTGCGCCCTCGCTCAGTATGAACACGTGAAACCTCTACGGCTTGTACAGTTGCCTGTGCTCATGTTTTACATTAGCATTATTACACACCAGTAACAATATCTTGGTTAATGTTAGCTCTAACTAGATACCGGGGAAAATATCGCCGAGGCGATGTAATACTCACTTTCAACGTCTCTAGCGCTGAGGTCGGCCTGAAAACACATTCATATACTTGTTACAGCAATGAAAATAAATCTGTCTGCCTGAAAACACATTCATATACTTGTTACAGCAATGAAAATAAATCTGTCTGCCTGAAAACACATTCATATACTTGTTACAGCAATGAAAATTAATCTGTCTGTCTGAAATTTATTGTATACAAAAATAAAAACAATCAAAGCCAATAAATTTAAAGCTATTTTCTAACTATGTTTTATTAATCTTACTGACTATTAAAAAATAATGTATTTGAATTATTCCTACGTACCATGCACGTGGCAATATTCACAGTTCCAAGCCACTTGGATCAATACATATAAAATAAAGGTATTTAGCCAAGCATAAATAATTTTAAAGAAAACCTTCCCTGAGTTACTTTTCATACCTCCCTTGCGAACAATCAGTTTTTCTTGAAAATTCAGTAAATAACAGGAAGTGTTTTGAAAGCAGTGAAACAAATTTAATATAAACTGATGTGAACGAGCAAATGTATCATTATGGAATAAAATTTACTTTTTAGCAGTACACTAGAGTTACATATGAATTTTCTCAGTTTACTGTTTCCTTCGGTTGTGGAAACAAACTCTTTTTTATTAACAATGAAACTGACCTTACAACATATGTTACGCTGATACAGCAAATATGAAAATAAATTATCTATAACTATCTGACAGGCTATACAATGCCTATTGCGCAGAACTATACAATGCGCAGAAAATGGACAGGGAGTGTCCAATAAAAATTAAATTTAAAATTCCATAAACGCAAATGGTACATTTTCCCTTGAATTTTTTACAAGTGCTACTTACATCCATAAATTATAAACAGGCTATCTCTTTTAGTTCTTTGTACCGAACTAGCTTTTTCTGGGAGAACACATACATATAAAAAATCAACATATGGCACATAAATTACTAATATTTTTAACCATATACCAGGAAACTTTCGACTTCGGTTTTTTATGCTTGTGGAAATGTTAGATAAACTGAGTTTGAAGTATACTATACGATATTATGTATAATAAATACTACTTTTATTTCTTAACCCTGAAGTTATAACTTACTAAAAGAAATTAATTTTACGTCCATGGCGGTGTTTCTCAAAATATAATCGCACGTGAGTGAAAGCGATGAAATATCGAAGTTAATATGTCACTAGTTTCTTATATGCAAGTTACAGTTTAAATTCAGATACTGGTAATTTATTGTTTGATTGATTTTAGTTAATCGTTAACCTTCATAAATTTAGCGATGGAAGTTAAACACTGACGATTACTGATAAAATGCTGAAGTAATCAAATATATTACACTGTAAAAAGTTGTCACTAAAATTATTTCCTAACAACAGAACGTGCCAAACGTTTTGGGCTGATGAAAAATGTATTTTATTCTACCTACAAAATAGTTTGTTAGTGATTACAAATTAGGATCAATGTTACAAGGTCATCTGGGTAACAACAAAATAATTTTGTAATCACTACAGGAAATTCGTTAAGGTGTATTTTGTAACACGTCTGACTAATGACGTATGTCATATTTTGTAGTTCTTCTCGGTTCACAAGAAGCTTCGTCCTGTACCTCACTCCTTACTCAAACTTCAACTGTTCAACAGTAACATATTGAAAGTCCGTATTGAAACATTTGCTATCCACACAGACAGGTTACACTAGTGCTATCGAGTTTGGGAAATATGTGAAAGAGTGTGTCTGCATGAAATTCGGAAAAAAATTAACGTTCCTCTATACCAGATGTTAAGAATAATTACGGTCGTCTTTCTTACATCATTGTAACCAAGAATACATCAATACTTTGCTTTAATTTTATGAATGTACATAATAACTGATTTTTTAATGTAATAAAGTATTAATATTTATAAATGTTCCACAGTTCGTTACGAAAATTGGAATAATGTTTTCGCTCCTAGAGGTGAAGAAGTTATTTTGGTCGTGCTGCTTGACCAAGCATTTTAACACGGTATGCTTTCTAAAATATACTAGTGACAAATACGCCTGAATTGGGATAAGCAACGTATTTCTATTAATTAATCAATTTTACCTGAAGAAAATCACATTTTAGTGAAATATTCTACAGTGTAATGAGTAGAACAGAGCCACGAGTATTTCGCAGATTGAGTTGGCAGCAAGCTAGGATGGGCAGTCCTCTATACACTCGAGACATTATCGTTTGTTTATTGGCTGTTGTGATCAAGTGAGGCCTCTGTACAGGACTGTTATAACACTCACTGACACTACTGCTTCTTGCTTATTACTGGTTCAGAGTTAGACGGGGCGTGTCTAAACAACTGTCGTCCAATCACAACAGTAGGCGAAAAGAACAACTGATTGGAGTCTACCTCGCCTCCGAATGAATTCGAGGAAAATCGTGGCTCTAGTAATGGCGCCTGTTGAGTGGTTTGGATACGGCACTAACATTACAAACGTCATTTAAGATCTAACCGACATATTAGCGTGGCAGTCTCGCCCTTATAGACGCAGGTAAGGCAGCGCCATAACACTAGGCTTCACCAAAGGTGCACAAATTATTCGTTCTCGCGTAATAATTTCAGTTTTAGAGGTATTATTTGAAATGTTTGACAATAGAAAATTTACATTTTACTAGCTGTTTAATACATTTGTATCTAATTTTCCCTGTGTGCTATTTCCTGCTTGCAAAAAGGCAGGAACCGATTGATATAATATAAAAATATTCCTGACTTTTTACAACAAGGAGATAGCACACAATTAGAATCACGCGCAAAAATATATATAAAAAAGCTTGTCAAATGTCAATTATCAATGAGCGTACATTGTCAGTAATCACTGTGAATTGGAAATTGCGATGCAAAAACGAATAACTCCTGCAGAAGGCGAGTAGACGCCAAGTCTGAAGTGTTGGAGGGAGGGAGGGAGGGAGGGTCTGTAAAGGCTGTTCACGATAAAGTGAGCACTTTAGAAATGAACTCTAGAAAAAAGTCACTGTACCTGAATGCACATATGAGTGGCATTTGCCCAGTATAGTTGGGAATGATGGATGGACAGTATCTCTATACCTTAACGTCGAATAAAAAGTGTTAGGTAACCATGTGTGATAACTTAAAATCTATTAATTCATTTTAGTTTTTTTTTAATGCATATAAGTGTAAAAATGAGCAAATTTTTAAAGTATTTGCGTTCTTTATAATCTAACACTTTCATTTGACCGACGCATGTATAAAGTGATGAGGCCCATGGCAATGTTAATTTTACATAAGGCGGAGGAATACACAACGTGTGTATAACTAGATGTTAAGCAGAGCTTTCAAAAGTGCTCATTTTACCGTGAACAGCTTATAGGGAACGAGAGGTAGGTGAGTGAGAGGCGAGGCGAGTGACTTACCATGGCGATGTGTGAGTGGCGGAGGAGCGACTGTATCCGGCGGAAGGTTGGACCAGAAGTGACTCGTGGAGGGGAGGGGGAAGCCAGTTTTTATACGCTCTCCCCTCGCCACTGCTTCGCTACTCTCTAGGGGGTGGGGGGAGAGACACGCAATCAGACCTCCTCCCGACACCGCTAATTCGGGAAGATCGCCCCGCGCTGTGCCGCATGCGTAGTGACCTACTGACCACCCCCCGCCCCCCTCCCATCAAGGCCACCTATTGGGTATCACCCGTCGGCAAACACCTCAGAAGCTCCCCTGTACCCGACACACGCACGCCTACAGGCTATTCATGGTGAAATGAGCACTTTTGAATGCTCTGCTTAATATCTACTTGTATGCACTTGTGTATTATTCCATTTTATGTAAAATTAACATTGCCATGGCCTCATCACTTTGCCCATGCGCCGGTCAAGTGAATCTGGGAAATTATTGGAAAAGTAAATATTTTTCAGAATTGCTCATTTTTTCATTTAGAAGCATCACAAAAACATGAAGCGAAAGAAATAATATAAGTTATCACACATGGTTGCCTAATACCTTTTATTCTACGTTGAGATATTGAACTACTTCCCATCCATCGTTACCAACTTTCTTGGTGCATGTCACTCGATGCACCTGTTAAAATATATGCAGGCAGCGGCAGTGACCTTTGTCTTAGGTTGATTTCCAAAGAGCTCACTTTATTGTGAACAGCCTTTAGCCTACTTCTCTGCAATCTAAACCTGAAACAATGAGAAGTACACAAAATCAGGGAAAACCAGAGAAAATTGCGTGGCTGATAATCAGCACCAGATATCTTATTAATGTGAAGGCTCAATTTCATCTATTTATCTGTAATTCGCACTGAAAGTCGAGAATTTCGCAGCTGCATGTCACTTGTTACACCGTTCATATGGTTAACTTGCCAGTCGGGAGTGGCTTATCAGCTGGCTTTCAGTAAACTGTTGTCAGTGATTTGTCCTCAGAGTGTGCGTAACTTCTTCAATGTTGACAACCATGGTATAGCCTGTTCAGAGTTAACTCAACACTTTATAATTCAACATTCGAGAAATGTCACTGCCCCTATCAGGGTACGGATATTTGAACAAGCACACAGACTGGTGTGTGGCCAGTGAAGTTGATAACGACGGTATTAAAGTAGTTCCACTTCTTAACTTTTAATTGAAAATGTCAGGTAAACATTTGTGGATACTGATATAATTTCCTTTCATTTTGGAGATTTTTTAAGGTGCTTAAAGGTGAGAATCAGCGGTGAATAGGCATTATAAAGTATGTTCACGGTAAACTGAGCACTTTTAAAGCCCTGCTTAAGATCTAACTATATGTACGTTGTGTATTCTTTCGCCTTATGTATAAATTAATATTGCCATGGGCCTCATCCCTTTATTCATGCGTTGGTAAAATGAAGTTGTTAAATTATTAGAAAAAATAGTTTACAAATTTGCTCGTTTTTACCCTTCGATGCATTAAAAATAAAGAGGATGCGAAAGGAATCATTTAATTTATAATAAATATTTACCTAACAATTTTTATTCTACGTTAAGATACAGAACTACTTTCCCTCCATCGTTACTATGCACATGTCACCCAGTGCGCCCGTTATAATATAATATAATGCAGGTAGGATCAATGGTAAGGTATATTTCAAAAGTGCTCACTTTATCGTGAACAGCCTTTAATGAAATGGCAATTTTACATATTGTGGAAGAATACACAATGTACATACAAGTATATCTTGGACAGTGCTTTCAAAAGGGCTCAGTTTATTGCGAACAGGCTGTAGTGTAGTAGTGAGGCTATACTCCTCCCACCGCAAGTTCTCTGGATGACTTCCAACAAGTTGATTCACAGCGGGTTCCAACAGTGTACAGCCTCTAACGATCGAGTGTACGCTGTAAACTGAGAACTTTTGAAAGCCCTGCCTGAGATCTACTCGTATGTTCGTTATATATTCTTCCACCATATGCCAAATTAACATTGCCATGGTACTTAATTACTTTATTCAAGAGCCAGTCTAGCGAAACTCGGAAGTTATTAGAAAAGTAAATATCTCTAAAATGTTATCATTCTTAAACTTAAATGCATTAAAAACTGAAAGCAAAGTGAAATATTTCAGTGGCCACAACCGTTTGCCTGGCACCTTTAATTCGATGTTAATTCATGAAACTATTTTCCATTAGGCGTTGCCAACCTTACTCTGTGCATGCCGGTTAGTACGCGCGTTGAAATATATGCAACTACAGAGAATGACATTTTTCAAATGTTGATTACGGAAGTACTTACTTAAGCGTGAATAGCCAATAAGCACCAAACCTTATTTGGTTAACACTCTGACGTCTGTGTTCTAGCGAAGCTTTAACAACGATCATATGGCGATTTTCGCACTCATAAATATTCTTTGATTTTGTCGGCAGATTTTTTAACAGTACCTTCTAATAAGAATACCACAGTACATAAGCAGAAGAAAGATGCTATTTTCGTATAGTTTGTCTTAACATCGTGGTCTTGAGAGCCGATGAAGGTGAAGTAAGTTGAGCGGCGCCGGAATGCAAGGGCGGGGGAAACGGGATATCCTCGAGAAAACCCGCCGACCAGCGGCATCGTCCGGCACGACTCCCTCCTGCGAAAATCCGGGAGCGACCCCGCCAGGAATCGAATTAGGTTCGCCTAGTTGTAAGGCGTCTGGGATGACGGCTTTCGATAAGTCAGAACGTAGTTTTCTGTATTATTACTTTTATTTAACGTTATACGATTAGCATTTAGACGTTCAGAATATGTGTTACCGTTCGTCTGTTGGTTTTCTCCGGGTATTCCCCCACCCTCGTGTTCCGCCGCTTCACCCTAGAAAGTGTATAATGTAGTCACAGGAATGGCACGTAGCAGTTTGCTAGACATACGACAGTAAGTTCTTTTGCGATAAGAGTTTAATTCGGGAACACTTTTTGACGTGCTGCTCACGCCTCCGCCCTTCAATTCCCCCTCTCTACTTCCCTGCACCCTCCACCCCCTACCCCCTAATGTGTTTATGTTAATTATTTAGGGGACATAATTAACATAAACACATAATTCGTACAGCCATAACAATAATAACAAACACATCTGGCCTGCCAGATTGTATTTTCCAAAATGAAATCGGTACAACTTGTTCTTTGTGTAGTCTTTACATAATGTAAAGTATTACACAAATTATATAGTTTAATTAATTTATCTTCCTGTGTAATGTATGGAACATGTGTCAAAACAGTTTCGGTCATAATGAGTGGCCAGTGTGAGAATGTGTAACAATGTATGTGAATACTATTTGTGCTGCCTAAGGAGATTTGGAAGCTACGTCGCGTAATTTTTTTGTAGCGAATGCAATTGAATTGTAATTGGTCGACGTTAGTTATACTGAGGTGTTGTAAGCGTTTGCGAATCGCGACTTTGCATAGGCAAGAGAACAAATCTAAATTCATCTAACATAAATAAATGACTTGATTTGTATTTTACTTATGATATCCCTTTTGTTTCATTGCTTTGTATAAACATACCAGATTTGGTACAATCTCAGCATCCACTTTGTATAATCTAGAATAAATTTCTGGCAGCACTGAAACACAACCGCAGCGACCTGGTTACAGTTGCCACAACACATCTAAACTCTCGTTTATTTGTTTTCCCAACTTTGCTTCTTGAGAAATTTTCGTTGATTTAGTTCGTAACATAGTTTAATCAAAATAGTAATTTAATCGCCGCAATAAACGCCAGTTCAATGGAAACTATCCATCTCACATATTTCTGCCAAAAAATTATTCAAGTCAAGTTTCAAGTTAGATCTGCTATGAATTCAGACTGTAAACACTCTAAAATCTGAACGAAATACAGGCACTTGATGAAAATTGAAGTCTGAACAGGTCCTTTATTATTTCATAAAGCAGTCTTTCTCCTAAAAACGTAGTACAGCATCGAGGCTTCTCACAGACTGAACAACGACGCACAGCAGTATAATACTGATGAAAGTTGAACCGAGTAGAATTCTCCTGGTTTCTAATAATGTGCTTAGGTATAGGCTGTTCACCGAAAAATGAGCACTTTTGAAGCTCTCGTTACTTTTTCCTTTCAGCCAATTAATGAATGTACTTATTCCACTAGTTAATGTAAACACTGCCATGTGAGCAGTAAACACAGTGTATACAATTCACCTTACTTAAAATCAGAGGTCCAAGTGCACAATGAAACGAATTTTTTGTTTATCATATCTGATAAGACTGCCTCAATAAGTGCTCACTTTACCGTGAACAGCATATACGTGCCTATCGCTGTGCGCGCGCGATTGTGCCTTGTCATATAGGATTGCATGCAGTTGAACTCTTAGTGTGTAATACTGTGCTGAGTTGGTTATGTTCTTATAGAAGTTGTGCATGAGCCTTAACCCTCACACATCAACCAGAACATAGTTGCGAGTCAGCCTTCCTTACAGCAGTCTTATAGTTCGTAAATGTTAGTTGAGAACTTTTGAAAGCACTGCTTAGGATCTGCTTTCCCTATAATAGTGTATCCTTCCGCCACATGAATTACTAAAGCCCACGAACCATGATGGAAGTTTCCTTGGAAGATTCCATGCAATCTTGCATCGCCGCTTGTATGAAGAGGTCTATGAAAGATTTGGCCGATTGCCGCCCGTTTTCAGAACGTCTTCGTAATAGGTAGCGTGCAATTTTCGATGGAATGTTTCTTACAAAGTTGAAATTTTGAAGGGTGGCGAGCGTGGTATTGAGGATAGTTGTATTGTTTTTTTATTTCGTTTCGAAAAAAAAATCTATAAGACCATTAAACAATAATAAATTGAAAATAAAGTACCTGATTTTATAACAGCGCGTTATGTAAAAAATTATGGTACAGATCTGTGTTAATTTATCACGAGAGTTCCAGTTATCACAACAAAACAATGAAGCTCTGTGCGTTAACAGATACAGAAGAAGTCGCGAGAAACGTCTGTCTGGGGTTACCAGAACGCAGGAACAGCTCTACCACTCCTCCTTGGTGGCACATCCCCTGGTGGACCTCAACAAGCTCGTCCTCTGCGGGCTGGAACAACACAAGTGGACGTCGAACCAGAACTCGCCTGGATTAGCAGGTAGTAGAACTCACCTCGCTGATAGGGCTCTCCAGGTACAAGCCACCGCCTTGTCCCTAGTTCAAAGTTGGTCCTCCGAAGACCTCCTCTACTGGATCGTCCTTCCGTAGTGGTTCATCATATATTTGAAATACTTCTTCTTCTAACTGCTGAGGCTTAGCATTTCACTAAGTGCAATGGTGTGGCCTGATTCTTTTGAGAAACGAAAGAGTGCTAGTTACATATACAAATTTGCATGCAAACAAACCACAGATAATCATTAAACTTACATAGTAAAAACAACACAACTGTCCTACTAGATAATTATACAATCTCACATCGAACATACGGAAAACATCTTATACATACCATTACAGTTTGGAATTTAAATCAAATTAAAGACATAGGATAATCATTATAAAGTTATAAATATTGAAGTGTTACACTACGTACATTCACATGAGTTTTGTTTTTCGTGGTAGAGAAATTTTCCTTTTCACTATAGCTCGAGTTACAGTCGGTATAGAGTTCGTAGTTTACAGGTTAATATTATCTCGCAATTGTATGGACACAACTACAGAAGAACTGAGAAAGAGCAATCATATATAATTGTTCTGACTAACTTCTTGACTAAATTATTTTTCCAGAGTGATGTGTTTCTGCTGAGATACGAGGCGCGTTTTTAAAGTAAGGTCCGTTTTGAAATGGCTACTAATCGATACTAATAATTGAGATATTGAATGCACTGTTCCATTGTTTGGTTCAGTAAATAGCTATCTTACATTTTTTTTGGCAGTCTTATTCATGTTGGATGCCACGAGTGAGTAATTTAAAATGATTCCAACACTAGATTTGATTTCTGTTCTTTGAGTAAGTGTTTATTGTCTGTACATTTTCGAAACAGAAAAATTATTTTGTCGTGTATTCATGAGGAAAGTTTATGCCCAAAAACTTTTTTTTTGCGAGGAATTTGCAAATACTAACAAAGTCCCACAGCTGAACAGTAGGTGTGTGGAACACTTTATGTAACCAATGCCTTCAACAGGAGGTGATTTATTTTCAAAGCTTGATTTTGAAAAATGTTCACTTACAGACATATAGGAAGTTCACTGTCAAGTGAACACTTTTGGTAGTTCTGCTTAAGATCTACTTGTTTGCCCATTGTGTATTCTTCCACCACCTTATGTAAAATTAACACTGCCACGGGCATTACCACTTTATTCATGCATCGGTAGAGAGAAACGGTAAAATTATTAGAAAAGTTAATATATTACAAATCTGCTCGTTTTAACACTTTGTTGCATAAAAAACCGAAAGCGAAATAAATAATTTAAGTTATTACATATAATTGCCTAACCATTTTTATTCAATGTTAAGACATGGAACTACGTTCCCTCCCACGCAACTAACTTAACTGGGCACTTGATGTGTCAGTGTGCCCGTTAAAAGATATGTATATATCGGCAGTGAAATTTTTCAAAGGTTTATTTGAAAAGTACTCACTTTATCGTGAACAGCCTTTACCAATAATATATAGTCTATTCGCGGTTTCTTCACACTTTTTGAATCAAACCGTTGAAAAATCGCCCCATGTAAGATGCCCTCGATTGTCTCCTAGCCATGCCATTAATCACTAACGTTTTATTATTCTACTGACATGAAGGTATCTACTTTTTGTGTTAAAATGAACATTCATTTATAACTTATTTTATTTATATATTATAGTGTGTCATGTACACTTCTAGTCACAAAAAATTAGCGATCTGGTGTAGCTGAAAATATGTTTTCAAGGTTATGTTTGGCAGGCTGCCCCCTCCCAAGTCAGAGGCGCACGCCGCGGAGTTTGGGTGGCTAACTGCTGCAGGAAACATGGCTTTGGAGGAAAAAGCATACAAAACAGGAATAATATTTATTTCAGCTCAGTTTAGTCCGAATATATTCCAACACATTATATGTATTGCAGTTAAAGTAAATTAGTGGTGAAAACCATCGGAATCATGAAATATCCTGTATCCTATCAGAGAAACAAATAGTAAATGACAAATTTTAACAGAACCCACTGAACCACTGGAAAAAACTAGTTCCATATCATGCATAATTTGAAATTTGAAACGAGGTATTACGTTATAAATCCCCTCCCCAACACACACATACAAGATCTTTGAAAACATAAAGTGATAATCACTAAAAACATTAAATTATACATTATGTAAAATAATGTTTTGTTTTCATATATAAGATAATTAGAGACCATGAAATGTGTCGGAATCAACGGTCTGAAGTCTAGACTTCACAGTCCAATGAATACTCGATCAACTACTGTATATTCACTGCGTGCTTCTCCAGTAAGTGGCCAATATTACTCCAAAACACACAGCACATTATCCCAAAAGTATTTTATTGCAAGTTTCGTATTTGCTTCACACATTCCTGAGTGAGCCCTGTTAACTGTAATCCAATGCAAAGGTGGATTACGTCTATAAGTGTGTAAAGTTTAGCTTGTCCTCAAAATAATCCGCGTTCTTTTCCTGTTACATGTGATGATAATGCGGAAAAATTAAACAATTCTGTTCCGTTCATAAAGTAAAAGCTATTTACATGCACCGTGATGATTACCCGACATGTCTTAACCAAATTTGAATTACAGGAAATAGTTATTTATTATTAGAGTGTTATAGGACGAAATTACTACAATATCATCTGTGGGAGTGATTAGTCTCTTGAAAGATCTACGGTAATTAAAAAATACTCAAAATATTCACCTTTAAAAAAGTAATAGCTTAAATATAACACATGCAGCGAGCTACTAGATATATTTCGAAGCAAAACATTCGCATTTTATAAATGTTTTGCATGAAAGTGAGCACTTCCTGATGCCTCTTGCATTTAATATATGGATGTATGCACCCAAATGTCAATAAAGATTATGTATTAAATTGAAACACAGTTTTCATTGTCAATTATGCGCGAACTGAAGCTATATAAAAGTGCTTGCATGTGCCATATGTGAGTTATAGTACCATTACAAAAAGTGTAAAGAGCTCACTTTGGTGCGAACAGCTTATAGTACCGTCACATCTAAGCTGGACAATTCAACTCTACGTATTGTGCCATGATGTGGTTTCCCAAGAAAGTAAAAAAAATTTACAAAATTAAAAAATAAATAAAATTAAAAATATAGTGAAAATCATAATACTAAAAGTATTTAAAAATTGTTGAAAAAAATCATAAAAATTATTTAAATATCGTTTTAGAATGTATTAATAAAAATGTATTATAAATTATTTCAAAACCATTAAAAATTAATTAGATAATGATTGATCAAAATTTAATTAAAATCGTAAAAAATATATCTAAATTTTTTATTTAAAATTATTAAATAAACATTTTAAAAAATCGTTTAAAAATGTATTTAAAAATGAATTTCCGTAGGTTATCCCTCACCCATACCCATTCCACCATCTTGGTAGGCGACTCTCATCCTGGTCGACATCACCTGTCCGTCATATTGGATGCAGGTAACAGTGACCTCAACCCCATCACCTTGAATTACTTTGAAAATACATTCCCGAGAAAAAGCACATAAAAGTCACCAAACAAAATATATAGCTGACTACCACCGCCATATTGGATGCAGACTACCTTGGCCTTTACCCCATGACTTACAATAACCTTGAAAACTAAAACTCGAGAAAAAATACATTAAAGTCAGCAAGCATAATACATTACACACAACTACCACCATATTGGATATAGGTATCTTCGTCCTTCACCCCATGACCTTGAATGACCTTGAAAACAAAGTATCGATAATAAATACACAATAGTCAACAAGCTAGTTACATTACTAACTACTACCACCATATTAGATGCAGGTGACCTGAAGCGTGACCCCGTTACCTTGAATGACAGAAAACAAAAACTAGAGGAAAATTCATAAAAGTCAGCAAGCATATTACATTACACACAACTACCATCATATTTAATTATTCTAACATGATCGAAGCCATTTATAATTTAGCAGATGTAGGTAAAAGCCTGTTCAACAATAAAATATGCATTATATCCTAAGCCCTCTGATAAGTATTGTAAGCATTGTTGGCTGCCATCGTGGATTAGTTGATGCTATGACTACTTAATATATATCATATGTACTACTTTTGACCTCTATCAAGGCGGTATGGTCCAAGATGATTTATAATTCTTGTATGAATAGTCGTTTGCCGTTTTCAATCCACTGAAGTCATAGCTGCCAAGTTTATGATGTAAGTGCAACTTGTGTCCTCGAACAAGGCGATTTGGCCATTATGCTTTATGTCTTCTGGTAGACACAGTTGCCTACAATTTTCAGTATGGTGAACCTATGTATGCCATATTCATATGTAGCACTTGTTATATCAAACAAGGTGATATATATGGACTACTATACAACAAACCTTCATTATCCCTTTGTATAAACCTTTTAATGATGCCAGAATAGTTGGCAACCCTATCAGCTGCTTTGTTGATCGGCATTCCTTAACACTTATACCTATTTAGCCTCGCGGTCACAGCACCTACTCAACTTTTTACTACTTACCTTTCAATTCTATAAATAGCCTTCATATATATTCTTAAACATTCACCGACATCTATTGAAATCTAAATCAGCAGTTAAACTGCGTGTGGTGGGGTAATGTTTTTAGGTCGGATGCTACAAAGCCAGATCCGCGCACGTAGTTGTTTCACCTCTCCCCGACAAACCCCACGCCCACGTTCGTACAAGTGTCACAACGTCTGGCGCATACAGTAGCTTGCTTCTTGAACGCTGACCCGGACCTGGTCGAGCGAGCGTATACATGTCTGCTCTGTAACTAGGCCAAACAATCCTATAGGGCATTTGGATAGATTTCAGTCGTTCTCGTACAAATATCTCTGCAACTGAGCGTGGAGTGTAATCTCTTTTCAAAATATTTTAAGCGATTAAAGTTTAGAGATTATTTACCTGTATTATATTCAGTTCATGGCATGGCAAATTAATATTGTCGGCTATTCTTTTATACTGGTTTCTTCAGTTACATTGTTTTTATTCCTGTTAATAAAATATTCTTTAAAGCGAGCCCTTTTAGGCAGATAAGGCCGTTTAAAATGTTCCGCTGGTATTAATACACTTACAAACATTTGATTTTAGTGTGTTAGTATATAGTTGCTGTAACGAGGTCATTGTGTATATAAGACATAACTATAATCAGATAGTGAACATTAATCATTCGCGCGGCCGCGGTGGTGTAGTGGTTAGAATACTCTCCTCCCATCATGGCGAATCGGGTTCGATTTCCGGCCAGAGCACCCCCTGATTTTCGCATGTGGGAAGCGTGCAGGACGATGCCGCTGGTCGGCGGGATTTCTCACAGATATCCCATTTCCCCCACCCTTGCATTCCGGCGCTGCTCCATACTCATCTCCTTTTTCCTCAAGGGCTCTCAAGACCTCGATGTTAAGAGCCGCCTAAATGTCTTCACTCGCTCATTATGCAATCCGCCTACAAGGACGTATTTTGTCCAGAAGAGCGAGACTCTGAGGACGAGCCAGGCACGCGCATCACATGCGTCATCGTCTCTATGTGCAAGGTACTGAACAAGTGTGCAGTCTTTCCTTCAGAATCATACTTCTGAGATATTTAAGAATTGGTTACATCGTTTCATAGATACAGTATAGTTATCAAAATGTTTATAGTTCCACCAATTTAAAAATAAATGCCTGGCCCAATTAATTCATATCAGCGTATGTCTTGTTTGTCAAATTTGGTTGGAATGTGTACATTTTTTTACGAGTTACGATACAATGATTTTATTTTTTCGTGTTGCGCTATATTACAAAAAGGTGAACGAAATTGGTTATACCTTGGCATATTTAATGTTTAGGCCATATGTTCTTCATATCAAATTTACTATAATTAGATATAAACATATATATAATTTAAAAATAGATATTTGCCACGGTTTTGAAGATATAGTAAGTTCCACATTAATCTTAAATGTTTAATGTACCATGGTCTACTATAGGACTTAAAGGTACTAGTTACCTTCAAAATGTGGCAGGAATCTATTGTGTAATTTCCAAGATATGATGTAAAAGCTTATTGTTTCCATGATGTGCTACCTTCCACAATGGCGAACCAATAAGAACCTACCTTCCTAGATTAAAGACATATATGATTTACTGCGAAAATACAATATTTGGTATTACCTAGTAAAATAATTCCCCAGATATGAAATAGTGCCCTATTGTATTGAAATAGCTACCGTTTTGAAAATAAGCAAACGGCTTGGCAGAACATTGCGAAATTGGTTGTCCTTACTAAGTTTTATGTGTACCGAATATGGTGAAATATGCTTCACGAGTTCATGTTATTATGAACGGACATACAGTACATCACAGACATACATTTGCGTGATTACATAAGCCCATTTTCCTAAGGAAAGTAGCTTAAAGGTAAATTGAATTGAATGTTTCTAGTCAATCAAGGAAATATGGTGGAAAAATCCTTTATTTAGAATTATTAAAGAACCTTTAAATACAACAGCACCGCGCTATTTTCGAAATATATTGTTTATGACAGAGAATAAATTTCTCGTAAGAAAAAAATAAAAAAATAAATGGTTTAAATATTATAAGTGGAGTATGAAGTCTTTTTTGTTAATGTTTAAATGGATTCAGAATGTGTTTCGTACAACTAGGGGCGTATCCTGTTAAGTTTCCTCGCATGTCTTGGTTTGACAGAATTCTTTGTGGATGTCATTATTTTCGTTTTTGCTTAAAGAATATAGCTTAATGATATGTACTTAACATTTTGTTGCTTCAGTGATGCATTGAGATACCGTTTAAACTAAAATGTTCACTTTAACTTCATGCTTCTAATGCAGAAGTAAACAATGAGAATTATAATTCTGGCGGAAGAAAGTTTGCCTCCACTTGAAAGATAATTTAGTTAATACCACAACAAAAATCTTTACTGGAATCACCCTCCAAAATCTCTACTGGAATCACCCTCCAAAATCTCTACTGGAATCACTCTCCAAAATGTGTTGCTTTCGTTGACTTCTGTAAAACATGCGGTAGTAAATAATCTTCTTACTTCGCATCCCGTATAACAAATTATTTACTGATCTCTGGCATGGGGACAATATATTATGTAATCGTGTTCGAATCCTATTTATGGTTATATTCACGATGAATGCACACGTTACACTTTATGATTGTTTAGTTTTGTGTGGAGTTTACAAAGTCAGGAATGAGATTCCCTAACGTACAATATACAGGATACGTGAAGAAACGTACAGCATGTGCTGTCATGATTACGAGCGGAACACGCAGCGACGTGTGCAGAGCTCAGAGCAGATGCCAGTGCATATACAGTAGTTGGATGGCGGGTGCCAAGTTGGCCAGGCTGTTGTAGCAGCCTACCTGTCTACGTGGGGGGTCCCTCGCAGATCTAAGTGTTACACTGCCGTTTTGATGGCGTGGAGTACAGTGACGTTCGCTGTACGCTACCGTCTCTCAGACCCAAACACAGTGATTAGTAGTTTATATTGCTGTTTCGAATATGTACTCTATACAATATATATGTTCGCTACGTTTCTCAGAGCTACACAATTTTACTCACAGTTACCACTTCCGCAAAATGGCAATTAGGTTAACATGCACCAAGCGAATTCTTCTCAAGTCTTTAAAATTAAGTCTTCGAATAGCAAAGGGTATAATCATCATTGTCCTACAAGACGATATTTAGAAATCACAGTTACATATATTTTAATGTATAAGTATATAGTATACAGATAACTAGTCATCAGTTAAGCTTTCACAATGCAGGGTTCCGGAATAGTTTAATTATTTGCTGACTGCGAAATAAACAACTAATTCCAAGATTATGTTCATTGATCCGTAATAGTAAAGCGAGGGAAATCTTTTTTTGTTATTTTTATTGATATGGTTTGAACTCGATGTAGAATTGTCTGTTTCTTTAGTGTTTCCTTTAGAATTTTCAAGGTGAAAATGTAACAAATCTAAGGTCACAAAAGCCAGTAGATATGCCTGTTACAGAAACCAAAATGACAGATTATCAGTAATCTATAATTAGTAACTTAGAGCCACGTTCGGGAATCCTGTATTAAAATCGTCAAATCAAATAAGTGTATAAATAAAAGGGCAAATTAGATATTTATCATATGTTGTGTAACTGAAAACAACATAATATGACAGGACTCGCAAAGCCACTGATATACAGCATGTACTTATATTTGGACCAGAAATGAAGGTAAAACCAAATTTCTGTTTATGATACTTTTACGATATCCCTCCCTCGATGGTCTTCATGAGATTATCAGAACTTATTTATTTATTTTATTTATAATACGACAGTTTATCTTCCATTTTTCACAATATCATCATGTAGGATTTGAGGCTGCTGCCTGGCACTGCCCCTTTGTTGATGTAAATGTATTTGGATAAGCGATGTTCTGTGTTGGCAAAATTTGAATATTGGGTGGAACAATGTACTGTACCGTCGAACTAAAACGATAACAAGAAATTTATTTTCAATTGGTGAATTAAAATATCTGTGTACACAATGAAGTTACCGACTGACTGACTCATTCACCATTCCTTCTGGATGCAGGCACCCAATGAGAAGGGATTTTTCAAAAATTAACCCCTAAGAGGGTGAAAGAGATAAAGCATGTTTTTGAGGACTCCTAAATAGCTGTTTAATCCGACGAGGTATGATTGTGCTTTTAGCTTCAAAATTTACCCTATACATATACCACAAAACTGATTTCAGCATTATTTGAAATCCAACAACTGAGAGGGTGAAAAGCGTTAAAATATATGTCCGAGTATCCCTCAATATCTTATTGACCTAATAAGATATCGCTATACTCTTAACTGTAAAGGATAACATATAAACATATTTTAAAATTTAACCATTAAGAGGGTGAAAGGTGTTCAAATATGTTATCGACGTCTCCATAATATAGCATTAAATCAATAATATATTGTTATTACGTAAGTTTCAAAAGGCTGCATATACAAATGCCTAAAAATTCATTGTAGGTTATTTTTTTGAAAGTCATTACCTTAGGGGACGAAAAGAAGTAAAATGTGTTTTGGAAAACTTATAAACAGCTCAGTAACTCGATAAGATATAGCCATTATCTCTGCATTAAACGGTTGGTTATATAAATACTTAAAACCCATTTCAGAAATTGTCTAAATTCAAATCCTTAAGAAAATGAAGAAGGTTCGAATGTTTTCTCGATGATGTTTTGTGAACTTACGAAACGAATAAGTATGGATAAAAATTAACCTGTCTCACTGAAAAAAAAAAAAAACAAAAAAAAAAACAATGTTTCTTAAATTTAATTAATAAATTAAAACATTTATTAAATCCAAACAGGTTCAATAATTTTGAGATAATTTTAATTGAACAACTCTGGCAAGATTCTTACAACATAACTAATGGTAATGAATTCAATATTATATTTTTTAAATGTAACAAATAAAATTTATTTTTTTTAAATGCCAGTTATCTTAGAAAAAAACAGACTATTAATTCGACGGGACAATTTTATAGCAATATACTACAAAAAATACAGATTAAAAAAGTTGATGAGAGCATATCTCTGATAGGATGCTCTAAATACTAAACATTGTAAACTCAGAATGTCACTGCAGCTGAACTGATGCTAAAATCGTGGTTAGCATACGTGAAGATAGAGAGGGAAGACTGTACAGAGAGCGAGAAACTCGCAGGTTAGCCAAGCGTACAGATCCGTTTGTGTGAATGTGTGGAACTTACGACAACCCATTACTTCACGCTACGAGGCATGTGGCGAGTGGCAAGGCGTTTTAATTGCCCCTGGCCATGCGGACAAGATATCAAACAAATATCTGTCATAACCACTGCTATAATACATTGAAAGTGAAGTGGATCGATTTTGCGCCGTAAAGAAAGCGGGAAATCAGTTCACATATTGTTTATTTCTAGCATGTATGCCGACTTACGTACATATCTGCTAAAGGCTGTTCACTCTAAAGTGAGCACTTTTGAGGCATTTGTTACTTTTTTTCTTGCAGCCATTTTTAACCTATAACCACCTTTTTAAATAAATATGGTCTTGTAGGTAATAAACACAGCGTGTATATTCTACCACACTCTGAAGTTAAAGTCTAAGACTAAAGTAATATATATTTATTGACTATTATTCCATATAAAAGGGTTTTCAAAAGCACTCAATTTGCAGTGAACGTCCTATAAAAAGCAGGCAACCAACTGCGTAGACAGAAACACTCTAACATACAAAATAAAAGCTCTTGGCAAGTGGGTTTTAACAGTTAAAAGAATGCATTCTATTCCTGTGCGTGCGAAGTGGGATACAGTGGCGATCACTGATTTACATAAACCACGCTGTTCTGTGTACATATTTCAGACAATTTACACGAAAGGTTTACAAACAAAAATCAAAGTGAATAAAACAAAGTGTATCGGTTAAGTAAATTGTAGATTTGAGAAACACGTAGAGTCCATACAAACAAAAACATAAAATAACATCTTACATAAACAAACATTATTAAACCCCAATTAAATCATACAAACTGTTACAAGTAACAAATATTTTCATATGCTCTAATGAGTCCCATAGTACTACCCATCTAGGCGACTGTGCAATGTATCGTGATATGTTATAATTACAAACATACTGAGACAAACCGAGGAGTGGTTGGCCAAACGTACTTTCGCATAGAGAATAAAGTAATATTGTGAAACAAATTCGTCAGAGATCTTTTACCAGTCCATCCGCTATTACAAGAGACCTGCGAAATACTTTCACAGTAACTGTCGTAAATTACAATGAGAAGAGTGCTCAGCAATAGTGGCTATAGTAGTTAATCTAAGAACATCACAGAAGTAATCGTATGTAAGCAAATATAATTATAAGAAGACTCTTAACTTCACGAAGGCATATTTACAGAACGATCACTGGACTGATGTAATATTTCCAGATGAGAGTAAATTCAAGGATTTCCTTCATGACAGTCCGCCAAAAGTGTGGAGAAAACCCAATAAAGAGATACATACCCAACATTCTCGTCCTACCATCAAGCATGGTGGGGGTTCAGTTATGGTGTGAGAGTGCATGAGTGCATGTGGCATAGGTCAACTGACGTTTATAGATTGACGATTCGATCAATAAAACTATATTGACCAGTTTAAATATAATTTACGACCTAATGCCATACAACTTGATGTAGTAATGCACATTTTACCAGGATAATGGCACTAAGCGTAAATCCTGTGTAACACGAATATGGCTGCTGTATAATAGTCCTCGTGTAATAGAAACTGCACCCCAATCCTCAAACTTAAATTCAATAGGACATATTTGGGCATACTTAGACATAAAGCTACAAAAATATCATATTTCAAGCACGCGGCGGGACTTGAAGGAGAAAATCCTTCATGAGTGGAACAATATCCCTCCTAGTGTCATACAAACGGTAGTAAAGTCAATGCCAGCGTGTTTGAGAAGCGTTCTGAAGCAAAAGGGAGGGCATGCTAAATATTAAATGGAGAATTTATTTTGTTTATGTTGATGTACGAAAACATTTGTTCTTCGTACGAAGGTGTATGAACATTTCTGATTCGGAAAACGTGCATTTATTTACATTTGTGTAATATATTACTTTGTTTCTTTTATAAGAAATGTTTTTTATTTGTTAAATTTGATGAAATGGAATACAAAATACAGCTGGACGCATACGTGTGTGTCAACATAATCGCTTATTGTACAGACATCGTGAAAGGAACAGGATGTTTGAATATTTGTGATTTTCACTGTATATACACATTATTGCTTTAACAATCCTTAATTTTACCAATGATACAAACCGAAAAGAAATGGTGTACAATTCAAAGTTACGTATTTGCTGAAAATAATTGTAATACGTACTGTATTTTCTCTCCTGACGTCAGCGTTCACTTGGCAGTACTGTTTGTAAGATAATGGCCTATAAGCTGGATACTTTATGTTCAAATCCCGGACACCACAAAATGTTTGTTACTTCGATATCAAAATTCGTTAAATTCCAAAATTTAAACAGCGAATAATGGAAATATGTTTATTTTTCTCAATGACGTCCTTAAATTCAATACGAACAGTTGGTTTTAATGTATTCAATCGGTGAAATTGTTTTACTGAAACAATAAGTGGTTTTCCACCGATTCTAAGTGGATATACTTTCACTGATTCGAGCAGTTTAATTTCACTGCGAATCAGTGGTTTTCCACTAATACTAATTAAAAGTGTACCTATACGTATGTTGCCACATTCCTTAGAAAATTGTAGCCTAAGCATTATACAATGCTGCATATAAAAACATGTGGTCAATTTCCTCTGACGATTTATACGCATTGTACACAGTATTATTTTATTCCAATGCATACAATGTTTGAAGAAGCATCTTGCAGCTGAAGGCAGCATCAGAAGATGAATATAGTGTCATCAGGAAGTTGAATTTTATGTAAGGAAATCCGTGTATTACTTTTATAAGCGATGCAAGCTTGCCTAAGCGTTCATACGGGTATTCACACAGTACTCCGTATAGAGTTTAAGCTTGACAGAGTAAATGAAGGTAATAAATTGTTTTATGGCATTCTAATGTTAATTCTGGTTTAGTTTTGAATTTTTTCTAGATAGTGTCGTGTATTTGTCTTTAGTTTAAATGTTTGAAAAATCATTACTTGGTTTAAAAGTTTTTCTCTAAATAATATATTTACATATTTTTATAATGATGCGTAACTGCACTAAGTTCCTATATACGAAAATGAACAGCAATACCGAGTTTTTTATCTGAGTAAGTTAATTTGGAATAAAATAAACCATACTACAACAAACATCAATGTAGATTGTATTTTGATTTTCTTCAAATGGATAAAACAAATGTTCTATATATTATTTTAATTTTTCTTCTGTACTTATATCTGCGTTGCGATTTGGCATTTTGTAGAAACTTGTAATTAAACTAGTGATTCTCATTCATTTCAGCTGATTCAGTGATACTACATATTAATCGAAATGATATATTCACAACTAAAAGATGACATGGATATACAACAACGAGATACAAACTGTGCACAACAGTGTACCCCACTTGATCGTGACAACTATGAAATGTATGAAAACTGTATGTAAGGAAAATATTGTAAATCTTCAAGGCCAAGTAATTCCTCAACGCAATCGTGCTCAGTTATAGACAAATTCTGTATACAATGAATTCTGTACAACATCGCGGTTGTACAGGCTGACAGCGTCAATTTTCAGGAATGTAATCAAACGAAAGAAACCTACCCTCTACGACAGTCACTTTTATTCCAGACTAATTTAGCGGCAGCAAGTACTTGTGGGATTGCAGAAGACGACAGACTTTGGGAAAGCTAGTGTTTGGAAAAACCGGTGAATAAATGTTATAATATGTCACTAGTGAATGGGATGATAACATTTGCCTTGCAATAGGAAAAACCAGAAACTGAGCAAGAAAAAATACTGTTAGACTGACTTCCAGATACAGGGTTGCGTTCGAACTGCAGACAGGAAATTCTACGAATTCATCGTATTCTTGAATGCAGACGTATTCTGTGGGAGGTATAGAGCATGACAATAAATTATAGGATTAAATATTACATCCCCTGATGCGTAAATTATACTACGAATATACAGTATATTGCCGGAAATTGTAGAGGGTGAGATCCCTCCATGTCTAGGGTTAAAGAAATTAATTTCATTTCAGACGGTATAGACAAATAACGAATATAAAGGATCAATAGAGCTGCACATAACTGTAAGTTTAGCAGAAGGTGAGTAGTTAGCTTTTAACCTACATTTGGTAAGCAGCTATCACTTTGGAACGAAATACATATAAAATCTTATTTAGGAAGTTTATACGCAGTAAAATTCTGTGAAATTGTTTCTCGGTATGTCGCCGGCTTTAATTTTTAATTGTCGATTACTCAATACGCACGTTTACTTAATGTACGTTTATCCCAAGCACTTTGTTTACAAGATATAAAATATTGAGCATTTTAATGGTGACAAATGTATTATATTGACAGTTTGTGGTACTGCTTGACATTACAAAGTACTGTGCAGTTTTACATCACCAGGGTTGCCACCTTTTTCCATTGGAAAATTCCCTAACATCTCCCTGATTTCCAGACAAAAATAATATTTTTCCCCTGACCTTTTTCTAGCAATTTTGTTTCTGTACTTTGCTTTATAACACACTTTTAAACGAAAATACTTCTCTGATCTTACAAAATTAATCACTACATAGACTGCAAAGAAAATGCCTAAGCATTTAGTCCACTATCATTAAAACATTTTATATGATAATGCAGCGGTGCATGATTGATGAAATAACTGACAAACGTATCATGCATACCACCATTCCCTGACATTTAACTAACTTGTTTGAAATTCCCTGACATTTCCCTGTTTTCCAGGTTTTCCATACCTGTGGCAACCCTGATCACGCTTTTGTCAGATGTTAAATGTAGCCCTCAGTTTTACATGTGTTATGACATGGTCTATAAAAATAATAGTTATCATTACTTTTGGCTACTAGTGTTGTTAACATAAAACTGCAGAATATATTGTGTTCTTATTGCCGGTGCTTCAATTTGACGCAGGCCTAATGAAAAATGTATGTTAAAAGTAACAATTGCAATTAAAATTAAGTTTCTCTAATTAATTTCCTTTTCTAACAAAGCATTGAGATTTAAAGTTTAAGGTTTTAAGTTAAATTTTATAATGTTTTTGATCTGGAACGAAAAGGGTTTACAATACTAGTTTCCATTATTATTTCCGTGGTTAATATGAAAAATCTCTTCCAACTCTATAGGAATTCAGAAAACTAAATAAAGTACTTTATTCGAGGTAATTTTCCAGATTGAAATATATTGTATTATCATCTGTTCTTTCTGTGGTTGTTCAAGAAGGGGATGTGGTGATTTAGTGGTAAGTGAACCAGCCAGTCCCACGGTATTGCATCTGAATCTCGGACACACATGAACACGGTTCTAATACTGTCATACGAGAACTGTGCTGGATATTGCCAATGGTGGGTGTGGTATTCCAGGTAGCTCTGTTTATCTAAAGTAATACAATATCAGTTTTTATTTACATGCTTCACTTGATGTTCACAGATAAAAAATGTTACATTTTATCCGAGTAATTCTAAACAACGTTTAGTTTCGTTGTGTCACAATTTCACTAACCATTAATTTTATTGTTCCAATGCCATATCTTACAAGTTGGCTTTTGGATGAAATAAAAATATACTATTTTTGAGGTCACTGAATTTACTCACGCCACAAAAGACAGTCGCCATGTTTATATGTATCTATAATTTGATGACTTTCTGTTGTTCCGGCACTGTGTGATTACGGTTGTTAAAATTTAAAGCGCAAAATGAAATGGAGACCATAATTACTCACAGCAAAAGGTATTAATTGTATTATTGAACTTCGTCGTTTCTTTCACAGGTACTCACATTCCTTAATTTTATTATTTTGCACTCATATTTGAGATGAAAATATTTCTATGGCAGAAACATTCGTAGGAGAAGCGACACTTGAGTACTATATCATCAAAAGCAGAGGACGATGTTCAACATCCTAGCCCCTCCCCCTGCCCCTCCTACACCCCTGTCCTGTTAATGTGGCAACATTGCACTACTGGTACTTCATAGCCTTGTCTGCTGCAGCGGTCAGCAAGGACGAACGGCAGATTTGTTGACTTTGATTTTTCTTTCATTGGTACAACAACTATTTGGTTTGCAAGCCTCTGAAGAAATAGTTTCTAAATAATCTGCATTTTAAAAGTATTTGTTTTATTGTCATTAAATTTGTTTTCTCCTTTATAACAATTAGTGTCATGATATATTTTAAAATACAGGAGAAGGTTAGAAATAAACCCCATGGTGGCATGATTGGCATGCTGGTCTGTTAACTCAAGGGTCTTAAGGTCGAGTCCCGTGCACGGCATGCAAACCATTTTCATGTCTTGTAATGTGTTGACAAGTCAATGAAATGAATAATTGTAAAGAAGAAATTACTATTACGACAATTTTTAATCAAAAGGATAAGGTTTTTTCATTGTTATACTCCTTATATCTGGACACCATGCCGCTGCAGGCCAGGCATCGTAACGACATCCAGCCGTCGCAGGCCCGGTATTGTAACGACATCCAGCTGTTGCAGGCCCGGCATTGTAACGACATCCAGCCGTCGCAGGCTAGGCATTGTAACGACATCCAGCTGTTGCAGACCCGGCATTGTAACGACATCCAGCTGTTGCAGGCCCGGCATTGTAACGACATCCAGCTGTTGCAGGCCCGGCATTGTAACGACATCCAGCTGTTGCAGGCCCGGCATTGTAACGACATCCAGCTGTTGCAGGCCCGGCATTGTAACGACATCCAGCCGTCGCAGGCTCGGCATTGTAACGATATCCAGCCGTCGCAGGCCCGGTATTGTAACGACATCCAGCTGTTGCAGGCCCGGCATTGTAACGACATCCAGCCGTCGCAGGCTAGGCATCGTTACAACAACCAGCCTTAACAGGCTCGACACTGCCAGCCAACAGTTAGCCGCAAGTCCATATTTCCATCGGGCTGCTTCCGGCGTAAGACAGCGGGCCCGTATCGGCTGGCCGTAGTTTGTCGGTTAGCTTTCACCGGCCCGATCCTGGCCAAAAATTTTCGTATTTGCTGGGAAGTAATTCCATATCTTAACATCGAATAAAATGTTTTAGGTAACCATTTATGATAATTTAAATTATTTCTTTCGCTTTCTGTTTTTTTATGCATCAAAGTGTAAAAATGACCATATTAGTAAGATATTAACTTTTATAATAATTCCACTGTTTCACTTGACCGACGCATGAATAAAGTGATGAGACCCATGACAATGTTAGTATTACATAAGGCGGAAGAATACATAACGTGAATACAATTATATCTTAAGTATAGCATTCAGAAGTGCTCATTTTACCGTGAATAGCCTATACCACCAAAATGCTGTAATACACTCTAAATCTGAATCAGGGAGAATGTCACTGTTACAATCAGTCATCAGTACCTGGCTGATTCATCAGTCTCTTCCGTAATTTACCTGATGAACTAGAGAAAACATGCCAGATTTACCTCACGTGTTGATTCAGTGACAGTTTCTACTGATTCATTAGTGACTTTTTTCACTGTTTTTTAGTGGTTTATTTTTTGATTGATGGATCACTTAAACAGATTGTAGAAATGGCAGTGAAAGAACGTTTAAAAATGTCCATTTAACAATGTGTATCAAGTGAAACATCAACGAATGAACAAATAAACCCAATACATAATACTGTCTAAAATGTGTTCCTTCTTTCAAATCACCTTTTTACGAGGTAATATGGACATTCAGACTTTCATTACATTTTTACCTCTTTCATTTCGTTTTCATGTAATCACCCCAGCTCTATGTTTGAATGTTTAAACTCCATATAATGTGGGGAAGAAAGTGCATTCATACATAGTATTCGTTTTAAAAATACTAACAGTACCAATAAAACCACATGCGAAAAGTAAGGGCATAGAATTTAAATATTAACGATTTCGATAAGAAGTATAATTCATATATTTTGCTCTAATTTTTAATTTAACCTGATAACACAGGTGATAAGGTACGGCCTAAAAGCTAAATGGAAATGGTGTATGTGTTCAATCCTGGCCACCTCCGATATTGTTATTACTTCTTTAAATTATGGTAAATCGCGCAATATAATTTCTAAACTATCGTAAGTATGTTTATTCCAAGTACTTTTTTTTTATAAATTCAATAAAATCAATATTTAATTCGCCAATGCAGTTGGTCATCAACTATTCACTCAGTGAAATTGTTTCACGTCACTACATCGATAAGTGAAAGTTTTTCACTGAAACAATCAGTGGTTTTCCACTGATTTTAAGTGAAGCCATTTGCACTGATTCGAGGCGATGAATTTCACTTCGAATCAATAGTTTACCACTGATCTGAATTTAGAGTGCAGCACTGGGCTCAAAGTGAAGTATTGACAAAAATATGTAATCAAGGCAACTTCTTCCTGTTCAATTCCAGCTACAGTTTTATGCCACTGCAAGGCAAATTTGTGTGGGGGAATATTTTTATATACTCTAGGAACAAACAATTATAATTGTACGTCACAGATATAAATGTAGTATATCATACAAAAATAAAAATACATTACCGTCATAAGTAAAATGTTCCATATTCGGCTATACTACTAGGTTACTAAACCCAGTTTCTCAGTGCTATTCGGCTATACTACTAGGTTACTAAACCCAGTTTCTAGTTTTCTCGTCTATACTACTAGGTTACTAAACCCAGGTTCTCAGTGCTATTCAGCTATACTACTAGGTTACTAAACCCAGTTTCTCAGTGCTATTCGGCTATACTACTAGGTTACTAAACCCAGTTTCTCAGTGCTATTCGGTTATACTACTAGAATACTAAACCCAGTTTCTCAGTGCTATTCGGCTATACTACTAGGTTACTAAACCCAGGTTCTCAGTGCTATTCGGCTATACTACTAGGTTACTAAACCCAGTTTCTCAGTGCTATTCGTCTATACTACTAGGTTACTAAACCCAGTTTCTCAGTGCTATTCGTCTATACTACTAGGTACTAAACCCAGTTTCTCAGTGCTATTCGGCTATACTACTAGGTTAGTAACCCAGTTTCTCAGTGCTATTCGGCTATACTACTAGGTTAATAAACCCAGTTTCTCAGTGCTATTCGGTTATACTACTAGAATACTAAACCCAGTTTCTCAGTGCTATTCCGCTATACCACTAGGTTACTAAACCCAGTTTCTCAGTGCTATTCGGCTATACTACTAGGTTACTTAACCCAGTTTCTCAGTGCTATTCGGCTATACTACTAGGTTACTAAACCCAGTTTCTCAGTGCTATTCGTCTATACTACTAGGTTACTAAACCCAGTTTCTCAGTGCTATTCGTCTATACTACAAGGTTACTAAACCCAGTTTCTCAGTGCTATTCGTCTATACTACTAGGTTACTAAACCCAGTTTCTCAGTGCTATTCGGCTATACTACTAGGTTACTAAGCCCAGTTTCTCAGTGCTATTCGTCTATACTACTAGGTTACTAAACCCAGTTTCTCAGTGCTATTCGTCTATACTACTAGGTTACTAAACCCAGTTTCTCAGTGCTATTCGTCTATACTACTAGGTTACTAAACCCAGTTTCTAAGTGCTATTCGTCTATACTACTAGGTTACTAAACCCAGTTTCTCAGTGCTATTCGGCTATACTACTAGGTTACTAAACCCAGTTTCTCAGTGCTATTCGTCTATACTACTAGGTTACTAAACCCAGTTTCTCAGTGCTATTCGTCTATACTACTAGGTTACTAAACCCAGTTTCTCAGTGCTATTCGGCTATACTACTAGGTTACTAATCCCAGTTTCTCAGTGCTATTCGGCTATACTACTAGGTTACTAAACCCAGTTTCTCAGTGCTATTCGTCTATACTACTAGGTTACTAAACCCAGTTTCTCAGTGCTATTCGGCTATACTACTAGGTTAGTAACCCAGTTTCTCAGTGCTATTCGGCTATACTACTAGGTTAATAAACCCAGTTTCTCAGTGCTATTCGTCTGTACTACTAGGTTACTAAACCCAGTTTCTCAGTGCTATTCGTCTATACTACTAGGTTACTAAACCCAGTTTATCAGTGCTATTCGGCTATACTACAAGGTTACTAAACCCTGTTTCTCAGTGCTATTCGGCTATACTACTAGGTTACTAAACCCAGTTTCTCAGTGCTATTCGGCTATACTACTAGGTTACTAAACCCAGTTTCTCAGTGCTATTCGGCTATACTACTAGGTTACTAAACCCAGTTTCTCTGTGCTATTCGTCTATACTACTAGGTTACTAAACCCAGTTTCTCAGTGCTATTCGTCTATACTACTAGGTTACTAAACCCAGTTTCTCAGTGCTATTCGGCTATACTACTAGGTTACTAATCCCAGTTTCTCAGTGCTATTCGGCTATACTACTAGGTTACTAAACTCAGTTTCTCAGTGCTATTCGTCTATACTACTAGGTTACTAAACCCAGTTTCTCAGTGCTATTCGTCTATACTACTAGGTTACTAAACCCAGTTTCTCAGTGCTATTCGGCTATACTACTAGGTTACTAAACCCAGTTTCTCAGTGCTATTCGGTTATACTACTAGGTTAATAAACCCAGTTTCTCAGTGCTATTCGTCTATACTACTATGTTACTAAACCCAGTTTCTCAGTGCTATTCGGCTATACTACTAGGTTACTAAACCCAGTTTCTCAGTGCTATTCGTCTATACTACTAGGTTACTAAACCCAGTTTCTCAGTGCTATTCGTCTATACTACTAGGTTACTAAACCCAGTTTCTCAGTGCTATTCGGCTATACTACTAGGTTACTAATCCCAGTTTCTCAGTGCTATTCGGCTATACTACTAGGTTACTAAACCCAGGTTCTCAGTGCTATTCGGCTATACTACTAGGTTACTAAACCCAGTTTCTCGGTGCTATTCGCTAATAATTTTATTGTTCTTGGTGGTACTTGTTTTCCAAACTGTTCTTGCATATTCACGGATAATGCAGAATACTTAACTTTTGCATCTTTTTTGATCATTCTTGATCATCATCATAGAGGTTCCCCCCCCCCCCAGATATCCGTAATTTCATTTCCGTTTTCTCTTGTCTTAATTTTGTCACTAGGTTCAATTAAGACAGCATATTACTATACTTTCGGAGGATCTCTTTCTATTGAAATGTGTTTCCAGTTAATGAAGGTGTTACAAGTAGTACCGCTATTATAAGTTCGTTTTTGAGAATTTTGGTTAAATGTTTAGACAACTACTCACTAAATCGTATCCATTTTCATCTCATTTCATAGAGAATTGTAAGGGGGACCCAAGAAGTTACCGGTCGTTGAAATTGGATTAATGATTCGCGATATACGCGTGTTTTAATTACATAGTACATGAATTCAAAGTGAATAAATCCACTTGCTCTGTTGCCCTGTCGGCCAGATTTTGTGGGTGGCCTAATCTTGATTGGTTTATTAAAGCTTTCTATTCTGTAAATCACTAGATTACACGACTTTGAACAAGAATGTTTGGAATTTCAGTGTATTATTTGTTTTTAAAATGCAATGAAACAATGGTTTGTCTCTTTTCCCAGTAGATTCTTTCCCTTTGCGACCTTTCATCGTTCTGTAGCCAACTAGTCACACAATTCCACACGTTTGAAGTGCATTATGCAGCTGTATGCGGCAGAATATATCAGTGAGTTCGTCTGTCCGTTGTTTCTCTATTCAACACAGAACCAAATTAATTTAAATTACAATTCAATAGGGATTGTTAGCATAATGTTCTCATCGCATTTGTTTTACACGTTAGCACACTTCTAAATGAAAACAAATTAATTTCATTGATCCTAAATACTTGCAATGATAAATTTATTACATATAATCAATAAACTTATATAGCACATCTACATCATATTTGTTATACATGTAAGTACGCTGTCGTGTGAATATGAACATCTAAATCGGCTGGTAAACACACTTTTTCGAGTTTGTAAACCCTGTGCCTATAAAACACATATGGTCACCGGCTTGCAAAAATAATCGGTGGGTCACGACCATGGCTACCTTTTAAGGTTAAAAATATTAAAAATGGCCGTTGCAGTTGAGTCGTGAGATCTGGGCGGCTCTTCACACCGAATTCTTGAGAAAAGATGAGGGCAAAATGAGGTGAGGATTGAGCAGCGTCGAAATGCAAGGGCGGGGGACACGGGATATCCCCGAGAATACCAACTGGCTTTGATTCCCACAAGCGAACATCAGAAGTTACCCAGCCGGTGATTGAATCCAGTTCGCCTAGGTGGGAATTGAGAAGTCTAACGGCTTAGCCCCCACTGCCGTTGTATAGAAGAATTGATCAAAATAAGCCATGGTCAACTAACTCCACGATCAAAATTCCTTAATCTTGCACCAGAACTTATCGTATATTTGTATGATACTGTGAATATTAGCTGGTCTTTGATGCACAAATTAAAAATGTAGGAATGGAACATAATAAAGAGGTACGAAATACAGTTCGAGGTACAGTTCTTTGGTGTTTCCTCTTTACTAGACTGAAATGAAAAATGAAACACTATGTTAGTTCAAGGCAGGTAGTAAACATATATTGGAATTTTCCACTTCGAATTATAAATGTGAGTCTAGAATGACACAAGGAAGTACGAGATATAGTTCGAGATACAGTTAATTCATATTTACGCTACAATGGACTAGAAATACAATTGTGAACATAATTTTAGTTCATGCTAGCCCGTGAACATGTCTTGGAATTGTATACCTTGAATCTAAAAGTCGGACTATAATAACATAAGGAAGTACGAGATATAGATCGAGAAACAGTTCTTTCATTTTTCTCTGCAGTGAACTGGAAATGAAATCGCACATTTTCTTAAAGTTCAGGGAAATTCGTGGACTTGAATTAGAACTTTATTCGTCAGACTGGAAATACCAGACTGAGTGAAATCGCTCAGTAAAGAAAACAGTTCGAGAAATAGTTCAATGTTATTTCAATTCATCTGGAATGAAGTACAGAATTGGGTAAATGCATATCAGTAAAGGCCGGACGTGAACTTGAACCGGAATGATATTATATTGTCAGTCCATGCTGCCAGCTGTCTGCTAATCGCAATGTGTGCATGGTTGTCGAACTTGCCGACGAAATGGCATTTTCCCTTCACTCAATAACATTAGGTTTTTGAAGTTTGACCTTAAATTTAATTCCTACTGGTTATATTATTTTGTTTCTTTGTAATACAAAATGTTACAGTATCATGTAATGTATTTTATTTGTAAGCATATATTTGCATCCACATGAAAAACATATGTTACAAAAAAAATGGTCTCCCGTGTATGGTTCTGATGCCTTCTGTTTCGGGATCGAAATGACCTAGCACTTTTAGTTTGTATGGTCATTATGCCATGTGGTGTACCATTAGTTTTTTGTGTCACGTTTTTTAAATGAATGTTTATTTGGCTCTGAAAAGGCCCGATATTATAACCTCAGTACGATTACCAGTATCCCTCATTCTCAACCACCTGCTGCAGTCGTCGTGGTAGAGAGGCTACCAGAGAAGTAGCATAGCGTTCGCTACTAGCCATTACATCCCAGGCATCCGCTACTAGCTCCCAGAGAGCATGTTTACTGTTAGGCTGTGGATCAGACCAGTTTGCCGCCATCATGCACTTCGTCTCCAACCAAACATTCTCAATTGGATTTATTTCGGCACTCTAAGGTGGCTGATATACGAGCTCTAGTTGGTCTTGCCTTGCAAATCATTCTTGAATTGTCTGAGAAGTGTGTATCGGAGAATGGTCCTGCTGTAAGCGCAGCGCACCACTGGTATAAATAACTCGCACCGAGGGAATCATAATATTCTCTAGAATATGCTAATACTGCTCGGCATTGAGGCCGCATGTACTCGGACCTCAATCATCGGTTCTGTGAATCACGCTTATCCCACGTTCACTCATCCATCCCCAATACGCAATGGATGCATGGCCATAGCACGAGCACTTGGTCACGTATTCCAGATTGTGCCGGGTCCCATGAGATCTGAAGACATGCATTGGCTATCATTAGCCTAGGAAAACACATGCTCGTCGGAGAAGACAACACCTGACCAGTCACAGTCAATGTTGTCCTCGGCAAACGCGAATCGATAAATCCTGTGCTCATCGGTGAGACTTTGTTTCCTTGAAGGATGCCGGAATTTCAGTCCCGCCGCCATCAAACACCTCAGAACAGTACTGGAGCTACCAGGACACATTTTAGCTGACTGGCGCACTTCAAAGGAGTCAGCTGTGCCTGGGTAATAAGACGATTGTCCTTAGCTGCAGTCGACACCCTCCATGAACCCATTCCTCCATGACACATCATGTCAACCATGTCTTGAAACTGTCATACCCATCGACTCGCAGTGCTCTCTGGAACACTGTAACATCGGCCTGATTCAGCAGTGAATAAACCTGCCGCCTCAACAAGGTCTATGACTCTCTTCCAAACCTATTGGCTGTGGTGAGACATCGCTACAGAACGATGTTTCACTTCCTTAAACCTTCTGGCTCTGGCGAGACATTGCTGCACAATAATGTGAAGTAAATTGGTTGAATATGCCTGTGACATAGAAGGTACGCATGCCCAGAGTCGAATGGCGACCCAAGGTTTGCGAAATGTGTGTGTTGTCAGAAGAGGACATCTGTTTAAAAAGGGAGGAAACCATAAGGCATGTCCGAAAATGCAATAAGCTTCTCAACTGATCACATGACAAAGTTCAGGGCTACAAATACATGGGCAATCAGGAAGAAACTCAGTGGCATTGGAGAGGCACCCTAAATACCCAAATCGACCATCAAATCATCTGATGCTGTTTACTTTCGTTACCTGTCGCATGACCATGCAAACACAGATGTGTATAAAAACATGAATATGAACAGTAAAACACAAACATGTTATTTTGTGTGAGAGTTACCCTTTTGTTTGTCAATACATTATCTTGTATTATATTTCGATTTATTATATGAGACACCAACAAAACAGTGGATAAATGTAGTATTATTTTCAAAGGACCAAAAATTAACGAAGAAATTGATTTCCTACAAATAATGTCGACTGCCTACTTCGCCCTGTGACCCTTAACATTGTCAGGGGTGAGGCCTATGTTATGAATTTGACAGCTATATCTTACACAGTATGACCCTACTACAGACTTAACCATATGATCCTTCTTGTCATTGTAGATTATGGCTATGTAATGAATTTGGCAACTATATCTTACATGGTTAAAAAACTACAGCCAACCATGCTTACATACATGCATACATGGGGCATACTTGGCCCTGCGACCCTTCTTGTAGTCGTGGGTGATGTCTATGTTATGAATTTAGCAACTATATATTATGTGGTTCGGAAATTGCAGCCAACTATGCTTATAAGTGGACTTAGGGTAAACTTGGCCCTGCAACCCTTCTCACTATTGTAGATGATGACTATGTTATGAATTAGGCAACTATTTCTTACATGGTTCAGAAATTACAGTAAGTTATACTTATAAGTAGATATAGGGTATACATTATCTTGTGATCCTTTTCATCATTGTGGATAATACTGATGTTATTAATTTGGAAACCTTATCTTGCACAGTTCGGAAATTACAGTCATATGTGCTTATAAATAGCTGTAGGATACAATTGACCATGCAACACTTCTTGTCATCGTGGGTGATGCCTCTGTTATTAATTTAGTACTATATCTTGCACAGTTCAGAACTTAAAGCCAACCATGCTTATAAGTGACATTGGGTACACTTAGTCTTACAACCCTTCTCGTTGTCGGGTGTGATGCCTGTGTTATGGATTTTCAAACTATATCTTACACATTTTGGGAATTAAAGCCAACTATGCTTACAAGTATACATAGGGTATACTTGGCTCGAGACCCTTCTCGTCATCGTGGATGATGTCTATGTTATTGATTTAACAACAATACATTATGTGGTTCAGAAATTACATCCATTTAAGCCTATAAGTAGATATAGGGTATATGGTCCTGTGATAATACTCATTGTCATGGATGATGCTCATGTTATTAATTTAGCAACCTTATCTTACACAGTTCGGAAATAACAGTCATAAATGCTTATAAATAAATATAGAGTATAACTAGTCCTGTAACCCTTCTCATTGCAGTAGATGATGCTCATTTTATTAATTTTGCAAGGTTATATTGCACAATTTGGAAACTACAATCATATATGCTTACAAGTAGATGTAGGTTATACTGGACCCTGCGACCCTTCTTGTTGTTGTGGATGATAACAATATGTTATGAATTTAGCAACTATATCTTATATGGTTCGGAACTTACACTCAACTATGCTTATAAGTAGACATAGGGTTTAACTGGCCCTGCAACTCTTCTCACCATCATGGATGATGAGTATGTTATGAATTTGGCAACTATATCTTACATGATTCGAAAATTACAGCCAACTATGCATATAAGTTTACAAGGGGTATATTTGGCAATGTGACCCTTCTCGTTTTCAGAGGTGAGGCCTGTGTTATGAACTTGACAATTTTATCTAATGTGGTTCAGAAATTACAGCCAGCTGTACTTATAAGTAGACATTGGGTATACTTGACTCTTCGACACTTATCATCGTGGGTGATATGTATGTAATGAATTTCTCAATTTGATATATTATGAAGTTCGGAACTTACAGACCACAATGCTTATAAGTAGATATCTCTCATCATCAGGGGTGATGCCTGTGTAATGAATTTAACATCTATATCTTACATGGTTCGGAAGTTACAGCCAACTATGCTTATAAGAAGACATAGGCTATACTTGCCCTGTGACCCTTCTCGTCATTGTGGATGATGCCTATGTTATGAATTTGGCATCTGTAACTTATGTGGTTCGAAACATACAGCCAACTATGCTTATAAGTAGACATGATTATAATTTGCCTTGCAAGTCATCTCTTTGTTAGGGGGTGATGCCTGTTTTCAATTTGACATCTATATCTTATACATTTCCGAAATTACAGCTAATTATGCTTATTAGTATACATAGGGTATACTTTACCTTATGACCAATTCTCTTCATGGGGTGATGCATATGTTTTTTATTTGGTAACTATAACTTATGAAGTTCGGAAATTTCAGCCAACTTTGTCTATAAAGAGACAGTTTACTTGGCTCAGCGACCCTTCTCGTCGTTGTGGATGATGTCTATCTAATGACTTTGGCAACTGTATGTTATACTTTTTGAAATTAATGCCAACTATGCCTATAAGTAGACATAGGGTATACTTGCACCTGCGACCCTTCTCATCATTGGGGGGTGATGACTGTGTTATGAATTTGACAACTATACCTTTCACATAAAAAAAAATTACAGCTAACTATGCTTATAAGTAGACATTGGGTATACTTGGCCATGTGACTGATTCTCGTTGTTATGGGATGATGGCCTATGTTATGGATTTGGTAAATATAACTTATGTGGTTAGGAAATTATAGCCAACTTTGCTTATAAGTCGACATAGGGTATACTTGGCCCTGCAACACTTCTTGTCGTCGTAGATGATACCTATTTATGAAATGCATTTCGGATATTATTGCCGACTATACTTATTTGTAGACATATGGTATACTTGCCCCTGTGACCCTTCTCATTGTCATGGATGATGTCTATGTTATGAATTTGGCAATCATAACTTATACAGTTCGGAAATTACAGTTCTTTATGCTTATAAGTAGACATAGGGTATGCTTGTACCTGCGAACCTTCTCATCGTCGTGGATTGTGCCTATATCATGAATTTGGCAACTATAACTTACGCTTACACTTACAACTATGCATATAGCTAAACAAGGCCAATTGACACCTTTCATTGTCGGGATTGAAGCCTGTGTTTGAATTTCACAACTATATTTTACAAGTTATGGAAATTACAGCCCATTGGCTTATAAGCAGACATATGGTTATACCCGGCCCTTCGAAAATTCTTGTAGTCAGGGGTGACGCCTGTGTTTGAATCTGAAAACTATATCTTACATGTTATGGGAATTACAGGTACCTATGATTATAAGTAGACATATGATTATACTTGGCCCTGTGACCCTTCTCGTTGTCATGAATAATGCCTATGTTCTGAATTTGGTGACTTTATCTTACAGCATCTGGAAATTACAGCCATCTATGCTTATAAGTAGATGTAGGGAATACTTGACGATGCGACCCTTCTTGTCATCATGAGTGATTCCTACATTATGAATTTGGCAACTGTATCTTGCATGTTTCCGAAATTACAGCCAACTATGCTTATAAGTAGACATGAGGTGTAAATGGCCCTGCAACAATTCTCATCATTGGGGGTAATGCCTGTGTTATGAATTTGACAACTATATCTTGCATAGTTCCGATATTACAGCCAACTACACTTATAAGTACACATAGGTTTTACTTGACCCTTCTTTTCGTCGTAAATGCTGCCTATGTTATGAATTTGGCAACTATATCCTTTGTGGTTGGGAACTTACAGCTAATTATGTTTGTAAGTTGACATAGTTTATACTTAGCTCCACGACCCTACTCACCATCATGGATGATACCTATGTTATGAATTTGACAATTATGTCTTACATGGTTGGGAAATTACAACCAACTATACTTATAAGTAGACATGGGGAATACTTGGCCCTGCGACCCTTGTCATCGTCGGGGGTGTGGCCTGGTTTATGAATTTTACAATTATATATTTTGCAGTTCGGAAATTACAGTCAATTATGTTTATATGTGCGCTTAGGTCTGGTGAGCGTGTAAGCCAATGCTGGTATTCGGTACCGCATTACGATGCTAGGTCGACAGATCCCGAAAGGAATGACAGCGCATGAGACTTGGCACCCACCCGGACACTAGGTGAAAGGGCCCCAACACTCTGGCATCGGATTGACAGAGCAGGGGGTTGGAATCTAAGATGGTCACCACGGGCGTGGAGGAAAATGAGACTTTTTTGAGGAAAAGCGGGAAATTTTTTTGGGGGGAAACGGGAAAAACTGGTAATTTTTTCTGTATAGTATCAACAAGGATGGGGTCGCCTAGTTCCCTTGTGCACAGCTTCAAACCCCTCATAGATTGCCCATTTGTATACTATTATGAAGTCATTATATCGTTCGTAGCTTTACTTAAAGAAATGCATCAAAATTCAGTGCTTAGTGGTTACTACATTAGAAATATAATTATATACAGCTTTTTTGACATTCCCATTACTTTCACTGATGCCAAATCGGTTCTGTAGCACCCGTGAAAATAGGGTTTTTATGCATACAATTAACATATATTATTTTTCCTGTTCTTATTGCTACGCATATTGTCATGCAATAGTTAAGGTAATACTTTTCACACATGTCACTTATATGATTTCAACTGCCTATGTAAATTTTATTAATTGTTATTTATTTTATTTTTTCTTAACTCATAAGATTTTGAAAACTTAGATATATGGTGTAAATAATAATTATGTGTAATTTTGATAGGCTAGTTCATTTTTTATTGTGTATTTATTTTTATAAAATCAATATTATTTTTTGGTGTGATCTCAATTCTGTAAGTCTTTCAGCATTTTATTGTATTACATCTCAGTTCCGAGATCACGTTTTGATTGGTTTCTCTTCATTTAGGTCGTTAGAAGTATTTCATGTGGGTGGTGTGAATAGTTTTGATTTCCATTGGCCCATGGGTTTAAATCCTGATTGTTGATTGGCTGGCGGTATAGGCCCCCTTAAGCTAGCGTCAGCCTGCAGAGACTAACGCTCTCTTCGCTAGCAGCCTCCAACGATGTCAGACGCAGGGCAGGACCTCCCATCTGAAGTGGACGGAGAGGTAGGACTTTAAATTAGTTTTAGGGTGTGTAGACGTGTCCCTGAACCAACTTTTAAGTAAACGTGTAACCCGCAATGGAGCTTTTGTCAATGGTCGCCCATTCGCGAGGTTCAGAAGCTAGATAGTTTAAACAAGCTGTCTACGTACGTGTAGAGCAGAGCTCCACATATCTCTACCTTAATCCTGCTACGCCAAATCCTGCAAGAGCATCCTAACTTCAATCCGCTTGGTGATTAAAAGAAAAGTCCTACCAAAAGATCTGACATTTTCATCTGGACCTGATTTTATTTACAGTGTGATTCAGCTCGATGTCCGTTAGCATCAGTACACAAGCGACGCCATCTTGACTTTTATAAGTATGTAAATTTCCAGCAAACATACGCCCACTGCAAAACCTGTGATAAGAGTAGTTTCTACCAGAACTAGACTGTTTAGTGAGAACATAATTTGTTTTGACGTAATATTTACTACAGAGAACAGATTAATTAATTAGATTTTGAAACCAGTATATTCAGACTCTGGCAATCTATGTCACGTAACCGTAAAAGGGTTCAAGTAGGCTAGGAATGGCCACTTTTAGCGTTGTTTGGATAGTGTGTCGTCTTTATAGTTTTTCTCACATTGCCATCGGGGTTTTTAATTATTTCTGATTTAAACAATTACAATATGAAAGGAAATGAAAAGTATAATAAATGAAATTTATTCAAAGGGCGTATTTGTTTTGTCGTTTTCTCTACTGTAGTGCCAAGTTAACCTATTTCCTACCCAGGGTCTTACATGTGTGTTTGCTAGGGTTTTCAATTGTCTGCCTTATTTTGACGTACGTATATAAATGATGTACGAGCCAAATGCTAGTTTCTAGAGTGTGCTAATGGTAATAAACTTGTTTCCCTACCGGCCCAGGACTGCACCGGGCAACTATACAGAAGCAGCCTAGGTGAGATCGCATCCTTTCCCACTGATTTATTGCAAGTCAGCTGTGCAGCCTGGTCACTCAAGTGTTATATGTGTTGTCCTATTGTTACGTATGCTAATTCTACACCATACACAGCACATATCTATTTAAATATAATATGATTATATCTCATATTGGCTATCGTAACGAGGAGGACTTGTGCGTGTTCTTCACAGCTTCCTACACACTATATTACATATTTATATGAAATATAAGCTAAGTTTCAGTTCAACAATTTCTCAGAAATGCTATTTAAGTATTATATTTGAGGTAGTACTTATCTTCCAAAAAGGCTACCAATATAGACTTATCTCCTGGTACCGGCAAACTTCTGTGCACGCGAGTCTCTTATTCCCTACACTACGGCTCGGCACGGTCCGGTCTTTAGCTAAGCGGCAAGACTGCGTCCCAGCAGTATACGCGCGGACATAAAAACATTCAGTATTTTGTCTTGAGCAACAACAAATGCAAAACCGGACACGGAGACTTTTTGCTGGCGACAACAGGTAGCAGTGCTGCTGTGACAGTGTGTGCTGGACGATTTCTTTACCTTCTGCCTGTATTGTTCGATAGCAGTCAATTGCTTTTCTTTTAAATTGAATTTTATTTTTCTGTTCAAATACTAAATAGTGTCGAATTAAAATCACGTTAGATAAAAGTAACAACAATGGAGATGGAATACTTTTTGTGGTTTGATGCATCAACAGATTACATGTTCCTTTTTCCCATTTTCATCATATATTTCACCATTAAAATGGGGGGTGATTGGAGGATACAAATAATTGATCTGAAGGTTTACGGTGCGGCATAATAAAGATCTCAACGGGAATACATTACTCAAGACAAAATTTTTCACAAAATTTGCAAACATTTAGGGGCTTGAGACAGTATAATGCTAAGCCAACTTAAACACATTTTAGAGCATAACAGTTTTACTTTAAAAAAAAAACCCTGTGGCGCAGTCGGTTGAGTGTTGAGCGGGAGTGGTTCCGGTTTCGAATCTCGAGTAGAGCAAGGATGTGATTTATGCTTGTCCGTAGGAGTCAACCTTTCTTGGGAAATATCACTTCCAATAGGAGAACTACGAGAAAAAAGTTGTCACGGAATAAAAACATTAGTGCTGTAAATCTGGAAATGTGTGTGCATTTTATGGTACTTTTATAAGTAAAACCTTGCCAACTAGTAACCAAAACAATACTTGCCTTTTCTTGTAATGAATATATTATCCTACTAAGAGGGCTTGATATATATAGATATTTGACATTTCAGTCAAACTTGTATTTCAGTCACATATTTAAATTGAGAATCTAAATTAATATATAACATACTTTCATAAATAAATTTATTTATAACACATACATAAAACAAAGATTATATTTTATATTATACGTAAATAAATACGTTACAATTAGAAATCGAACCGACGACTTCTTGAGAGTAAATACGTGTGTCCTTAACTTCAACAACAACAAAACTAACTTACTTATCACTATAACGATAGCGTTAGTTTCTAATCTGTTTGTCTGATAATTTAACAGGCATATCATTTTAAACTGCTAATGTTTTAGTTTTCAATGCCTTTCAAATAGGATTACACATTTGCACATTATTTGTTTCATATTCAGGAAAATATTTTTTCTTAATGAACATTGCATTTGGAATAATATTTACTGGCATGAATTATAGACAAACGTTAATTACGGTCTGTTAAGTTAGTACAAATAGCTGTATCATAAATGCTACAGCAATATTTTTGTATTAGATACACCGTCTGCTGAAGCCAGCATTACTTGAAGAAAAAAAAATCATCTGTACAAGAGGCATTGATTATGCACGTGAATCGGAATTCTAGAAACAATACATAAACCGACAAGATAATTATCACCTGTTTGTATAAACTCTAAATGTTTACTGTGATTTTCGTCAGCTTTTAAATTTGAACACTCAGGCGAATATAGACCACAATTTCATATTAACTACAGTTTAGCACGGCAAGAATGCTTACACGCAGATTAATTGGGTTGGATTTGTGAAGTAGATATACATTATGCTGTAGATTATAATTTAACTATTTTATTTCTTGTTTTATAAACACTGCGTGTAGGCTATGCATTATTTATAGTGAGGGTCAGCCTACTATGAGTAAAAACACTCATTTTCGCGACTTTGTGCAAATAAAGATATAAAACCTTTTCCATAGTTTCAAAAGAAATGCATTTGCCTGAAATTACTGTTTTGTTTTAATTTGATAAACTGTAAGCAAAAATTATACACGTGAAATTGCACCGAGTGTTAAAAACTAAGTAGTATTCCAGTTGTATAATATTTTTATGATATGTGGTTTTATATAAATATCATGGTCAAGTGCAAATTTTGTAACACTGAGGATAAATTTCCTGTACCACTGCGAACGTCCTTCGTCCTCCATTGCCTTACATATACCTGAGCCCGTCGTAAATTATGTTTTTGGAATAACCAATAGTACGGCCAGGCCTGCCCCCCCCCCCTTCCCCTTCACCACAACACTTTTTCCCCTACCCTGCACGGCATAACACGCTCCGCGCGCTCAGACGTGCACAGACGTCTGCCGGCTACAGTAGTTAATACGAAACCTACGCAAGGTTTTGGAATAACCAATAGTACGGCCAGGCCTGCCCCCCCTCCTCCCCACCCCTCCCCACTTTTTCCCCTACCCTGCACGGCATAACACGCTCCGCGCGCTCAGACGTGCACAGGCGTCTGCCGGCTACAGTAGTTAATACGAAACCTACGCAAGGTTTTGATTTGGCAGCTTAGAAATTGGCTCGGTAATATATGACCTGGCTTTTCATGCCGACAGCGGCTAGTTGCAAGGGAAACATTCTTGATGTGCGCATACAATAATTACATTTGTAGCATTCGCCGATTGTCTCATTAATGTTCAGTGGCTTTATTTACTGATGATTATAGGCATATATACCGCTAAAGTGTGATATTCGGTTTATGCAATTGCATACGACAGCACGAAATTCATTTCTGTGTATTGATAATAAAAGACAAATATTATAACTACTTAACGTCTTACATAGAATAGGGTTTATTTTAATTATTAACAGAGGAATTATGCATTTCTCTTTTACAGTTATCTGTAATTATAGACATTTCACATACGTTTACTGTTTCATTGTTTGAAGCATCGAATGTCGCGTATATACATCGAGACAAGCTATGTTGCACTACACTGTAGCTCAGCTCGTCTTTATGATTGGCTTTCGATTTGCTAAGTGTTACCTGCTTGCACGACTCGCGAACGTTTAGTGTGAAGCTCACGTGAGGAAATTCACCTAAAATATCTCAGGACAAGCTATGTTGCACACTGTCGCTTAGCACACATTATGGCTGGTTTTCTTTTCACTGTCTGCTTGCACGACTCACGAACATTCATGTGAGGTAATTCCGTTAAAATATCTCACGACAAGCTATGTTACACAACACTGTAGCTCAGCTCGCCTTTATAATTGGTTGTTTATTCCACTAAGTGTTACCTGTTTGCACGTGAGACCCGGACTTCCAATGTGGAGTTTGTGTGAGATATAACGTTTTTGCATTAACTTCATAAATCGCAGGACGAGTTACTTCATCCAATTTAATGCATTATATTCACTTGGCGAAGCCGATGACAGAATGATGCTCCAATAGAAGGTAAAGATATTTTTGGCGCAGTTCAAACGCTGAACGATTGGCCGGATAGTTCTGTGCAGCTGGTTGCCTAAGAGCCAAGGCTATACATCTTGTCTAAAGCCGAAAATTGCCGAAGGGGACTTTAACTTTTTCCATCGCTCATTTATTCTGACAGGAAGTGTACAGTTAATATGAATAAAAACAGTGAGGAAATAGGTGTATTGGTAATGCCCAGTCAGAAATAGTTCTTATGCAAAACATTATTAAACTGTGTGCACACGAATGTGGTGTATTGCCCCTTTGGTGTAACTGTGTAGACTTGGTTAAGCTTTGTTTGCACGTGGCGGAGGAATATCTTAAATGTAGAACTTAAGTAGGGCTTCAAAAAAGTTAGAAGAAACAGTGAAAAGATTTAAAAAAAACCACGTATCACTGTCTCAAAATGTTATACAAGTTCAAGTACATCCCCATACACATATGAAGATAAAACTTTGTGACCTCTAGTGCTATCAACATTTAGTTACTGCGGCAGACTCTTATTTTGTTTCAATATAACACTGGTTTACAAGGCACAAAAATTAAAACGCATGCCTAAGATTTTCTTTTACTCTTAAAAAATGACATCACGTTAGTCAAATTTTATGGGAACAAAGAGGTAAAATATGGACCACAGGGATAGGCTGTTCACGGTTAAATTAACACTTTTGAAAGCCCTGCTAAAGATCTACTTTTATGCACTTTGTGAATTTTTCCGATATATGTAAAACTAACATTGGCATGGGACTCGCCACTTTATTCATCCGTCGGTCAAGTGAAACAGTGAAGTTATTAGAAAAGTAAATATTTTATAAATCTACTCATTTTCACATTTAGATGTACTAAAAAAACAGAAAGCGAAAGAAATAATTTAAGTCATCACAAATGGTTACCTAACACTTATATGCTTTCAGGGGCAGTGACATTTTTCTAAGGTTTATTTCAAAAGTGCTCACTTTACCATGAACAGCCTATATATCCCTCTCGTGCATAAATTATCACAAACACATTTTCAAAAATGAAAACATTTATATCCCATTTTAAAATTGCAATTTTAATACAGAAATATATCACATTTAAAAAAATACATTGTTTTAAATATTATTTCTTGATGTCCTCATTTGAGGACACTATGCTTTACTGCCATAAAATACAAATATCACAATGACTTATATGAGGACAGAATGCAAGAAAGGTAGCTTTACAACCACTACACTTTACAACCACTGCTCTCTATAAAGTTCTACGTTCTTACTATCATTATGTCTGAGATGTCACTTATAAACACTAAAATACTGTTCAAATTATGAAAATTGCATGTTTCAACACAAAATACTTAGAAAAATTGTAAGCTCACAGTTATTGCTTTTGTGTTATTTTGTATGGAATCTTTCCATACACTGAGGACAAACTGAAACCTTGCACATATACCACATAGACATTTTGTCTTGCTCTTGCACAAGGATTAGCATGTGTTTCAGTGCATTTTTCTGGGCAGTGCTGTCCGCTGTACAGTATGACCGGCTCTTTTTTTCTTGGGTTCCTTACTTTCATCAGATGGACGTCCCCTCTTCTTTTTACCGATTTCTGCTTTTCCCTGATAAATTAGTCCAGTAACTACTCGACTTTTGAACTCTAGAAGATCTATGGTTTCATTTTTTTTTTTTTTTTTTTTTTTTTTTTTTCCCACAAAATCCGTTCATTTACGACAGTTAATTCAATATGTGATAAAATATACGCATTTTCCATCTCCTGTTTCGTACATCATTTCGGTACAGTACTACAAGTGAGTCTATCAGGTCGACGCCGTCCATATTATGCTTGTTGTAACGCTCGATACTGCATGGCCGTTGAACTTCAATATATTTCTTTTCTTTCGTGCTGAAACACTGGCCAGCGCTTTCTAGTTCTTTCCCAGCATAGGAAGAAATAACATGCACAGCGGAATTGTCAATACAAAGAGTAACTGTGATTGGACGTGCAGATAGAAACACTCCCTCTTCCTTATTTCTGCAATGACTTTACAGGTCGTAGTTTCTTGTCAGCTCCTTGCAGCCTGTTCGCTCGAATTGTACCAACATACCATATATCTTGTTCTTTCAATTTCGGGACAAGTAGTAAACGGGTGAAATAGTTATCAGCATAAACTTTGTAGTTCTGCCCATGAAGATCATGTGTGAGCCTTGGCACAATATCACCCGCTTCACCACATGCTGATTTCTCATAATTTATACAACTTGCTCCTTGATACAGTTCAAAGCAGTAAACATAACCAGATATGCCAGCTCTAACCCACATTTTATATCCCCATTTTTTCAGTTTTTTAGGAAGATACTGCTTTAGCGATGAGCGAACTTAGAATGGTATCATCATTTCATCAACACTATTATATACTTCTGGATCAACAGCATTGTGAAATGTCTCCTGCAGCTTATTCAAAATTGGACGAATTCTGATAGCGTTGTCCTTATTACCTGGCGGAATGGAACATGTATCAGTACAATGAAAATATCTGCGTATTTCCTCAAAACGATTTACTTACATAGTGTCAGCAATAATGTCCATTCGTAGTCCACTTTGCTCAGATCATTACTGTATTATCCTTGGATACTTTATGTAGGTCATAACGAGAACAATGCCAAGAAATACCTTTAGATCTGAAGAGGAGAGAGATAAATTATATTTTTCATTTTGACAGGCATACAAATTTGTCTGGTATACAATTTCTTAAAGTAGATCAGGAGGAAACAAGTGGTAAAAGAAATCAAGTGGAGTGTTGCGATGATCTAGTACTTTATGATTACCAGTAAACACTGGTACACTATTAGCTTTGTCATTGTCACGTTCAACATTACCTTCCTTTCTTGATTTGCAGTAACACAAATGTTTCTAAGAATTTCGAATCGTTTATTTCTTCGGAATCACTTCCATCTTCTGATGAAGGAACAACGTTGTACATTTTTTCAGGCACAAAGGTGGTACCTTTGTCTGAATCATCGTCATCAAGATCATCTTCAGACTCTTCAGCCAAAATCTGAACAATTCCCCAGTCTTTCAATGGTTGCAGCCTATCATTACGTTGACATCTTGGTCGAGATTTCTCACCACGGGATGTGCACGCAGTACATAGAAAACCATGTACGACAATTGTATTGTTTTACAAAAATAAAAATGTAATTACGGCCACGACTTATTATAAAACCACATTTGGTGTTATAACTAAAGTAACTCCAATAACTACTTATTGGTAATCAGTGATAAAGCAAATCACGAATTTACATTTTGTTGGCAAATATTTTACAAAAAAAAGTGGCAATTATAATTTTTTGAGATTTCACCCATATTTCAAAATAAAACCAATCATACGTACTACATATTTTGTAAAGTAGCAAAAAAAATTGTTTTCTGTAAATAAAACGAGAAAATGGAAACTGAAGACATACACATTTACAAAATATAATATTCAATTTATGTACGTTGTCTTCAATTGAGGACACATATTTATCACTCCATATAAAATAAACTATTCTGAAAAACACATATGTACTATTTTTATACTAACTACTTAAAACATAACTTGATCTAGTAATTTACTCACCATTACTTTTGCTTTTCGTTCAGTTGTTACAAACTCGTGAATATTGTAAACAACAAGGAGCCATAGAGTACAGAAACACTCGAACTTGGTAAAAGGTTTAGCAGATCGAACAGGTGCTGCTATCTATGTCGCGACTGGTGAACTAATATATGTCTTCAAGCAAGGCTTCCATGCATTTACATTTAACAATGCGCTTTTATGTGAGGCATTTAAGACTTTTTTTATCTGTCCTCAAATAATGACACAATCCATGAGAGGGATATAACATTTTTGTTAAATTGAACATTCACTTATATTTTATTTATATATAATAGCGTGTCATGTACAGTCAATATGAATAAAACAGTGAGGAACTAGGTGAGTTGGTAATGTCCAGAAAGAAATAGTTATTATGCAAAATATTATTAAACTGTGTGCCCACGAATGCGGTGTATTGCCCCTTTGGTGTAATTGTGTAAGACTTTGTTAAGCTTTGTTTGCATGTGGCGGAGGAATACCCAAAATGTAGAACTTTAGCAGGTCTTCAAAAAGTTAGAAGAAACAGTGAAGAGATCGTACAAACCACGTATCACTGTCTCGAAATGTTATACAAGTTCAAGTACATCCCCATACACATATGAAGATAAAACTTTGTGACCTCTTAGTGCTATTAACATTTAGTTACTGCGACGGACTCGTATTCTGTTTCAATAAGACACTGGTTTACAAGGCACAGAGATTAAAACGAATGCCTAAGATTTTCTTTTAATCTAAAAAAAAATGCAACCAAGTTAGACAAATTTTATGGGAACAAAGAGGTAAAATATGGGCCACAGGTATACCATTTCATTACCCGCGTTATGAAATATCTGTTGACGGGAAAACTGCCATACCTAACATACCTAACTGCCATACATCGAACACAATCAGCACAACACTAGGAACTAAAAAAATTATAACACCATGACACTACCACTAATTACAAAAAAAAATCCTTCAGTTATTATTCCTCTACCTAGTGGGATTTCCTGCCAAAACATAAGTCCTTTCAAGTTTTCAAGAGAAAATACAAGTCCACACTATTAACAGCATTGCTTGCCTACATATCATGCTAATTTGAATTAATAATGTTAGCTGTACTATTTATTTGTTTATATTTATTTTGTCTAACAAATTACAAAATTATCTTTGGTTATGTTTACATTAGACAAAAATTATTATTGCTGTCAGTTTTATTAACCTATATCAACGTAGCTCGTTATTTTATTCTGTGTTGTATTTCAGATAGTTATAAGTAAATTCTTTCTTTGAACCTTTCCTGTAAGGTAATTATAATTTAGTGGGTCTTAATACAGCTCTTATTACCTTTTGTAATATAATAACGGTATTTCTAAGTTTCATCGTAGTAATGAATAATTCCATTATGAGCAGCGGCACGATTCTGACAGGCGAAAATCCGGGAGCGACTCCGCCAGGAACCGAACCCGATCCTCCTAAATGGGGACGAGTATTCTGGCCACTACGCCACTGTGACCCTTAGAGATGATAATTCATAGCGGGAAAAACTGGCTACTTATTACATACTTTGCGCGTGTTAGACCTTTGTCTGTAACTATTAACTGCCATGTGTGTAGGAAGATACTTACCTAAATCACTCGGTCAAAGAGGATCATGATACTTCAACACCCAACGTTTGCGATTGGTCTGCAATGAGTTGTTCAGCCGAGTCAAAAATGTACCATTAAGCCGCCACAGGGATCGCGGGGGGTGAGTGGTTAGCTTGCTCGCCTCCCACCAACGCGGGCCACTCCTGATTTTCAAGTGTGGCATTCGTGTCGGACGATGCCGCTGGTCCGCGGGTTTTCTCGGGGATCTCCCGTTTCCCCCGCCTTTTCATTCCGGCGCTGCTCCATACGTCGCTTCATCCTCAGCGACTCTCAAGACCTTGATGTTAAGAACCACCCAAATATCTTCACCCACTCGTTCTTCACAATCAAGCCGCCACATTGTTTGACACACAAATTTCGCGGATTTTCAGATCATAACATTCACATCATCCCCGATGTAGATAAGATAAATAGGGTAAAAACAACGAAACCCCTTTTATAAGCATAGTTACTCATAACTACCCACCCAACGAAGCTATAATCATCAAATTCATCAAATATACATCAACCTCAACAACAAACAAGACTGCAAGATCAAAAACAACCTAAAACCTCTTATAAGCATACTTACTCATAATTACCCATCTACCAAAGCTATATCATCAAACTCAAACTCTAATGAATGGTGAGCATATCTGTATTGAATTCGATTCCTGTTCAGGATACTTAAATTATATTCAGTTTTATTACTTTGAGATTTAAACAGTGAATGATGAACGGGTCTCGCTCAACGTAAATATATTGGTGTACTAAGCAATGGATAACTACACAAAGTAGTATTTTCATATTTGTTCGATACTCATACTTCTCATTCCAATACAAACTTTTTAATTTCACTACAAATATATACATCACATACACACAAGCACACTATGCACATGCGCCTACAGACACACACAGTTTAACATACACACAGACACATACATACACTATCTCCAATACCTTACGTCCTGCAGGCTTACCAGAGATATCAGTTAGTGTATACCATGACCCAGAGAACCAACAGGATAGTATCTCTATAACGAACAGTGAGTGGATTGACACAGAGAACGAGTCCTGTAATAGAGTATTCGAATTTTTTTTCCTAACCTTCGGACTCTTTCTAACCTTTAACATATTCTACACGTTATTCCTTTCTGCACTTTAAACAGTCATACACTTCAATATTTTCTATATTCTCGGAAACCTTAACATTTTCTTTGAGTTTAAAGGTGTCTTGAAGTTTATCCTTTTTTTTTTAAAGTAAGCCTTTTCATCTGTCATTTAAATTGTATTCAGTATTAACTAGTTTTATTAATATTATCGATTTTAATTGGTTTGAAACTTTTTAAAATTTTAAAGTGAGCATATTAAAGGGCTGTAAGGCGGGCCACTTTGGTAGCATAATTGATTAAGCCATAGGTTATGAAGCACCCCTAGTAGGGATTCTGACCCCTTCAGGGTAAAATTAATTGGATACAGTGTTATTACTTGGGAAATGTCACAGAGTAATCATTAATAATAAATGTGAATAATCGAATGGTGTAGGCTTTGCTTAATGGGGAAATGTCTTAAATCATTTACATCAAACACATACACATATACATGCACACCTATATGCACACACCAATCCACTAATCCATGCACACATGCAAATACACACATACACACACATGAACACTCACACACATGCACTATATCACATACACACACTCACAGACATATATTCAAACCAGTACACACACTCACACCTATCATTTGCATATACCATACAACCCACTTGCAAAACCCATAGCATCAAACTCTATAACCAAAACTAAATATTTAACAACTAAATAAAAATATTGTACAACACAAATTAATAAATATACACAATTTGTCTTCCAGTACACATTGTCACACATGTAATTTAAGGTGTAATAATATATTTAAAAAAGAAAAAAACCCTTCCATGATTCCCTTTATCTAATTTACTATATACCATAATTTAAAAAAAATTAGGATCCAAATAATACACTCGTATAACTCAAATCGTGTTATCCCATATTACATATAGCAATCAAAACTTGTTTATTTCGTTAAAAAAAACCCTTGATCAAAGTTTGTTTGTTAAGATCCGATCTTTTTAACTATTGGTTCGATCCTAATAGATTACTGATATCTTATCTGGATAACAATTATTTACACATTTAAACCTTGTTTCACCTCACAAGAAGTTCAAGTGTTGTTTAAATGCAACTATATTTAACTACTTCGAAAATCGGCAAAATTGAAGCATACATACTGATTTCGCCACTACTTAAACCTAGATGTAGGCATTTACAGATATACAGGCATATTATTATCTTCAACTCTAAACGAGGTAAATACGCATATATTAATTACTATTTGCAACGTGTTTCTAAACCCATTCATATTTAACATTAAATATTTAATAGTATTTTTAAATTAATGTTATTTTTATATATCATTAAGTTAAAGACGTGCTAATTATAATAGTGTAATAGTGCACACGCTAAGTACTCATTACACAACAAATATCAACTTTACATAATGCAAGTCGATGCAGTACCTAACATACCTTATCATAACCAAAGACTATTCTTTATAATTATTCTAGGAAGACTGATTTGTGAATGACTAAAAAGTTCTCGCAAGCTTCGAAGAACAACATGTTTAATTGTTATATATACAGCTTAACCTTTTGAGAAACTTTAAAAACTTGTATCGATCATGATAGGTTAGGCTTACACCGGAAGATTTGAACGGACATGTTATTAATCATCAAGAGTAAAATATCTATATTCACATAACAAACATACATATTTAGCGGGACTATTTAAAATAAGTAGTATACACATAGTGATTTAAGAATCATACAGGATAATTAGATATTTTTTAAAATCAGCTATCAAGTAAATTGACCAAAAAATTTATGTAATGAATATCCAACTGCAAGTAGTATGTATGTAAGGAGATGAAATGAACTACCCATTAACCAATGAAAAACAACAAACAAGAAAGGAATACAACTATGGGTTTGAGAACATACTCAATGCTTCACTGCAAGTTAAACTCACTTTTTACCACTAGTATTTAAGTATTAAATAACCATCATGAGTAATTTTGCTCTAATTATACACCTTACCATAGCCAATACTAACATATTTTTGATACCATGCATAACTTAAAAACACGACATCTTGCAACACACCACACAACAAACACCCAAACAATATGCCTTTCTATTAACTATCTCATGCTATATTCAACTCCCATACAGCATTCATCATCTCTCAACACCAATATGTCACAGCTCATCGACAACCAAGAACCACATATACATACCCACATAGGCCTCCAACAGTCTAATATCATCTCTGCAAGGAGACCATGGTCTCGCGGAAAAGATGCACGTGAATGCTTTATCTAGGAAGGTTACACAATTACAAAATGCGTAACAGCAAACTGTTACAAAAATATTTTTTCAAAAAGTTATTCAAATTATTATTCTACATATCATAGAAAAATCGTTCCTTATTCCTCAAAAATTATATCTTATTCCTCAAAAATTATTCCTTAATACTCAAAAAATTTCTCTTATTCCTCAAAGAACATATCTAACAACCTATTGCAATACAAAAAAAAAACATAAATAAATCTATTACAACACACACTCACACACACGAACACACAAAGAACCTAAGATATTCCAAATGACAAACCCACTATACCGAAGATCTGCTCCTAATGAAACAAATTCACCCAAGTTAAACCAAAATGATCCAAAATAACCCAAATAGACCCAAAATTGACCCGATATTACCGAAATTTTCTCTAGGACACACACATCCATGTGCACACACCCATGCATATACACACAAACAGAATGAAGTAAAAACCGAAAACCTACATCGCATTCTACCTTCTGATTTACCTAAACACATCAAACATTTACACTTTTCGTGAACATAGCAACATACGAGGGAAGAAAATATATTTAAAAAACATCCCAAGGATAATTAAACAGTTCATAAAAGTTATAATTCATTACATTTTTTAAAATATTTATGCAAAACCCTTTAAAATAACTATCTCCATATACAGCTCACAGCTCGGTCACTTACCCTGTGAAGACAAATACCCCATATTCGAAAGGTAGTACATTCGAACATTATACCATGACATACCTACACACACATATGAAATTCCATTTAGTAGAGAACATTTTCTGTAGTAAATACTTATGTTAAATTCATTTAATCTCCTATGCTATATTCACTTATAAATTTAACTTTAAAATTCACATTACATTGTAATTGTTTGATAGACATTTATTTTTTATTCTGATATTATAATTTTTTTTTTATTTTCATGTCCCATTTGCCAATGGTTCATTTACAGAAACAGAGAGCTCACCATATCACCAATCCACACACACATCCAAACACACCAATTTTTAACATTCTTTCCATCATTCTTTACCTATCTTTACCAATCTTTCCGTCAACATTTACCAATCTTTACCAATCTTTCCATCAATCCTTACCAATATTTCCATCAATAATTACCAAACATTTTAATCTTTCCATCAACATTTACCTCTCTTCACCATTTCTTGCCAATATTAAATATTCTTTCCATACATTTTTACCAATCTTTACATCAATCCTTACAAATCGTTACCAATCTTTCCATCAATATTCAGCAATATTTCCATCAACCCTTACCAATCTTTCCATCAATATTTACAAATCTTGACCAACCTTTCCATTGATCTTTACCAATCTTCCATCAATACTTACCAATCTTTGCCAATCGTTCAATCAATCTTTAGCAATATTTACCGATCCAAGGGTTTGTAGGATCTCTATCCATACATATAAGAAAAACTTTTCACCTAACAATGTCTTCAAAAATTTACGGATATCGGTAGAATGAATGTTTGTGTATGCATTCAACTATCCATACATTTTTTTACTAAACAACCAAATCTGATCACCAAGTTCTAACTTCAGTTTCTTACGAGAAAACATAGAAGCGTTACCAAACACGCTAATAACAGCAGTATTATCGGCCTTCCCTTCATTAACTGGAAAAGTCTTCCAACATATCATATCACGAGAGTCAATGTCACTAATGTCCTTAGGCGCAGGATCCTTTTGAGTATGCGACTTCCTGAAGAAACACGTTTCCAACAAACCACTACCTGCTTTAGCGGTTATTCCTTGAAGACCAAAACAGTACAAAAACGAGAACAAAATGTAACTCTCTTCTATATCAACAATCTTAACAGTCCAAAATCTATCGTCCTTATTGACATCCTTACTAAAAGACAAAATATTTCTGTATACCTTCTTAGGATAATACCTAGACGTGCGAAAATGCCGAGGAAGCATTATTGATGTGTCTTCTGTAATGACACGGAGCGATATGAAATACATGAATCCATCCATAATAAATCTTTTTTGCCATAATAATCGGTTTATGTTTTGTTATTGCATTATTCCTTTTCTTAAATTAGCCCACAAAGACCACAAAGACAAGGATATTGGTAGTATAATACTGTGTATATCGTTAGTGTCATAAAGAAGTATGATTATAACCCCTAGCAGACCCCTGCACCAAACGACCAAGAAATATGAATACCATATACGGTGTCGCATACTCAAAAGGATCCTGAGCCTAAGGAAATTAGTGACATTGACTCTCGTGATATAATATGTTGGAAGACTTTTCCAGTTCATGAAGGGAAGGCCGATAATACTGCTCTTATTAGCGTGTTTGGTAACGCTTCTATGTTTTCTCGTAAGAAACTGAAGTTTGAACATGGTGATCAGATTTGGTTGTATCGGAAGCTCGTCGGTACGACTGGTGACATGCATATTCATGGTCATGCTGAATTGTATTTTAATCCATAATAAATCATTTTTTCCGTAATAATCGGTTTATGTAACATGGGACATAATAGCACGCTGGCAAGGAGCCAAGGTCATCTATTTATAACTTTGCCTCAGGCGGCATTATCTGAGCAGGAGGTATTGATGTGTGTTGTGTCTTTAAGTAGGGCAGGATGTTTCTCTGATGGGGCAGTGCGGGGGAGAAATATCTCCACCCCGACTGCGGGCAGCACAGGTCTTCATGGTACCAGGTCGTGGGCAGAATCGACGGTCTCGGTGGCCAGGTCCTGGGGCGAGGCAGTGGAAGGGAGATTCACATCGACCTCCACTGCGGGTGATGTGCTTGTTGAGGGGTAGTGGGTGGCATCAATGTTCTCGACGGAAGCAGCCTCTCGCATTGCAAGATGGCAGGGTGGAGCACTTCCAATGTGACAGCTTGACGTCCGGGTCTACGGATATGCCTGCGTCGCAGGACCTGGGGACGGAGCACGCCTGTTGCAGCTCGACACCCTGGGTAGCAAAGTTTCCAGTGTAACAGGAGACTGGGATAGAGCATTCTTGTCCGAGCTCAACATCCAAGCTGGCAGAAGTTCCTGCGTGGCAGGTACTTGAGGCGGAGCACTTATGGTGTGGCAGCTCAATGTCCCGATAGGCGGATGTTCCTGCATGGCAGGTTCTTCCTCGTCGGAGCCAGTGGTCGACTTCGTTGAAACAGGTACAGACTTGACTTCTGGCTTCGGAGTTATACTAGGTGGTGACGTAGGCGCTGGTACAATTCCTACCCCTCTTGCCGGAGGAGCCTCTGACTGTTCGCTAATTCTGCTTTATCGGTGGGGTGTCTGACAGTGTTCTTGGTCGTGTGGACTCTCCCATGACACTTCGGAGCATCCAGATGGTGCTGTACTGCATTTGGCTGCGATTTTCTCAGCACAGCTGTGTTATGTCGAGGGCATTGATCTGATGGAAAATGCACCTTGGCATCATTCTTCCTCGGGCTTCCATGGGGCGATGTAACTAGGAGCCCTGTTAACGATAAGCGGTGTCTGCTCAGGTCTTGGCATGGATCCCAGTTCGGTACCGGGAGAAACCGTCTTGGATGGAGGTTCATCTTCATCTTCGGACTGGCCAGGAGAATCTCCTTCGGCGTCTTCGTCCCCAAGTGTCCGCAAGTTCCCTGAGTAGGGTCGTATCTTGCCTCGGGTAGCCTTTCGTATTCGTCCTCGTATATCTTCGGCCCAGTAGAAGTTGTCTCGTTTGCCTACTATACGGTACGGTCCCTTCCACTTGTCAGCAAGGCCAGCGCTGTATTTTTTGCTTACTTTGCTCAGTTGGTGACTTCACAGAAGGATGTCTTCCCCTAGGTTAAATTTTCTTACCTCAGTTTTAGGCTGTGCTCGCTTGGCGTGTGTGGTGCAGGCCAAGGCTGCTAGCCGGATGTCCTCGGGTTGAGGCATGTCTGTTGACTTGCTTTCCCACTGCCAGTCGCCTGGTCGGCGTAGTGTTTGACCCAGGAGTAGGACGCTCGGAGCGGTACCGACTGCTTCATTGGTGTTGCGTCGGATCTCGGGGTCCCCTTGCTGACTTAAGGTTATTTGTTGGCGGGTTATTTGCAGTTGAAGAAGACGAATTTGTTCCTCTGGACTTCTTTCGCCCTGAGGGGGGGGGGGAGGAGGCATTTCCTCGTCCTCTTCCTCCTCAGCTTTCTCCTCGGTTGTTGGGAAACGCGACAGAGCGTCTGGCAGGTCGTTCTCCTTTCCTGCGCAATGCTGTACCTCGAAGTCGAACTTAGTAAGGAACATGTGTCACCGGCCAAGCTTGGCCTTCGAATTCCAGGTCTCATGTAGCCATTGGAGGGCTTTGGAATCGGTCTGTTGAATGAAGTGTTGACTTTCGAGATAATACCTGTATTTCTTCACGGCCCAGATAATGGCCAGGCACTCTTGCTCATTAATGTGGTAACACTGCTCTGTTTCGTTTAAGCGGGTAGATGCATAAGCTATCACATGTGGATGTCTTTCAATGTCTTGCTGGTATAGTACTGCATCCAGGCTGTTTTGACACGCGTCTGTTTGCAGTATTAGGGGTTTGTCCCCTTGTGGTCGATGGAGCTGGTATATATTCTTGAAGCTATTCTTCAAATTGGAAAATGCTTGTCATTGTTCCAGAACCCATCGCCAAACGTGAGTCCTTCTCGAGGAGTGGATGTAGTGGTGCCATATATGTTGCAATATTTGGAACAATGTCTCGTAGCCGATTACACAGACCCAGGTACCATCGTAGTTGTCGCTTGTTTGGAAGTTCTTCTGCTTCTTCGATCGCTGGTATCGAACTGTGTTGGGGAAAGTTTCTCTCAGGTGATACGACGTGTCCCAGATAATCTGTTGAAGACTTATCGAAGAAGCTTTTCGACAGCCTGCAAGTCATTCCATGTAATTCGAGCCTTTCCAATACTCGTTGCAGATGGCCTAGGTGTTTCTCCCAGCTATTAGAATATATTATTACATCGTCGAGATAAGCGAAGCAGAACTCACCAATGTAACCAATTAATACTTCAGCCGACGTTAATCGTTGAAATGTCGCTGGAGCGTTTTTCAAGCCGAAATTTATGATTCGAAATTGGAGTGTTTCGCTCTCTGGTGTTGTAAAGGCTGCATATTTGCGACTGCCCGGGTGGACCGCAATTTGCCAATAGCAAGACTCCATGTTGAGAGTGCTGAATATTTTGGCCTTGCCAATGTCTTGTAGTGTATAATTCAAGCATATAGCTGGAGAAGCGATTGGATGGGTAACTTCATTCAACGACTTGTAGTTTATACAAAATTGCAATTTCCCATTTTTTTGGCACAAGAACCACGTGTGAGTTATATAGGGAATCCGATGACTACGATTCCCTGGTCCTTCATATCGTTGACCTGCTCCATGATGAGGTCACAGCGATGGGCTGACACTCGGTATGGACGGTTGTAGACTGGTATGTCTGTGGTAGGCCATATTTCATGCTGTATAGAATGTGTCTGTCGTAGCAGTCCTCCTTGTCCGAATGCCCAGGCATGCTCATCTAGTATGGGCTTTAATTGGGAAAATTCTGGTTCGTCGAGTTCGTGGTTAATGTTCATCGAGTCGATGGGGATTTCTTCTGGGTTTTGATCCCAGTTTACAGTAATTCGGTGGGTTTCTCCCAGATAGGCTCTTCAATCTCCGTGATCTAAAATGCATTGATTGTGGATGAGCCATGGGCACCCTAGTATCATCAATTCGGACATGGTTGGTGACACAATGGATTCTGTCGGTGTTGCAATACTTTGAATGGTTTTTTTTTTCAGAGTATTGCGGCCTGTTACATCCAGGGTGGAGTCAGATTGCCCCATTCTTACTATTTTAGTTTGTGGTGTTAGTTCGACGAGCTGATCTGAAGTTAACAAATTCTTTCTGATAAAATTTCCAGTGGTGGCCGAGTCAAGTAGGCCGAGTACCCTATTATTATTTACCTTCACTTCTATGTGGGGGGTTACGGGAATCGGTACTTCCTCACTTAATTCCTGGAGGATGGGCCCTTGTAAACCCGGGGTGGTGGCCGGCTTCGTACCCCGGCATCGGAGATTCCTGGCTTGGTTCCAGGGGTGGGATTTCCCGCTTGTCGAGTTTGGTTATTTGACAATGTTTTGTCGGCTCAGGTTGTTGTAACGTCAACTCCTTATGGTTTAATGATTTTTGTACAATTACAAATTTGCTAAGAATTATGCTTTTTTTTTTTTGTTTTATACAGTTTTATACAGTATATTTTTAACATTAGCTTAAGATCATATGTCATAATCCTATAACAGTGTTGTTTGGATTGTAAATAGTACTATGTGACTTCATCTTAAATTATGTGCTGCGAGAGTTGGCAAGTCCGACTCAAGAAAGGAAGATCAGTGTTTTCGTAAGATGACTGCGAGTCGATAGTTTTTTCGTGAGAAACTCAAGCATGATGTTTCGTTTTAATGTCCTCCGGGTTCTTCAGAGGTTAATGGAATCAACATGAACAATAACGGGCCAGATTAAGCAAACCGCGACCAAGATTTCCGTTTCGTTGTATGTGTTCAAGTAACAAATGGTGAAGTACACTCGTGAAAGGCGGGCATGCGCTGTGGCAAGAATTTTGGTGCATCAGATCGTGTCGGACTCATCAGTTATTTTGTCCTTGAGTCGATGGCGTTCATGTGTGTAAATTGAACACATTCTCTAGCAAAACTTAATTCTTCTTGAGTAAAAATTGCAAAGTGATGTTAAGTGAATACGTACACAAAGAATCTTCCCGCTAAAATGTCGACAGTGAACTCTTGTCAAATCTATTTGTAACCCGTCTAGACATCATAAATAATAATAGAAAAAATTGTCCACTATGTCAGAATAAGGTGTTTTGAATGCAAAACTGCAGTCGCACCAACGAAGTTTGAACTTAATTTTGGAAGGAGGAAGAAAAGCGCTAGCAAACACTGAAGACAGTGAAAAATTTGCTTTCTTTCGATCGAGGTGCAAGGATATCGAAAAAATTAAAAGAAAATTTAAAGCCGATATCTCGGACTTCGAGATACTTTGTTGTGGTTATGGACCCCCCCAAACCGGTCGAATCTATGTCATTGTAGGATAGTCTATTTTGAAATTGACTTTATAAAGGATAGGCTGGAAATCAATTTGAGTCCTAGGCATAGTGCTGTAAGGGCAGATAAATACAGGGAGTCGGCCCTAAAAATGACAGCTATACAACTGCCAATTTTTAATGGGGATGTGCCACTGTGGCAATCATATTATGACTTATTTCTTACACTGGTGCTTAACAATGACCAGTTGTATGCAGTGGAAAAATTCTTGTGCCTGAAATCATCGCTGCAAGTCAGTGCCATAGCATGCACCTTGCCAGTGACGAATGCCAATTACGAAGCTGCAAAGGATCTCCTGGTGCAAAGGTATAATCATCCAAGAGTGATAGCATCACACTATTTATATACCATCTTCGACGCACCTATGGTAAGTGCAGATTCTGTACAATCTATTAAAGCTTTGCTGATTATAGTTATGGAAAATGGGTGCCTTGAAGGAATTAGGACTCCCTACAGATCATTGGGATGCATTGCATTTATTAGTGCATAACTTGATTTCAAACTAAGTAAACACTGGGAACTCTCTTTGCCACAAGATGAAATGCCTTTATATGAAAAATTTATGTCGTTTTTGGAAAGACAGTCGCAAGTATCAGAGTGTCTCAAGCGTAGTGGAAGGTCATGGGAGAGTAAGAAATCTACTAAGGCTGCTGGAAACTCGAAATTTGTCTTGAGTACCTTGAAATCAGATTCTCAAAACTGTGTACTCTGCAAAGAGGAGCACTCCATTCTCAAATGCGAATCCTTTCTTCAACTTTCGAGTGAACAATCGCTACAATGTGTGAAGGAATTGAACTTTGTATAAACAGTTTAAAAACTGGGCACATCATGAGAGGTTTTTTTTTTTCTAATTTAAAATGCTCGACATGCAGGAAAGGTCATCACACACTCTTGCATTTATATTCACCAGCAATTATTAGCTCTAGGAATTATTGTGAAAATTCAGACTTACCTGGCAGTGACAACAGTACCACAAAGTCAGTGTATTGCACAGGAACCCAGAATAGGTCGCCAACAGTGCTTCTATCCACAGCAGTAGTCAAGGTGTTAGATATATCAGGTCAGCCGCATACTGTTAGAGCTCTTATAGACCCTGGTTAACAAGTTTATTTCATTACTGAGGAATACCTTCTGAAACCGTGTCTTACTTATTCTTGTTACAGTTCACCATTGGCTGCACTAGGCCAAACACCTCTCCCAGCTGCAAAGGGAGTAACAAGTTGCAAGATAATGCCACTTGTGAATAAGGCTGAGGAAATAGTTACTGAAGCTGTTGTGCTCTCGCAAATCGCGTCTACCATTCCTCAGGTAATTATCCAGAAGCAGGAATGGCCTCACTTGGTCCTGGCAGATCCTAATCTTCATAAACTTCAACAGATTGATATGTTACTTGGTGCAGAAGTATTCCCCGAAATTATGCTTGAAGGTTGAATTCATTGATTCCCAGGAGAGCCAGTTGCCATAAATACAAATTTGGGATGGTAGTTAAAGGGAAAGATTAATCAAGGTTCGTGCTCGGAAACATTACTCCAAACATTTTTTGTATACTCTATTGAACCAATAGATAACTTGATTATAAGGTTCGGGGAAGTAGAAGAAGTGCCAACCCATCATACCATCCGAACCAAAGAAGATAGACAAGCAGAGGCCTTCTTTGAATAAACATGACCTCATGACCCAAAATGGAATATATTGTGCAGCATTGCCTTTCAAGAATGAACGGCCTGACTTGGGAGACTCCAAGATAGTGGAATCTCGTCGATTTCTGTCCCTGGAATGCAAGCTTGCTCAAAACCAAATGTTGAAGGTGGAGTGTCATATGTTCCTGCAGGATTATCTCCACCAAGGCCATGTGGAATTGCTTGGTGAGCTTTCACTGGTAAGTGCCAATGATTACTTCATCCCTCACCACTGTATAATTCGCCCAGGTAGTTTAAGTACCAAGCTCAGAGTGGTATTTGATGCTTCAGCCCGTGCCAGTAATGGGGAATCTCTCGATGATCATTTACTTGTTGGACTAAAGCTATTGCCTGATATTGTAACTGTTTTGCTCTGTTTCCGACTTCAATTTGTGGTACTTACTGCAGATGTATGACAGATGTATCGACAAATTGTACTGCATCATAATGATCGTACCTATCGGAAAATAGAGTGGAGATTTTCGTCAGATCAACCATTGTTTGAATACCAGCTCAACACAGTGACATTTGGACTTTCGTTATCACTTTACTAAGTGATAAAGGTCACTCGCAATTTGACTCGGGATGAAAAGGATAATTTCCCCACTGTGGCTCAAAAAATCATGCAAGATATTTACATGGATAACATTCTGATTGGCGCAAGCTCCCTTGAGGAAGCCATTGCTCTCCAGTATGAGCTTACAGGCATCTTTGAATCAGACTGTTTTACTCTTCACAAGTGGGCTTCTAATGACTCAGTTGTAATGAGTCAGGTTTTTCCACCACATAGTTATTCAAGATCTCGCTCATTCTCGTGCCCTGAAGATTATTCTATAGAGGTTCTTGGTTTGTTGTGGAATTCTAAATATGATTGTTTCTCAATTTTGTCCCAACCTGCTGCAGGTATCAAATGTACCAAAACTGTCAGTTTTGTCAGTGGTGACGAGAATCTTTGACCCCTTGGGTCTGATAACACCAGTAGTTTTGTTTGCTGAACAGCTTATCCAACAACTCTGGTCACTGCATTTAGGTTGGGGTGATTCACCTCTAGAGATGTTGTAGAATAAATGATGTCTGTTTCAGAAAGAGCTGGATGATCTTACAAAGGTGACACTCCCACGTTGCATAGTCTCATTGGAAACTAAAAGGTTTAAGTTGAACAGATTTGCAAATGCTTGAGAAAGAGGATATGTTGCTGTAATCTATCTTCGGGTAGAAGCGACCGATAAGGTTGTAGTGTCTCTGGTCTGTGGAAAATAAAATGTAGCACCTCTTAACGCTCTCACCTTACCAAGTCTCAAACTGTTTGCTGCTCAATTACTTACCAAGCTGATGAAGGTTGTCGCTGAAGTCTACACCATTCTGCCAGGGCTGGAGCTTTTCGCTTGGTCGGATTCCATGGTGGCCTTAGCTTGGACTAAATAAGAAAGCAAGGAATGGAAGACCTCTGTACGTAATCAAGTTGGTGAGACCCAATCTCTTGTGCCAACCATGCACTGGGTGCATGTTCGATCTAAATAAAATCCAGTGGATTGTGCTTCCAGGGGCTTGTTACCCTTGCATCTTCTCGACCACCCTCTTTGGTGGAAAGGACCTACTGGCTATCTCAGTGCACCTCTTCCATTAAAGGTAGTGAAACCAGTGAATCTCTAATAAATATAGAAGAGTTGGAGTCAGAGAGACAGAAACAGGTATTTGCAGTTAGAGTAATAAAAATGGATTATTTCCCTTTCACTAACTACTCTTCTCTAACTCAGTTATTATTTGTTTTAGATTTGTTAACAATTGTTGTTCAAGTAATATCAGCCGAGGGCCGTTCACCACTGTCGAACTACAGCATGCTCTTCTTGCTTTGGTCAAGATTGTGCAGGCAACAAGCTTCAGAAGGGGAATTGAGAATTTGCAAACAAGAAAACAACTCACCAATCAGTTGTGCAGCCTAAATCCATTGTGGATGGAGAAGGATTTTTACAGGTGGGAGGCTGCCTCCAGCATTCTTCCCAAAGTTACCAACAGAAAAATCCATTGTTACTTCCTGCAAAACATAATTTCAGTTTATTGCTCATTGATTCTGCCCATAAAAAAATCTTCATGCAGGCACTCTGTTCATACATTCATTGCTCCGACAGAACTATTGGATACTATGGGGCTCGTCGCACCATGTTGGGGTTGATTATGTTGGCCCATTTATGGTCACCATGGGAAGATTCAGAGGTGCAAAATCTTACAAGGCATACCTCTGCCTTTTTGTGTGTATTAGTACAAAGGCACTGCACCTAGAATGATAGGCCGTCGGGGAATCTGTGCCCATTTGTATTCAGACCAAGGCAAAAATGTTGTCAGGGTAAAGGCAACACTGGGAGAGCTGTACTGTTTTGTAACCTCTAAAGCATATCTCCAACAAATATTGACAAACTTGGCATCTGAAGGTATCCAGTGGCACCTGAACCCTCCAGCAGCACCTCATTTCGGAGGATTATGGGAGGTGTGAGTGAAATCTGTGAAGTCACTTATTTGGCAGCCAAATTTTGACCTATGAAGAACTGGGTGGTTCCCAAGGCAACTTAATATCTAAACAAACATTTAACCCTGTTAGAACTCTGTTACATATAGTAATACATTTGAAATAGTTATAAATTAAAATACAACTAGGGTTAGGAAAATAATTTCCATGTGGTGTACACGATATTTTATAGTGTCACTACATATCTGTGGAGTCAATAGGAAATATTCCGGACCCCAATATTTCCCGACTACATGTGAGGTCACATGATGAAAATGTAGCCACTCTGTTGTTTTGCTCTATGGTGCTAACCTGACTCTCTGTTTCCAAGAATCACAGCAAACATAAACATACACACAACTATGTGGGTATTCGATTTCAGATCCTAGCGCAACTCAATAATTTTACTAAAATTCAAGCAAATTCCTCACTTTCAAGCAACTTTTTTCTAATTCTTCTGGAAACAAAATTTCTCTCTTCAGCCCTCCTCCCCCCCCCCCCCCCAAAACAAGCTAATTTGACCTAAATCTGCATTCTCAACCAGGTGCACTTTTTTTTTAAAACGTGATTTATTCACTCTTTGATCAGTGTCCTTCTCAGGAGTGAATGAGGGCAAATTTAGGTAAAAAAAGAAGAAAAAAACTAATTTACTCTAAATTTGCAAACCAAATCAATTATAAAAATAAATATCACAAGAACGTTATGAATATTCTTGGAATTTCATCAAAAATATGATGATTTAGCTTGCAAATAAGGCTTTAAAGAACACAAAGAGTGAATGCAAGTTGAAAATTGTTTTTGATTTTGGCCTTAAATTTGATTGATTTTGAGTGGGGCTTTGGAAAATTTTACAGGAAATTAGAAATTTGCTTGAATTTAGCTTGAAATTGCTTGAATTTTAGTCAAATTATTGAGTTTCGCTAGGATCTGCAATAGACATATACTGAATTTATTTAAACTGTTTACATATAAACTCAATTTTTTAAAACAGCAAAACTCAAGTCGAGAAATCCCCATCTCCTCACCGTGCGATATTGACAACCTACCTATTTACAATGAGGAGATGAGGACTTTTTTGTACTCTGTTCCTGTTGCATAGCATCTACACAATAGGAGCAAAGCGAGTTTTTGGTTCAAATTTTGGATGGTTTCATGATAATCGAATATTGCGAATATGCTAGCCACACACATCCATAATATTAAATCATCTGCTCAGAACGGGCGATTGAACCCCAACCTTTACATTTTAAACCAAACACGCTGTCCCTTGAGCCACGAGACAGGGTGAGCTGAATATAACTCTTCAAAGGCAGCAAGCTGTGGTGTGTTTGCAGCGAGTAGAGATAGCGATGCGGTTGTGCGATAAGCTGCGACCTATCGCGACCATAGCTCGATGTGGTCGAGAGCGCTCGACTGTACAGATAAACTTTGCCCTATTGCAACGAGAGTGTACAGTAGTCACCGAAGTAGATCAGGAAAACACGTGCTTCAAAATATGCAAAGCTTTTTAGATGAAACAGTTAAAACTTATTTACAAGATTCAGAGTTACTAAAAACAGTTTTAAAAAACACAATATTTTAAGTGTATGTAAAACACATACACAAGGCCAATTTTTATGTTATAAAATGTTGGATTTGGTTTCTGTAGTTTCCACTGTCCATTTTCTACTCAAATATAATGTTAAAAAATAAACATTTTCGCCCCAGCACTTTGCACAGTTCTATTTAAATATTTCATAAGGCATATCGCCACCAAAAAAATCGCAATAGAAATGTTTGAGGTTCATGTTATCTTGTCTAAATATACACCAAAAATTTGCATTGTCTCATACCAATTGTGTGGGCACTCTGGAATATGTTTGTGCAAGATAAAAAACATTGATATTTTTATGCCGACCTCTAGTAAAATATTCGCGGACGACTTTTTATGCATCTGAAATTACATCATCGAAAATAACTAAAGAATTATTTTGACATTGATCTAGTGGAATAATTTCCTCAGTATTATTTTAAAAATTAGCTATCTTTTAATTAAATTTGCTGGATACCACATCAAAGTCATCTTGTAACTGAATATATTTGGGTTGATTCAAACTTTTAGAACAATCATACAATTTTTAGATATTTAACCTAGCTGTCTTATAAATAAAATTGATAATTAAATTGATCTTGCCGCAATAGCTCGGGCTTATAATTATACCTTTAATATAATCAGGCAAAAGTTTGCCGTTTTTTTTATTAGCATCTCCTTCGGAAAATGTATGTATATAATTTATGTTAAAGCTTTTAGCTGTAGTTCTGAATTCTGCAAATTAAATAATTTAGATTCTCGATATAATTTTTAAATTTATAGTCACTTTTTTTTAATAATACTTGTAATAAGATCATCTTTATGTAATTTATATAATTTTTATTTTATTTTTAATTCTCTGCCTATAGTTTTCAACTCCTGCAATCTCTTTTCTCTCGGATCGCTTATTGGAGTGAGCATTGTCATTTATATATAATTAAATTTATGAAGTCGTCGAATGCTGAGTTTCATTTAGAATATCTATCGCTGCAGTGCATAATTTACTATTTTTATGCTTTTTTTTTAGAGAATTATTATATACAATTTTCCGCATTCTCATTTTACTTTCTCTTTTCTTAACTCATAATGTATTTTGGCACGTTCGGTATAACATTTTTGCAAGTGTTAAAATGCTTAAAGGTTGTATTTTTATGAGATGCAAAAGAAACGATAGGCTTATTCTCCTGGCATACAGCGAATGTCTTGGTTGAATGATAACCTTGTTATGTTTCGTATGTGTTTTGCAATTGAGTGTTTTTGTGCTTTTCGAAATTAACCTTGCAAACAGATTTTCTATATTAGCATAGTGCCATCTCTTTATTTAACTCGTAGCGATTTCTAGAATATTCATTGATACATTATTTACAGGTATTAGTGTGCTTATATTTTGTGTGTTTATATTGTGGAAAACTTTCAATGTTTAAAACTTCACCACATTTTTTTACATTGCTTGCATATGCTATTATTTTCTATTTCGTTAAGCAGAGATTCCATTTTTATTTATAAGGAAAGAAATGTATTAAGAAAGAAATTAAAACAGTCAACAAACTGCTAAAAATGCTATATAAACCAGATTCATTAATATTTAAAATGTTTATATTCGATGATCTACTATTGTTTTAAACACTTCTTCTATTTGCTCTAGATATTCACCCATTTCTCTAAGTTAATATTTATCATCAATGTTATCCAAGAGTGATAATCGTAAGCTTTGTAAATTAGAATGAAATTTGTGAACTAAATTTTTAAGAACTTCAGAGGCTTTATCTAATCTATATGAAGGTGGCCACGAGCCACTGCCACCTTTTAAAATGCTAGTCAAACTGCAGGGGAAGACAGGTGAGGTCATATTTATTTATAAAGAATTATATTTATTGAAAACAGTAAAAAAAAAAAACTAATTCTTAAAATGCACTTCACAGAACTCTATATCATGCAAAAATTGTCCATTTTCCATTTCTTTTAAGCCATTATATGACATAAAAATTCCTTCTCATTTAGTAGTTTCAAAGGATTTTTATCCGATATCTTCACATAGCGCTCTGGTAATGTAATTGTAAACTTGCCATCTAGAAAACAAATAATTTTTTTTTATTACCAAGATTAGATTCATAAATTTCAAAATCTGTAGCAGTAAACAATTTAATTTTTCTAGATCTTGTAGTTTGGTGAATTCAAACGAATTATTACTTGCTGTGCAGAAATTCCATCTTTGATTTACAAAGAAAAAATTTATTAAGAAGAAGAAAAAATCTGGTGTTGAAATTTTATCAAGATAAGCTGATTTAGCTCGCAGATGAGGTTGAAAATATAGACTACTCTAGGAGCCTGAATCATGTTGAAAATAGCTGTGCCATTTGTTTGATGAGAAGATTTTATTGTTCACTAATAATTGTTTTAGCTTTTTTATATGGTAGTCCAGGCGACAATTATTGGATGCATGAAAATTTTACACAAAAAAGAAAAAGATTATGTTCAATTTTTCAGAGCATATGGTTATACTCTCTGAAATACATATGTTGTGTTGCATTTGAAATGATTAGCCTCCTTACAACTTGTTAAATAATGAAACATATTGTTGATGACTTAGAACATTTAACTCCTTAAGAGCTACATAAGTACAGAAAAATATGTAAACAGGGGTGCTATACAGTAACATCCCAACACATAATGAGCAAAACCTAAATCTGTTAATGGATCTATATTGTTGATAATGATCATATTAAAGAAAAATACAAGATATTTTATAAGAATTTAGATAGCACCAAAATGGTGAATATATAAAAAAAAAGAACATCCAAACACAATATTTTAACAATGAATCTGGTCTATATTCTTTAATTGTTTCTTTAGTTTTTATTTGCTTATTTAAAAAAGAATTTTAGTTAAAAGACATTACAACTCACCAATTCTTCTTGCGCATAATTTCGCATATAAAAATGGATTCAATTCTAGACATAATTAACAAAAACTTATTTACAATGGTAAACGAGTTTCTGTGATTATTGATAAGAAGAATAATCCTTGGTTTAAAACCAATTATATTGCTGAAATATTATAATACAGTAATGTTCAGCATGCTGTAAGATATAACATCGATGTTGAAGATAGGGTATTGTTAAAAAATATAAGGGTGGTGCTATGCAGTACCACCCTATCATATAATGAGCAAAACACAGTTTATATCAATGAATCGGGGTTTTATTCTTTGGTTTTAATATCTAAAAAAGAAGCTAAGAAGTTTAAAAGATGGGTTACTCACGAAGTTTTACCATCAATTACAGAACATGGCGAATATAAGATTAAGAAATATATAAGGCAATTATACAAAGGCCAAATAAAACATTTACGGCATATAAATAAAGTTAAAGATGAACGTATTAAAAATTTAAGAGATTCAGTTAATATGGCATTACATGGTAGAGCTCACAGAAATGAGGTAATCGGAGAAATGACCCCTCATGTTGTACAGTAAACACAATATTAAAATTTAAATCCAACCTTTATTTTTTTTTTTTTTATGATTTGATGATTATTTCGAATATGATTACTATGTCACAAGAACTCGAAGAAAATATGTTCAAAGACAATTGTATAGAATAGAAGATAAACATCCAAACTGCGATGAATTATTTATATTTGATTATATTCCAAATTCTACAAATTTATACCAAAGAATGAAAAAAAAAACATTGAATTACCACATTGAGTGTTTTTGTAAATATTTTTATATTGTTGGAAATAATTATGCTCAGCAACAATTGACTAATTATATAAATAATCTTCGTCGAATTGAGTACGATTTATTAATCTGGTTTATATAATTTTTTTTCATTTTCTGATTAAAAAGTATATATAAAAAACACATTTCCTACTTACAAGATGTCCGAATTACTAGACAAACAAGTAGAAAACCTACAGCTAGAAGATAGCAACAGAAATACTACATTATTTGATTTTTTTTTAATTAAATTTTCAACAGTAAAAAGATAACTGTTGTGCTAGACGTTAACAATGAGCCTTGGTTTAGAGAAAAATATGTTGCTGAATGTTTAAAATATAAAAACACAACAAAAGCAACTATAAACCATGTTTGTGGAAACCATAAAAATGCTTTTATATACATAAAGAGAAATGAAGATACTGGTAAAGTAGATAAAATATTTCTTGAAAATGTTAAGAAATATAATAATGTTGCTACAGTTTATATAAATAAAAACGAGATAATACAACTATTAACAAAATTTAGAATAGCCACTAAATCATTGGTAAAACAAATTTTTAAGCTGCTTCATTTAAACATAAACCTTTTGAAGAAAAAAAGGGACAAAATATATTTCTCACATTATTAAATATTTTAAACATTTAAATCATAAACAACAGTATACTATAGGCATTTATAGAATATATTTATATTTTCCAGATATAAAATTAGCTATTGAGCATGACGAATTTAACCACAGAGATAGAAATCTTAGTTATGGAATAGAAAGACAAAAGTATATGGAAACCCAAATAAATTGCAAATTTATGAGTTTTAATCATAATGAAGTAGATTTTGATATAGCAGATATGGTTAATCATATTGTTGTGCAGTTAAGTAAAATATAAATGGTGTCTACCTGACAACCTTAAGCAAAAATATTTAAATTTACACTACATCTGTTTTATTAATCCAAGAATTATGGGAGTTATCAAAACCCAACCATTTAAAATAAATTTATTGCCTTTTGTTTTTAAAACCTTTTCAACCAAATATTCATCAGTGTAGTTTGTTTTCATCATTTCATATTCATAAAAACTGCCTTTTATTTCATCTCCTTTGTCAACTTTCAGTTTATAAGTAGGCGCATCAAAATTTAAAACTTCAAAAATGGTAAATAATTATGTTGTCCAATTAGCTGTATATCCATTTTCAAAGATTCGTTTACTCTTGCTCACATGTACAATACCTCCAAATTTGTATTTCGGTTTAGTAATCATGTCTACAAAATCTTCTTGTCTTAATTTTTTTTTCATTTTTCGTATTCACTTCAATTGATTTCATGCCAATGGTAATGTGCTTTGTATTTTTATATTCTTTCACTAAATATTCAAATAATATTACCCACTTGTAATTGCCATTCAAAACAAATTTCTTCCACATTTTATTCTTCATTTTACGGTTAAATCTTTCCACACAACTGGCTTTAAATTCACTGAATGTAGAATAATGACTTTATTATAAAATGTTATTATAAAATTCTAAGCCATTGTCGCTTTGTAAATTATTTGGTTTCTTTTAAATAATATAGATTCTAAAGCAAATTGCTTCATTCTTGGCTGTTTTGTCTTTAATTGGTATAGCAAACACATATTTTGAAAATATGTCAGTAAATTGCTATAATATATTTATTTCAATTATTTTATGCAATATGCCTTTCAAATAACCAGTATCCATCTCAACAAGATCAATTTGCCATAAATTATCAATTCCATACAAAATTACTTTTCTTCTTGGAAAATATTTTCGGACTTTTTTTTTAAATAGCGATTTATTAGAATTACAAATATAACATTTTTCATTTCTTAACAAATCATCCTTTTTCAGTATTCTCATATTTTATATTATTATTTTTGGTGACTTTCTTGCACTTCAAAACCAAGTATTCTCCATTTAATAGTAAACAACATATATAGTTAATCTTTATATTTTACGAATATTCCAATTGTAGTCAATATTCCATAAAAAAAATTAGATTATTTATTTTTTTCAATTTTAAAAATTAAAAACTCACCTCTGTTAACATCAAAAGGCTTAGTATAATCATTTTTTGTAGTTCCCCTTAATAACAGTTAGAGTATCATTAGATAAATTATCAGAAATTATTTTATAAATAGTACAATCCATTAAAAAAGAATGCAAAAAAACTTTATTATTTTTATTCCACTTTCCACGTAAATAAAATATATGAGATTTTTCTTCCTCAAATTTTTCAACTTTCGAGTTTAAATTTTGTAATTTAACAGGTAATTCACATCGGAATCTTCTTTGCTTTTTTCGACTTTTGAGTTAACAAGTATATCACAATAACTCACATCTGCTTGGTTTAAATTTTGTAAATTAACATCTAATTCTTTATCAATAGCTTCTTTGCATTTTTCGGCTTTTGTGTTAATAAGTGTATCACAGTAATTCAAAACTGATTTGTTTAAATTTTGAAATTTATCAGCTAATCGAAAAATCTCATATTGACAGCATATTTTCCATCAATAGGTTCAGCCATATTATTAATTCTACGATATTGAATAGAAAATTGTCTGTTGTATAAACAAAAAAAAATACTATGTTTATCTCATAAAGCAGAAACAATGCTATCTTTGATTCTTCATATAATTTTAAATCAGAAATTGTATTGTATTTTGAATGTACGTCTGTTTTTAAAGCATAGTCAGAAACAATAGTTTTATATTTTGAATATACATCCTTATTTAATGCATAATCTGCTATATATATATTTATTTATATTTATTGACCTCGTCTTTATTATCTCTAGGTTCATCTACATATCTACATTTGCAATTCTACAAACTAGAAAAGAAACGTACGATTTCGTGTAATTAAAGCAAGTGTTTAGTTCACTTTGTAAAGCAGAAGGACTGGAACTGCATTGTGAATCTACATATGATTTTAAAGCATTAGCACTAGTATCAAAAATGTTATTTCAAGATTTGATTAACGGTTTCGCAAATATATCTGCCATTTAATAACATAGAAATTATATCATTAAACTTAAATTCTCTCTAAAATATATATAAAACAATTAAACATAGATGTCCACAGATAACTCAATCGAAATTCTGAATTCTGTCATCATTGTAATAAACATTTCTGTTTTTAAAATAATTAGTTAAGTTAGTAAGAATATTGCCTCCAAATTAATCGAAATAGTAAACATCATTACTTTCTTTAAAACAGCAAACCCAATGAGTGCCTGGATTTGTTAAAATAGCGAAATTAACCACAGCACATTCATTTTTGAGCATACTTTTTGGTAATTCGTCAATCATATAGCAATTTCTGATATTTTTATATGTGATTTTTTTACGTATTTTTAATACCGATATTAGAAAGTGGGTGTTTTTCAATTTTTTTTTGGTCTTCCTCTTTTTTTTGCAAGTACAACCACTTCCAGCTTTATTTTCCATTGCTAAATTATGTATTTTTTGTTCTTCTAATTATTTTTTATTTTTGCTAGTTTGTTCAACAGAATTATAAATTGAAGTAGCTACTCCTGCTAAAGCACCGAGGCCAGCTAGAGCAGCAACTATGAGAGGGATAATTCCTCCATTATGTAAACCACTTCCAGATTTTTCTTTTAATATTTTTTTTTTTTAGTATTGGCAATGACAGGGTTAGTAAGAAACCTTTGCCTTCTTTTGTGTTTTTACTTTTTTCTCAAGTTGGTCATTTGTTAAAGATTTATCTATACCCAAGTCTCTTAATTCAGCAATATGTATATCGAAAGTTAAGCTTTATATCTTCATTTATATAGGGAAAATATTGAATAATAGAAAATATATGATTTATTACACATTTTAATGCCACAACCAAGTTTTCTTTTTGTAAACATAGTTGAGGCAACAGCAGCAGAAGTAATTCTTTCACCAATTGGTGTATGTTTATTTGGCATAATTTCTTTAGCTTCTTTTAGTAAAATTCCATCAGCTTCATTTCGAGTTTCTAAATCTTTATGATCTATATAAGCAACATCATGAAATTTGCATGCTTCATCTAATTTATTTATAACATTGTCTCCCCTTTCTAATCTTTCATTTAATTTTGTAAATGGACCACAATAATCATAACCAGGCAAATGCATTTCGGGCAAATTTATATTGTTTAATGTCCAATTTATCACACCTTTGCCATGGTGTTCAGAATTCCAAAATGAGTGTGGAATAGCATTTAAAACTCTTATTAGATGGAATTCCTTTCGGATTATTAACAACAAAATCAGAAAATTTATTGTTTATCATATTCATAATGTTTACTTTTTCATTGTGATAATTTTTGTTTCCAGCAGTTCCTTCGCCATTAATAACTAACAATCTATCAATTAATTTTCTAACATCATCCATCCAAATATATTCTTTTGGCAAACTATTGTACTTTTTTATGTCATCTCTAAATTAAAAATAATTGATAAAATCCTCAAATCCATCTGTGCTTGAGGCTGATTGAGGTTTTTTATAGTCATTATAAATTCGATTAATTATATTGTTCCACTTCCAACCTCTACTTGAACTTGGATTAATCTTATAATTAAAAACAAAGCATTGGTTAATAAAACAACTGGTGTTAAATTATATTCTTTATCTTTAACTTTTAGTGTGTTATTATTTATCGTTACTTCTGTATCACCAATGTGCCATTTTCCCCCACCCCAAGTTAACCATATGTTTCATTAATAACATTAATTCTTTTTGCAATTTCTATTCCGAGATTTATAGTAGAAACACCTGCCATAGGTGGCAAATCTTTTAATGGAGTAACACCGGAATTAGGTAATTTCGGGCATAATTCTCTTTCAAATGATGTTTCTTCTGGAGTTAGCGGATAATATAAAAATTTTTTGCTGCAGCTGGAACAGGTGTCTTTATTAAATTTTTATTTTCTTCACTTACTCGTTCTACTTTTTTTTTGCCAATATTTCGTAAATCATCAAATGACAGGTTTTTTTTCTTATTCATTTCATATTCCACTTCACGGCGCTTTTTATAATCTTTGAACATCTTGATGAGTAATTTAACTCGAGAAATATCCTTCGATCTTTCACTTATATATAATGTTTTTCTTTTAAATGAGTTATAAAAGTATTGAGAGCTTCGAGATGCAGACTTTTCCTCCAACTTATCAAACCATTAAAAATTTTAATGTTTGCTATAATAGAATTCAGTTTGATATCCCTATAGGATGCTGGCTTTTCTTTTTCAAATCATGCTTATATTTAAGAGCAATTTCAGTTACTAAAGAAAGATAAGGTTGGAGCAGATGGTAAGGCGGCAAAATATGCAAAAGAAGATAATATTGATGACTTTTTTCCTTTTCAGTTTTCTACAGTATAAATTTCAAAACATGGAAATATTATTGAAATTGTTGATAATCCTGGATTAATTTCAACAATGATGAATGTTTTCTTAAGATCCCCAGGCGAGCAAAATTATTTAGAGGCTACTGGTGTTGATAATAAATACCAAGTAAAAGCTGTACATAGTGATAGACTAAATGAAATAATTTACCCATTGAGGTATCTGTTTGGATTTATCAGAGATAATGCTGATAATTCAATAATTCATCTGATAACAATTGTTTATATGTATATGAGGACATAGTGTTCACGCCACAGACAAGTTATGCCGATCCAGGTAGAATTGATATTCAAAAATTAGAAATTATGTGGCCTATTGTTGAATACGAATCTAACACAGCCATTGAAATTAAAGAAAAATATATACAAAAGGCCTGAAATTCCTATTAGTTTTAATTATTGGCAATTTTCAGAAAAAGAAGTTCCTGCTCGAACAATTTTTAACTTTGATACAAAATGTCAGTTTATTAACTTACAATTCGACATGCTTTCGAATTAATAGAAAAAAATTGTCCTGTACAGTATGTGCATGAGTCTATGTTTGATCATTGTAACTTGAGAAATATTTATGTTCAAAATGGACGAAATGAGATTTTTCCAAAGGAAAGTTGGAATCCAGATATTGAAAAGGGTCTTGCTTATAATAACTCTAGATATTCAAAATCAGAACTAGATACTATATGTAGAAATAATGAACTTTATTATTAACTGTCAACTATGATGGTAAAACCAATTTTTATTCATTTTGGGGGTGAAGGCCATTATATGTTATTGATTGTTCATATAGAAAAACAACAATAGTTAAAGATAAAACAAACATATAAAAATTTGTGTTGATTTTAATAAAGATGTTGATGCAGGTACCATTTGTAATGTTGTTCTAGTTAGGCAAAGGAATTTAACTTATGATTATTTGAAAGAAAGGATTACAGAAGATGTACAATTTCTTTTTTTTTTTTTCATTAAATGGAGGATGTAAACGATTTTACAGAAACAAGAACTTGTTTCGATATTTTGATACAATTTTTTTTTAGATGTTTTGTTAAGTTGTTTGATCGAATAAAAAATCTTTTTGTTAAATCTTTCTCCTAATATTTTTTTTCTTTTATAAATAAAAATGCCTGTGTTACCTTGCAGCATGACAAAACTTTTTAAAGATGGTTATAACACTACACCTTCCCATAAAATAGATAATGCTTCTGACGAAATTAAAGACTTAGTTAACAAATTTCATAGAAATCTACTAAGTTTACAATTAACACTCTTCGAAAACATTAACGATGAATTAATACTTCGTGATTTTGATGAGATAGAAGAAATTTTTAAAAAGTTAGTAGAGATTTGAGCATAACATTTTTGTTTGTGTCAACTTTATTTGTGCCACTTATATTTAAGCATTTTTTGAGAAGGTTCAATTGTGTTTATAGGTAAACATTTTTTTATAAATTCAGTATATGTATATTGTAGATCCCATAGCAACTTGATAATTTGACTATAATTCAAGCAAAATTCTCACTTTCAAGCAACTTTTTTCAAATTCTTCTGAAAACATCATTACTCTCTTCAATTTCACCCCCAAAATAGAGTTAATTTAACCCAAATCTGCATTCTCTATCAGGTGCATTTCTTCAAAAAACAAAAAAGGCTAAATTTACTCTAAATTTGCAAGCTAAACCAATTAGTCAAAAAAATATCACAAGAATTTTAATGATATTCATGGAATTTCATCGAAAATATGATGATTTAGCTTGCAAGTAAGGCTTAAATAATCCCCGCACAAAGAGTGAACACAAGTTGAAAATTGTTTATGATTTTGGCCTTAAATTTGACTGATTTCGAGTTGCGCTTTGAAAGATTTTACGGGAAATTAGAAATTAGTTTGAATTTAGCTTGAAATTTCTTGAATTTTAGTCAAATTATTGAGTAGCGCTAGGATCTGCAATAGACATCTACTTGCTCGATGTGACTTTAACACGCCACATAAGCACACACGGACACTTTTACTAAATAAATACATAAAACAAAACGCTCTTAAAACTAACATAGCACTTTACAAGGCCACTGCCTTGTAATTACTTGTGAGGAATAGGAACACACAAATAAATAAACGAAAATACGTGTGCACGAGCCGTCGTGTACACAACATAACCCTTCAATTACACATTAACACTGATTTAAGAATAATGATAAGAATATATTTACGCCGTTCAACTGCATCAGTGCACACTGTGCACTAAACGGAATGACTCCACTGAGCAGTGCAAAAGTAAAACATAAGAACACAACACTTATGGCACTTTCAGAAGGTAAACAAAAACACGTGTCCTTCCTAACCCTTCAGAAACATAAACATAACCCTACATCTCACACGCACACGTGGCACTCGGTGATCGAAGCGCTGGAATCACATGGGCGGTGGACTAGCTACATGGAGCATGTGGCAAATAGGCTTGAGGCTCGTGGCTGACGTCAGATTGATGGACAGAATGTTAAAGATTGATGTGTTTGTATGTGTGTGTGGATTGGTGATCTGGTGAGCTCTCTGTTTCTGTAAATGAACCTTTGACAAACAGGACATTTCAAATAAAAAAATTATTATAAATATAAGTATGAAAAATAAATGTCTCTCAAATAATTTCAATGTAATGTGAATTTTAAAGTTAAATTTATAAGTGATTATTGTGTGTGTGGTCTGTGTGTAGGTATGTCATGCTGTAATGTACGAACCGGCTACTTTTCGAATATGGGATATTTGTCTTCGCAGTGTAAGCGACCAAGATATAAACATTGTATACTTCTTGTAAGTGAGCTGTACATGGAGACAGTTATTTTAAATAGTTTTGCATAGATATTTTTAAAATGTAATGAATTATAACTCTTATGAACATCCTGGGATATTTTTTTAATATATTTTCTTCCCTCGTATGTTACTATGTTCAGGAAAAGTGTAAATGTTTGGTGTGTTTAGGTAAACCAGAGAGATAGAATGCGATGTATGTTTTTAGTTTTTTACTTCATTCTGTTTGTGAATTTGTGCATGGGTGTGTGTGTGTGTGTTGGTGTGTGTGTTTAAGAGTAGATTATCGCCATTTTGGGTCAATTTTGGGTTGATTTTGGTTATTTTAGAACCTTTTGGGTTAATTTGGATCAACTTGGATCATTAGGAGCAGGTCTTGGGTGTAGCAGGCTTGCCATTTGGAATATTTTAGGTTATTTGTGGGTGAGTTTGTGTGGGTGTGTGTGAGTTAGAATGGATCTATATATGTTTTGTTGTATTGCGACAGCTTGTTAGATATGTTATTTGACGAAAAAGGAATCATATTTGAGGAATAAGGAAAGATTTTGAGGAATAGGGAATGATTTTTGAGAAATAAGGAACGATTTTTCTATGATATATAGAAAAATAATTTCTTACATGTTTGTGTTGAATGTGTTATTTCTAATGTGTATGAATATATTTTTGTAACAGTATGCTTTAATTGCATATATCTGTTATGCATTTTGTAATTGTGTAACCTTCCTAGATAAAGCATTCACGTCCATATTTTCCACAAGACCGTTATTCTCCTACCAGAGATGACGTTAGACTGTTGGAGGCCTGTGTGGGTATGTATATAGGGGTCTTTGTTGTCGATGAACTGTGACATATTGGTGTTGAGAAATGATGAATGCTGTATGGGAGTTGAATATAGAGTGAGATAGTTTTAAATGTCCTGCTGAAAAACGCATAAGGAAAAGATAAATTTTAAACAATAAGTGAAAGGAAACAAGGATTTTTTTTGTGCCGTGGTGGTCCTAAAGTCTTTCTAATGAAAACATTTATTTATTTATATTTTAAATAACTGTCTTCTGAAAAGAGAAACATGAAATACTAAAGGCTGGCAATTATGGAATTACCTACACTTTTAGGGGAGGCACAGACATCCTTACAGTACTAAACGAAATCAAAAAGGCAGTTTGATGCTTATGGCATCCACACACACACACATTCACCACACTGGACACTTCACCATGTAGAGGCCATGGTAGGGTACCGAGAGGGCACCCTGCTCCCATGTTTATCCCTCGGTGGGGGCGCTGGTGCGCTCCTGGCATCTGTTTCTGTTTTCGCCGGGGAAGGCTCACATGTCCCCCTCCTACCCCCGATGGTCCAGCGATGGCAGGCTGGTGCCTCCGGCACGGCGTGTAATGAACGTACATAGACGAATGATTACCGGCCCAATAGAAATTACTAGTAATCAAAATCGTTGTACACTAAATATGTTACTTTAAAAATTATGCAGAGCTTATGGGAAAATAAAACAATTGGGATATGTTCGTAAATTTATTTTACACACAAAAGCTATTTTTTTCTGGCATGTAATGTTTTTCTTTGGGAGAGAGCGGATATATGGAGCACATTACATGGGCTGCCTTTTGATCCCGTATTTTTAAGAGTTCAGTTTTCTCCTATTACTCACTCGAATATTTTGAATTATATTTTGTAAAATTATTTGACAAATAATTGAAAAATACCCTGCGGTATCTCTGTAGGCTTTTGGAATTACAATTAATCATGTATAGATAGCTGGGTGAGAGGGGATACGACATAAACAGAACTCCCAATGTTTGAAGTTGAGTTTCATTTAAATTTGAAAAGAAAAAATTGAATCCTACATGTTGCTGATTAGTACACAATAGATAAGTGGTCTTCACATAAATTGAAAATCCAAGCTACACAATCCCCAACCCACGCTAAATATTGGAAATTAGCATTTCAAAACATTATAGGCTATTGTTTAGATTTATAAACTCAGAATAATAAGAATATGTATATTTATATATATTACAAATCTTACACAATTCATGTTCATATTGTACTTGTATATGTATTTTACTAGTGAAACTAGAAATTTCGTATTTTCAAGCTCAAAAATACAATAATTTGTTTTACATAAAATCACCCTAACAAATAGAACAGAAATTAAAAGAAATTCTTAAAGTACACAATAAACATAGCTGTGATAACATCAATGATAAATGGTACACTGTAAAAAAAATTCAATTTGGTAGATTTCATCTAAACAACTTTTGATTGACAAGCATTAAAAAAATGTCAAAATAGCGACAAGTATGGTAGTATCTGGCCAATAGCACACTTCAAATAAACATTTGCATTAAGTAATTTCTCCAACAACAGTGAAAAAACCTAATTCAAAATTATTGCAGGAAAAATCCATCAAGTACAAAAAACAGAAATTCCACAGACTCACTATAACAAAATATTCAATCTAGATAAGTGAGATTACAAAGGCTATGTAATAAACCAAACATAAATTGTACAAAACAAAATGTGTAAACCAAGTGTAGGTTACACTGAAAAAAAAATACAGGTACTCAAAAGTGCATTAAAGTAAAATTGTTACAACTATGTACACAAAAATGTCACTAGTTATACAGAAGAAACACATCATAGATATTAAATCATGGCTTACTAGCAACATATAAGTAATATAACTTGAATTGGGAAAAAGTTCTTTAACTTTCATTACATTTCTGTAAAAACAATTTTGAGTAACTAGTCCCTTAACAGTATTTATAATTTCCCCTTATTTACACCATTTTTTTTTCATTTGTCACTAAAACAGAGTAAAATTGGGGTTCTACTGTATTATACTGTAATGCTGTTCACGTACACACAAAAACAAAGTGACTGTTTAAGAAAATATACGTATCATAATATATCAGTGTACTACAGTTCGTACCTTTTAAAACTTGTCTTTTGCTTTCTGACCTGTCAACTGATTTCTTCCAGATATAATGTACACGAATCTGAAAATAATTTCCAGCTACTGCACGAATCAAATGAATACAGTTGTTGTTCAAAGGTTCCTGATTGTTTGAATGTCCATCCAGGTGAGCAAAAAGATGCCTTTTTAAAGTCATGTAGTGTTCCAATACAAAATACACAAGTCTAGACACTGTAAATCTCTTCAGTAGCAATTTCCCACCACTTTCTGCAAGTGCAGTTCAAATCATCTTCTCACATATTTTGCATACCTCATCCACATTATGGGAAAACAAGGGATTACACCACCTCATGACTCTGACATGCTCTAATTTCACGGCTTCAAATGCTTCAGCTGTGAAACCTGGTTCTCCGTCGACACAACTGTACCACCTGCCAATTGTCTTGAGGTGAGGAAAGCACAAAATGAAATTTTCCCTCACATAACAATATGCACGCGGAGAATAATAGTGGAGTGTTATTGCAAATGTCCGCAATTCCTGGCTGTATGTTCTAGGAACACCCGTGTTTGCTGACTTTGCTAGTTGTCTCTTGAGGAGCTCCTTATTTGAACCAGCAATACTCATTAATAAATCTACACCTCCACTAATAAGGCTTTTGTTTTTCAAATTTCCAATTACATTATCTAAATGAGCTATTTTTTTCTGTAACCGCCTATTCTTTTGCTGGAAAATTTTCAGCTTCCTTTGATAGCATCTTCTCGTTTCATGTAGTTTCGACTGGAGATACTGCTTACTTGGACTTGCAAATTTACCAGGAGAAACTGATATGCTCTGGTTACACTTAATTCCCAATTCAGGTGAATCATCACACACCCTTTTTGCTGGGACTTCTTCCTCTCCACTGCCCAGCATTGTGACCATGGTACTTTTCTTTTAGGCCGAACCTGTAAATGTAAGTGACATTAAAAAACCTTTTGATAAGTTACGTTTCAGATCCCATGTATACATCAGCAAATACGCAATACAGTATTTAATGAAGATATAGACATGAGCAGCAAAAATGTGCATAAACCTGTGTTCCCATGTTGGTAGTAAAAGTCTAAAATTACTCATCATATAGGCTCTAAGCCCTCAGAGCTCCATTGTAGTATACCAAACCCAGTCAACTAGCGCGCATAAATAAATGTCGAATTTTTAGCCGTTTACACAAATTTGTGAGTGGTAGTATGTCTGCTTGGATACATGAAATCAAATTCCACAATACAGTACACCAGAAGCTTAATGTACCATCTAATTGAACAAAACCTTTCTCAATATCAGCATTATTTCAATGCAGTCACTGTAACCATCCCGTTCAAAAAAGCAAGTAAGCCGAGTAAAAACCATGTGTCTAGCACAGGCCTGTAGTTTTAACGCATTGTATCCATTTTTACAGATTTTTAACACTGTAGAAAAATCCAAACACAAACTTTTTTTTAATAGTACTTTGCTCAAAGTGGCTGCTGCGTACATGTGACACTAGCTCCCACAGCAATGTGTGTAATTTTCACTTATGCATTATTTATTTGTTTGAAATATTCTTACAATGGAGGTGAATAATTAAGTGAAATATTTTGAACATACACCAGTGCTTCAATAGCGAATGTCCAAAATATTTTGCTTAATTATTCACTGACACATGTATACAGTTATCTGTATATTTCTGTTCTTGGCTGTATGATTGAATGCAAAGGCTAAGGCCATTATTGAAAACATCTTCGCGAATTGCCGTTTTTACGCATGCAACTCCGAATTTGGTGACTATGGTTTTGCGTTTGGCGTTGATAACACAATGGGGAGGAAACAAAAATTATTGCCAATACTGTCGTATAAACGAAAATAAGGTGTGAGTGGAGAAAAGAATTGCCATGGTTTGTATGTTCCAAACCAAAATAACTACATTAAATATGTAAACGTATGTTATATCCACTTTATATTTCTGTATTTTTGCAATTTTTTTAATTATAGATATTTTACATAATTTTGCCTAATGATTCCAGGATTTCACAGGATTTATATATACAGGAACCAGGATTTCAGCTTCAGGGCTGGTGGCAGCCCTGGTCTAGCATGAAACTTGGGTAACTAAAAGTGAATTACTTCTAATTTGTTTTGTGATCAATGTAACATCATGGCAACAGTGAAATAGCATTATTTCCAAATGGTAGTCATTTGACGTCTACCACTTTTGCGATGTAGGTCGTGTAAAATGATATTAATAGTGCAGAATGTTATATTTTTCAAAAACTGAAAGTACCAGTCCGGAGATGATCGGCATGGATGTTATTTCTATTACTGCATCAAAATGCACAAGGAGCTCTGAGGTATTCTGCATGGATGAATTATTCAGAATATTTTTGTCGTATCATGAGGCATAACATTATAATGCAGTAGTTGATACATGTCTATGAGTGTTAGCAAAAGCACTGGTTGTGTAAACAAATGAGCACTGATATTAATGAAGAGAGCTGGTAAGCATTATGCAATTTTCATTTCAACTAGCACTGTGATTGCTGGACTGTATGGTTGGATGAGAAGACTAGTGCTGCGCTAACTTGTGCATTTTGAGGGATAAGATCATCTATACATAGGGTGTTCTCTGCTATGTACACCTACAAATTATTTTTGAATTTGAATTTATTAGATTATGTTTGAGGTGGAATATTAGTCTGACTCATGTAACATATTTCCCTTAGAATCCCTCCCCGTTGAAATTTTTTTTTTTTTTAGAAAAATAAAATAATACACCCATGCAAAATGAACTGGCAATATATGATTCTCAAATCTATTCACCACTTCCTACTCGCTACCAGGGAATTGTATCTGCTCTTAGTAGGTAGGTATAATATCGAACTTTCTGCTCTTGGTTCTCTTTTATTGTATCTGCACTCTTAACATTTACACAAGTAATTTGCATATTGTGGAAAAATAGTTTAACTATGGAAACAGTGATTCATAAATTGAAAATGGTGTCCTGGTGAACCTGCCGGTTCCTTTGTATACCAAGAATCAGGTATCTGTGTGACCAGGATGGCAACTCAAACTCTATTTTAAAATTTCTTGACTTTTCCAGGTTTTCCGAACCAATTTTGCATTTTTGCTTTCTGCAAATTAGAGAAAATCTCTGCTTACAATTTAGATTACCATTTGAATTTTACAATGCAATTAAAACAGTAAAAATGTCACATTTGTTAGCAGCCACAAAAATAGTTTTATTTTCAGCAACCTTATTTCCACAGATTAAAACAGCAATGCTACTTGATGAACAAAGCCCATGAAACCAGCATCTCTTTGCCCTGCAGTTTTTTCACCACTTTTATAGAAGTCCCTAACTTGTTTCGTATTTTTCCCTGGCCAACAGAATTCCCTCACTTTTCTAGGTATTCCCTGTTTTCCAGACGAGTGGCCTCATGACTGACCCTCCACAGGCACTCTGCACAGAAGATTTGCATTCTAATTTGTCATTTCTAAAGTGCTAGTTTTTAGTTTTTTTTTTTTTTTTTACACTCCTTTTGGCATTTTTGATGTTTTTACCCTGAAATATCATTGAACTTCAAAGCACTTCCCGCTAGCAAGAACTGTAGTATCTCAACTAAATACAAATGTGCCTGTGTTGTTATCAATCAGTCTCTTCTGTAAGCTACAATATGATTTCCCAAACTTTTTTATAGCAATTTCCAGCAATTGTGCAGTTACCAAAAGAATTCCCTATGCATTTTTATATGACTCCCAAATTTCTGGTTACCTACCATATCCATTAAAGCAACACCAAAAATGTTAAATAAACAACATTGTGATTCAATTATTGGCACACCACCTGATATTTCAAACACTTGTAAACTACTTATTAAAATATGCAAGATATATTCCCAATCAAACATAACATATACACTGATATTTAGTGTCATTCTTTACTTCAGGAGCTTTTCCAAATATTGTTGTAAAATATTCTGACAATATTATTTTTGGGCTTTAATTTAGGGTGCCATGTCCCAGACTAGCAAACAGTGTACAGAACTTCAGTGGTACAGCTGTCATTTTTTAATGTTCTATAGTTTTTAGTGGTGTCCACTTTCCAATTGTATTTAGAAAACCTTTTTCATGTCCAAATTACTTGATCGTAATCTATTTCTGTTCGCAAAGTGTATTTTGGAAAGTGGAAATGGCTGAATTTGATATCTATATAATCAATTGAAAGCATGAAAAATTTTGCTCACAATATTCAAAGTAGCATAAATACACACAGCACGCCTTAATTTTTATAATTAGGCCATAGAAAGTTGATGTTACTACTTAAAATTTGCTACAGACAAGTCGACAATAGAAAGACTATGCATCAGACATCTAATGCCGGTGTCTGACCGCCCTTAGCACTTCTACACATAAAGTTGTCACACTGTCAAAATGCAGCCAGTCAGATGGTGCCCTTAAGTTTCAGATTCATTTCCACATTATCACATTGTTGTATGTAGAATAAACCTAGAAATACTTCATAGTGGGGAGGATTTTGAAGATCAGGGGAATTGCAGGATAAACTTAACAAGTAACATCTCGCAAGAAGAAAGAAACCATGTAAATATTTAAAAAAATCCACAACTAAATACAGAAAACTGATAAGTGAAAATTATTACTATGCTTCCCACACCAGTCGCAGGGGTTTGCCTGCTTCATATCAATTCGCCTGCTCATGCTCCAGTGAGGATAGGTGTGCAAATTTTCAACTTTCTTAAATATTTATGTCTGTTGGTTTTGGAATTTTTTGATATTTTTTTTAATCTTTTTCTTTTTTACGCAGAATGTTTCCTGATCTTCAAAGCCATTTATACTATGGAGTTTTATGGCTGAATACAACAGTGCACCCATGAAAAAGAAATTAACAACTTCGATAGAGAACAAAAATACAATTTTCGGGTCTTTGTTTAAAATTCTTGGGAAATAAACTAACTTACTAGTACCCAAATTTTTAAAAGAGTAATATAAAATACTGTACTTTGTTTTAATGTTGAACATAGCACACTGATGCCTGTAGTTTCACATTCCTTACTAGAACATAACCTCACAATTTAGTCTGCAGACTTCTCGAATCAAGAAAATCCGAAGTACTTACACATGAATATAAATAGCAAAAGGTGTAAAATAGAGCCACTACTTACCTGCAGCAAGTGTGGTGGATGTGCAGGAAATATTATTGGGACAGCATTTTCTCGCAGTCGTACATAGCACAAGAGATGTCCTATCGAAACAATCTTCAATGAAGTGACATAATCAAACTGCTTTAATCCACTGAAGTCGCTTGTCCAAATCCTTTGAAAACCTGAAATGTTTTACTTAATGTGCTATACTTTGAATACAGTAAATAAGGAACAGATGATCAAATATTATATAACCAACCAGTTATGAAAGTGACTATTCCAGACACCATTATGCATCACAAACTCATTTAGAACAAATAAAATTCTACACATTTAGATAGCCTAATGCTTTACGTTAGCAATATTAATGGAAATTTAAATGAAATTCTGAACACGGTACTTAAAGGCTCGGGACAATGTTACTATCCGATACTAACGATAAACAAACATGTTATGACATTACAATGAGGGTTTTTGGTCTTGAGACAATTGTCAATAAACTAGTCATATCTGTATCACATAATAACAGTGAGCCGCTTGGTTGAATTAGTTACGTACAAACCACCCACTCGATGTTACCATACGATATTGCTTTATATATACATAAAGATACATCCGAATATTTGCTAAAATACACATTACAACTCTGGTATCACAGAGTAATGCCGAGTGTACTATACAGCACTGCCTTAGCCACATAAATATTTTTACTCTTAGGGTGCATTTCCCCATGCTTTTTCACCATGGTGTTCCAAATCTAACAGAACCTAACACCAAGTATGGCAGTTTAAACTAATGCATGGTTTTTGGGTTTTACACTAACTGAGGATTTTATGAGTGTTAAACCAACCTAGACTTTTTTGGAGTTCAAAATAACCTATAATATTTGGAGTTTAAACTAACCTGGCTGTACAGGTCTCGAATTATGTTAATATACAAATTATTTTCCTTCCATGTGACCATCAAACGCTCATAACTTTAGATTACCCACATAGCTTATATAATGCACTATTCACAGTTATGTTTATTTCAGTACTCCCTTTAACTTTCAAACTATCATGACTATTTGCATTTCTCAATGTCTTCACTCTGTTTTCTTTAACGTTGTTCTTTTATTAGTCTTGTGCCGACATCGCTTACGTGATTCACATCAATATTCATTCCCCTCCTGGTGGTATCGGATAGTAAAATTGACCTTAAAGCTTGGCTCACAAATATCCGTCGCTTCCGTCAGTCACCTGTCCATCAGTCAACCATCCATCGAATTTTTCATCCGTCAATTGAAAGCGACTCACAACAGTACATCCTCCATCGAGCCAGAAAATTTTCAGTGTCACCACCCAACAACAATAAATTTCTCGTGCACAGACAAATGTTTTTAATGAATGTAATAAATAAATTCTCTTTTGTAACATAATTTATCAGCATTTCCTCCGAAAATCTACAAGTCATCTTCAGTTCAATTCAAAGGTAAAACATAAAAAAGTAAACAACTTCACTGTGTTGTGCATTTAAAAAGAAAAAATATTCAGATAAATAAACAAGTGACTGTTTCCGGCAGTCATGTTCAAGGAATGATATTACAAGGTGGTGGCCCATACGTCCGTCCATCTAAAGTTAAAGTTTGAGATATATTTGACGGATTGACGGATAGAAAAAAGTTGCCCCGCGATTGGTTGAAGATCACGTGATGGATGGACAGACTGACGACTGATGGATGAAACAGATGGTTGTGAGTCCAGTTTAAGGCTCTACTGAAGATGTAAATTCATTCCCAGATATGCACATTGTTGTACTCTACCTACTTCCTAAGTAGGTTTAACACCACAGTAGGTAGGGCTATAGGGAAACAGTATAGAATCAAAGTGTCCACCGCTAGCTCCACAATGCAGATTGCATGTAAATCTGTTAAGATGCTGCATACCAGAATGCGAGCGATGCAAGTGCAGAAAGCTGCATATATTTACCTGTATTATACGAAGAAGGTAAACATCATATATAGAGGCACTAAAAGAATGCTTCACTCATTCATGCTCCAGGAAGCAGAATGGCAGTGCATGTTACACATTTTATGAAACTAAATGCAATATCTTTGATATATTTTCATGAATTTATTTTGCATCCTGTAGGTTACTACCCTGCAATTTTCCTCATTTTCATAGCCCTCCACATGATGGCACAACTAGCAATGTTGATTTAAAACAATACGCCTATGCAAAAATGAACCAGCAGTCCAAAAACATCATTTCCAGAATATTTTCTTCTCCCCAATCTTTGGAAAGTTAGAAAAATAAATAACTAGCTCCAATTGCTTCGCTCCCTTTCTTATATTCCTGTTGGTACACCCATACGTTACACAGAACGACATTTCTCTTCAGTTTTCCAGGCGAATATTTTAACTGAAGGCCGTTTCACTACAGCAAATCACACAGGTAAAAAACTAACTTCAGGAAGAAATTAGGTATCACATGATGATAGTAACAAAAACTGACAACTTGCTATGTATTACATATCAATTAATTAAATGAAACGAAACACTGTTGCATCAGCCGCTATACAATTCTTATGGGAAAACACAACTTTCTTCAGGTCACAATATTTAGGATGTTAAGTTTCCCCTACAATATCATGCCTTCCAACCCTCGTCAAAAAGTACACCTCATGTTCCATCTAAACAAATATTATGATCAATATGTCGTAGATATATGTACAACCGGAGAGGGTCAGTACTCAGAGAGAAACAGTGATTCCTTTCAACCAACTTCCAACCCCGAATGCACGACGCATAGACAAATAATGTGTTTGCATGACATGTGAGCCTGTTAACACGTTTATTTACATCTTAAGGTGAAGTTTACATTTTAAACAACTGGCTGCATGACTGCCAACCTGACAATATCCAATGTATCAAGTTAATACACTATACACACAATGCATTGCTTATCCCGACTACAAACATGACTGAAGTCACATTGGAGAAGGTCATGAGATTCTCAACAGCCCGTGAAGTGAGGATGGAACTTCACAGACTGTTTGACAGGATAAGTGAGGATACAGTTTATTATTTGTGCATGGAATTTTTCAGATTTATTAAGGTATTAAAGCCGATATTGGTACACATATGTCAAAACTGAAAACCTTATTGAGCATACTCTAAAATAACTTGATGTGTGCCACGTTCCCCTTCCCGTAAGACTGTTTGACCGGCCGAGCACCAAACATCGCCGCAGCTGGGATGCACGGTCTGCAGATGTGAAGGTGCAGAGCGAGCTAGCAGTGTGTAATGTGTGCAAGGGCAACACAGGGCATGTCAGGGCAGTGTAACTGGTGTTTGCCAGGCCAGACAGCCAGGACTCTGCATGGCGGAGTAATACATGAAAGAGAACCTAACACCATGATAATTAAAAGGGCTTACAGCTCATGCCGTTCCAGTTGTTGATTGTTATGTTAATAAAGAGCTCTATTTTGGTTGTCCTTTTGTACCACCAGTGATTTGTGGTGTTCTTTTGCAAGTGTGTGTATTACATTTTCATTATTACGCTGTATTCATGCTCATTTCACCAGTGTTATGCATATGTGTGTCATCCAAGGTTCTTATGTGATTTACTGTAGTATTTAGCCTTAAGTTTCAGCAGGAAAGGCAGGAGTTAGCATGCAAATGCAGGAAGTAGTTCCCCACCTTGGCGTGCAAGCCAGCCATCTCCCGCTCTCATGCCACGGTGGGAGGTCAGTAAGTGTCTGGCATCAGCGAGGGTAGTTGTTTGTGTCTGAGAGCTCCGCATTTTCCCATGCACCAGGCAGAGTGCATTTTCTTGGACTTATCACTTCATTACCATAGCATAATAACTTAAGAACTTTTTTGGTTTACCACTGCCCACTACACCACTCTCATTTCCCCGTGGTTTGTGTTGCCCGGGGAAGCTTAAACCACCGTAAGTCAAGTGTATGGTGTAAGCTGTTTTTAGCAGTGTCACCATGATGACCAGTTAAGTCACCTTCGCATGTAAATTGCCTTCCTGAGAGAAGCGTTAATTCAAACCGAATAAATACCCTAAGAACTGATCAGAGAGTAAGTTATTTCGGTCATTGCAAGGCATTTAAGGGGACGAGCCCTAATAATACCCGCCTTTATTCCAAGGGTTTCAGCAGGGCTCAAGCACTCAATGTAAGAATGTGTACAGTGTTTTAATTGCATCGTATCTGTGTGGGCATGTGGATAGTCCCAATAATCCACATTGTGTGGTGTGCCATAGGGAATATATTAGACAGGGACAGATGTGTTTATTATGTTTGCCTGGTTTTCACCTGTACTGTCAGTATTGCCCACTAGCAGGCACTCACAGATTAAAGTTTAGAGTGTGATTGGAGATGCCTGAGGAAAATTAATTTGAAATAATGTAACAGTGTGCATACAGTAAGTTATGGGCATTTACTTGGTGGAGAGGGGAGAAGAGCATGTGTAACAATATCCCTCAAGATACCAATTATTAAATGCCAAATGTTAAATGGAGCTGCTAGATAATCATTAAAACATTGAACAGTTTTGTCTTACTTAATCAAAACCAAGTCACCTTTAGTACTAGAAACAATCTCACACCAAAATAAATGTGAGAGAAAGCTTTTGAGTGAGTAGCACTCTCACTAGTCACAAGATAGCACCAGCAATGTTTTATTTGAAAGAATATATAGAGAAAACAAGAAAATTCTCATAAAAGTGACAAGAAACCTTTTTTAATATTAAGATTAAAGAAACAAAACATAGCACTGACATGTTAAACTCTCAACGCAATTGCGGACAAGACATGCATTATTAAATACACATGCAAGACAAGAGAAGATAATACACGGACATGAAGTATTTTGAATAGGAACCGAAATAATTACATTAACTTAATTCTAACAACACATTCACTGGGATACAAAATTAACCTGGAAACAAGGCTGGGAAAACTTGTATTAGATTGTTTCATAGTAACATGAAAATTTTTGAATAACTAGAGCAAAAAATAAACAGGACCTTCTGAAAACATTACGTATTATTCTAAACACAGAAAAAAAATTATAAGCATTGAAATTCTTATGTATTCTGGCAAGGTCCGTGAATTTATATAGCTTGGTTTAAATTATTCTATGGTGAAAGGTTGATTGCTAATTTTTCTAGCTCGGTAGAGCTACAAAATTCTGAATTTCCCAAATCTCTAAGTAGTTCTCTTAAGACTCTCCATAGTTCTTGTAAAATAGGCTTTAGCTATTTCTTTTGAAAATTTAGGTATAATTGAAATATTTAACAGTTCATTGCATTAAAAAAAATTATAAACAGTCCCAGGTAAACGTAGTACTTATTTTGAGGACAATATACTGGTTACCTCATTTCATGGAGTCGAACATTTCTACTGCCGTACATGATAGCTGGAATGGTGCTGGCGACGATCTCTGCCGAAGAACACTCAATTTCTGACCTAGCATTAAATTACTGTATGCCAATTTTTCAGATAGTAACATAGACAGTCACAGACACGTCCATCGTCCTCAATAGCTGCTAGGTTTTTTTTTAATCACAAGAAAAATGGCTTAACGAACCCAATCTATGTTACAACAATGTACCTCTTATTAATGTAATAAGCAATTTTTTTTTCATTAATGTGTACATAGTTACAGTCCTTGACCACTATGTTACATGTCAACCAGCATACATTTAAAATGTTTCTCCTAAGAGAATTGGCAACTATATTACAAAATATGTTATTACCTTTACAGTAAAATTATACTGCACTGGGATCAAATACACATTCAAATTAAAATAAGACATGATTACATACACATATAATACCACCAAGAAGGGTAAAATAGTTTACATTTTAATGCAATAAAATACTGGGGCTTTCTATTACTCTTTTGCCAGAAATTTAAAAGAAAATATAAACATTTAGACCAAAACAAAAAAAACATAAATATTTTTTCTATATCACTCTCTTCCAAAGGTAGACAAACAATTCTGTGCTTTATGACAACAAGTTTTAAGTTGCATCAGCTGTGGTTTCTAGCACCACAATAACGAGACATATTAGTAATTATCAGTTGCCACCAAAATTTCCTGCATCAGTACGATGTGTAATCAACCCATGGGTTATTTTTTAACAAACACCCAACACTAGCATATCCACGATTACAGCAGCAGAGGGGCAGAGGCCAACAATCCAATGGAAGTTTTCGTCTGGATGTACAGTCCGCAGCATCCCGAGATCCCCGAGAGTAATCGCGCTACCATCGCGATCCATCATCATGGCTTCACCACTGATGATGCCTGGTGCCTAGTCGGGAAAATCCAACATTCCACAGACCTCACACTTCACCACCCCAAAGACCAATTTAATACTGTTTCACTTCATCGCAAGCTATCAAACTATCTAAGGAACAAGAATGTAGTTGTGAACTACCCAATTTGTTACTAATATGTAAGATTTCAGCTACACTGCCTGAAGAATATTTTACTTTTAAGTCTAGCTGGTCGCTGATTATAAATCTTAAAAATTACAATAGAAAACCTCACAAACCAGCTTTGCACATTTTCAAAGGCCTTAAATATAGGACTGCTGACTTAGGGCAGGAAGCGCTAACCACAACATCAAGGAAGTTATCAGATAAGCCAATTGATAGAGAGGCAAAGCGCATCACCAGATAGTCAAAATTTCTTTGTTAATACTATAAGAAACCAGGTCACATTGTCAGGAACTGCAGAAAAAGGGTAGAAGATGGTAAACCACCACTTCCAAGGGGGAAGACTGAAGGCTCACAGTAAGAAGAATCAGTTGGAGCAGTCGAGATCCTCATGTCTGCTACTGTATCTCTGGCATCTGATGATAATTATCACAATTGGTACGAAGAAAATGGAGCTACGAACCATGTAACAAATCAGAGGAATGTTTCTGCCACATTTGAAAATTTTAGTGTAAACCATTTGGTAGAAACAGCAAATGGTGAAGCAATTTAAGCAGTACATAAGGGATCAGTTATGAATGAAGCTCAAGTTGGTGAGCGGTGTGACACGTACCATGTCCCTGTCCCCTAGATCGGTCACCCTGTCTGTGAATAACCCACCTCAAGTTCAACTCAGCACCACATGAGAGCAATTGAGTGCAACCAGGGTTCCGGGTGCGCGCAAGAGTGTGCGCCACAAATAGCATTAGGCACACAGTTAAATAATATGTATGTAGCTTTGCTTACATTACTTTCGTGGCCCTGTTGTGTTTTGTTGGCCCTGTTGCTGCCAGACGAGGATTGCAACTGCCAGGAAATAAGAGGTCGAGGTAGGGCGCCAGACGTCACTCAACACTCAACCCCTGCCCAAAACATGTTCTTTGGACCCGACACCGCAACAGGTTGTACTCGCGCAGATAAACCATGATCCAAATAGCTTCATCCGCAACTCAGTTATTATCAACTATCACCCTTGCCACGTGCTGATATACACTGCCACAGTACACAATTTTGTTAGAAGCAATTTCGACACAGTGACAGTATTAAAACAGTGAAAAAAATAGTTCAGCTGGAAACATGCCAACACACCGGCAACATTCAAGGAGAAGCAAATATTAATGTGTGCACCCGCGACATTGAAATAGTAACTGGGGCCTTTGTATCCGACGAAATTATAAAAGAAGTTATTCTCGGAATACCCTTGTTGATGGAACAGAACACTGTGGTTGAACCTGCCACCCAGCGAATCCACTTCGGAAGGAAACAAAGGCGGGCATTGTATAACTTAGACCCCCGAGCAGCTGGGGAAGCACCCGCCATTGTGCTGGACGAGCTAGACCATGTGGTGCCACCAGAGTTCCGAGAAGTGGTGCAACACCTCCTCGATGAACGCCAGGATGTCTTCGCCATGGCATATCCACTTGGCTGCACCATGGTGGTAGAACACACCATTCCGCTCATCGACGAAACCCCAATTTACGATTGTCCGAAGTGGTACTATCCACACCAATGCCAGATTATCCAGGAGCAAATCAAAGAGATGCTGGAGGAAGGAGTGGTCGAGCCATCGGAGAGCTCGTTTAATGAAGCGATCACTCTTGCCCTGCAGGAGGATGGTACATGGAAGTTTTGTGTGGACTTTCGGCGAATCAATAAGGCCTCCAAGAGCTCACCACCTCCATACATTAACACCAAGGACGCCTTTAACACCTTGGGCTGGGCACGAGTTCTTACCACCATGACAAAGAACCATGTGGAATGAGAAGAGGAACTGTCAGTGGCTTTTTTCCCTCCCTCCTGTGAGACACACCATAAATGCAGCCAGAGACAGATCATCCCTTGCATGTGAGGGACCAGACCGGCGGCGTCGTGATGCCGAGGAGATACCATCCATTGCCAACACCTAGGCCAACAACATTCGTTTTCGGGGACGCCCGAACACGTGATCTGAGCCGCCCATGGCCAGCTGAGAATGACGACAACAACAACAGTGAGGACAGCGAGAGCGGCAGCAACGAGTCGGGAGCTGAGACGATGTCTTCCCCTCCCTGCTGATCGAAGAGGCGGCGCATCAACCGGTGTGTCACGTGCACAGTCTGCGGGTGTCTGGGCACACTCACTGCAGCTGTCACAACAAGACCGGCCATGCAGGAGCAACAGCCCGGCCCACCAGGAGGTAAGCAACAGGGCAGCCACTACAACCTACGGCTGTGGTGCGGACTTCGCACACTGCACACGTGTTGCAGTTGAGCAGAGTCTGGGAGCGATGTGTGAACTGTCTCCAGAAGGGGGGCAAATAATGTATACCACATCCCTGTCTGCTAGACTGTTCACCACGTCTGTGAAGAACCCACCTCAGGTACAACTCAGCACCACACGAGAACATGAGAGTGCAACCAGTGTTTCGTATGCACGCCATAAATAGGTGAGCTGTTATATATGTATGTAGGTTTGTTTATGTTTCGTTCGTAGCCCTGTTTTGTTTTGTTATTATTATGATTATTTTATTTGTTTACAAAGTGTTAAATGTATTCATGTAAATTTTCTTGCCCTTCAGAAAGTCAATATTATTATTTGTTCTCATGTGACCACGTGGTATAGAACACACCGCACCAAGTGCATCAGTGCGACGACAGCAGAATGTGAGAAATGTTTTGCAAATAGGTATATCGCACGTGCGATCTAGTGTCTTATGTATTTCTGATCATACTAGGGTTTGGCAGAGTTCTTATGTATAGTGTGTATTTTATTTGACACGTGTGTTGACGTGCGCAGCTGGCGCTATAATAAACGCGTCGCACAGCCAAATAACAGTATCCGACATAGTGGCAATATTATCCCAAGTATTTTCTGTGTTGTTTTATTGTGTGGGCCTACTCACGTTTATTTTAATTGAACATATTTCTGAATGACAGTATCAGATATGGTATTAATAACGACCATACAGAGGACACGCATGTCTTAGGGTAATCACAACATGTCGAAAAGCAACTGGAAATTAATAACCATGTCTTAAAAGTTGAATTTATAATATTTGTTGTAATCATCGTGTTGTGTATTAAATTTGAGAGGTATGTAAATTAATGGAAACCAATCCCGGCATGTGCTGAGCCGTGCATTGGAAACACGTAATCCACAATTATGAGGTAATAGTGTCATTTAAGTGGTAAGTGCTATGTTTACGTTTTCAGATTTTATATTTTTATTTAATCGAGTGTGCTTTGAAGTGTTATGTTTTATATGTTGCATTTTCATCCAGGGACATGATCATCCAATTCATTTCATTTAGATATTGTGTTAGAGTAATTTTTAATCATGTGACATGGCGGCGGGAGTTGGAACTGGTGAGGAGGCAGCCCGCCGCCGTGTTAGAGAGTCGCTACTCGAGTGCCGCGTGAGACAGATGTACATCGGTGTCCTCCCCGGGCACTTCACCATTTTTCATCACTCATGTAGTTTTTTTTTAATAGTAAACATAATTTCAAAGATCTAGTTTAGTTTCCAAGTCCGGGGAGTGAACCGTCTAACAGCCCGGTCCATTTGTACATGGCCAGGATTTAATTTACTTGTAAATGTCATGTAGGTATTTTGCCACCTTTTTCTCAGTGTTACCATGTACCCTGCTAAAATGGGGCAAAGTATGTATGTGCTTCTGAGGAAGGAATCTGGAATAAAATAAGTATGTTATGTGACTCAACAGCTTATTATTATTTTTTCACTGGCCACTTCATGGCCGCTTAACCTGTAATTTGTACTTGTAATTTAATGGTGTGCAGGAGACCAGAACAGCTTCTGCGGGAGTGAATAAGTGTATGAGGGAGGCTAACAGCCCTCACTAGCCTAGGCAATTTGATTATTCTCCAGAAATACGTCGATGTTTGGTACATGTCGTGATGGGATGAAACTACGCACACTAGCCCAGGCCTTATCATATACTGCAATATGAAGTAGGCTGCCATAGCACTTATGGGCAGCACAGACCAGTGGCGGACTTAGGAGGAAGCCACATTCAGGGTGGTCGACCACACGATCCCACTTCCCTTCGTGCTAACCACTGATGAGTGCTGGCACCAATCCTGGTAATATTTAACCTGAAATCAACCTTCCTGTGAGTGCGATCCAATTCCCCGAATCTCCCTGCCATTAGGTGGATACGGCTACAGCCTTGCAATGGTTGGTATGTTCCACAACTCAGTATAAACTTATTTCGGTTTTAGTTGCTTAAAACAAAAACCCTGGAAGTGAATTTGATTCGACCATGAATAAATTTTATTTTAAAGTGGATGGAAATCTGAAATGGGAAGGTACTCGAAGAAGTACAGAGGCCTACACAAAATTTAATTCAGAAATGTAAAATTAATATAAATTGCTTCTTTGACACATGAAAACTCATTTCAGTTATATCATAATAGATTAGAACATCAAAATAAAAGCCAAAACATTGTCAGCTGATGCTTCTTGTAATGTTGCTACCATGAATATGAGGTGATCATTTTTGAAATATTGAAAGCCGTGGTGGTTTTTTGTTGTGTTACGTCGAGTTCGTTACACCCACGTTTGAATTACGTATCGTTAGAGAATGTCGTCTTGAAATGTACATTTATAGCTTCGGATGTATATATATGGCGCATCCTACTACAGCAAGGTTTTTTCTTTGCGAGAATGGCTTTTCTGTGTGTATTTTATTACAGCTGTTAATTTCCACAAATATTGTACACATTAAATAACCACACCAAAAACATTCAATAGATGGGAGGACTATTAAAACCAGGAAAACTGTAAAGTAAAACAAATGGCATAAGATTCAATAAATATTACAGATATGCCACTTAGCATAAGAGAAGGAAGATGGATAATAAAGCGCTGAAACGGAGTTCTAAGAGTATGTGACGGAGATGTCGAGTACATAATTTGGTGTGGACAGGATAATCGGGTAATAAGGTCCAGAGATGTCACATTTAATGAAGAACCACTATTCAGTTCTCATATAGTTAAACACAATTTGAATGATAAAGTTGGAGACCAATCAAATCAAGGAATGCAGAAGAATTATAATGTAAAATTCACTTTCAATATAAAGCTAATGAGGAAGAAGAGAACTACAATGAAGTTCGTGATTCTGTACAACATGAGCTCGGAGGAGATGAGAAAGAAGATGAGTTCATTGAATAACAAGAAGGTAATGCACAACATGAAAGAGAATAACGAAATCGAGCTGAGATCAGGGGCCCACAGAGGTTTTATAACTACATAATGTCAGCCATTTTGGATGTCACTCAGCTAGAATAACCAGTAACCTATGTATAATCAGCATCTAGTTTGAGAAGAGAAGACTGGATAGGAGCTATGGATAGTGAAATGAAATCCCTGATGGAGAATGAGACCTCGACCTTAGAAAAATTTCCACCTGAAATGAAAGCAATTCCTTGTAAGTGGGTGTATACAATTAAAACTATGGATGATGGAACAGTAGAAAGGTTTAAAGCAAGGTAGGTGGTAAAGCGTTACTCATAGGGAAAAGGAGTAGATTATTCTCAGACAGTCAGCCTAGTAGCTAAATCAGGAACGATTATATCTCTTTTGAGTGTCGAAACTAGGGAATGTTCGACACTATGTTAGTTTGGTGTTTCTACAGTATTTTTGTATGGTGATCTAACAGACAAGAACTGCATACAGTAGCCAGAGGGATTTGATGATGGATCGAGTCATTAGCACAATTTGTTTGGTCGAGCACCCACCATCACCACAACTGGGATGTGCAATCTGCAGACATACAGGGTGCATGGTGAGTTTGCAGTGTGTGACATAGGGCATGCCAGAGCAACATTACCAGCATTTTCCAGGCCGAGCAGCCAGCCTTCCGCTTCTGTTAAAGTGTATTTTCCATTTTCATTGTCTCATTATTTCAGTGGGTAAAGCAGGAGTTAGCATATAATGCAGGAAGTAGTTCCCCACCTTGGTGGGCAAGCTAGCCTTCGCCCGCTCTCATGCCAGGGTCGGAGGTCAGTAAGTGTCTGGCATCAACGAGGATGGTTGCATGCATTCGCATGTTCTGCATTTTCCCGTGCACCGGGCGGCATACATCTTTTTGAACTTATAATTACACTTCAATAGTTTAATGTATTAAGAACTGTCCCATTTTTGCCACCCAGTACACCGCTCTCACTTTCCCATGGTTTACATTTCCCAAGGAATCTTCAGTGTCCATATGTCATGGGTCTGGCATAAGCCAATTTTTAGCAGTGGTGCCACGATGAACGGTTAAGTCATCCTTGAATGAAAAGCGTCGTACTGAGAAATGGGTTCATTCAAACTGAATAAATACCCTGAGTACTGATCAGCTTGTAAGTTATTTCGGTTGCCGCAAGGCATTTAAGGGGATGGGCCCTAACAATACCTGTATTCATTTGCATGTGTTTTCAGCAAGGCTCAACATAAGCATGTGAACAGTATTTTAATCGGATTGTATCGGTATGGCCATGTGGAGAGCCCCGATAACCCACATTGCGATATGTAAGAGTAAGTAACAGTTCGTCGCCAAAAATCACTGCAGCAATACGGCGTGTAATCAGCCCATGGGTTACAGTTTAACAAACATCCAACAATGGCCTTTCTTTCACTACAGCAGCAGAGGGACAGAGTTCACAATATCACTGATAGTACCAGATCTGCAGCAGCAGATTGATTTTGCTAGCGCCAAGCTCAGGCAAACAGAGCGGCGCTATGACATCAACGAGTGAGAATGCTTAGCGGTCGTGTGGGCCGTTAAAAAATATTGCATCTATGTGGAATATCAGACGTTTAAGCTGCAAACTGATAACAGATGTGTGGTTTGGTAGCGTAGTATGAAGAAGGCGAGGAGCAAGATAATGAGATGGGTGTTACATTTACAAGCATACGACTTTGTGGTTGAGAATGTATCCGGTAGGGAAAACAAGCTAGCAGATGTAATATCACGTGCCACCAACATTGATGTAATTGTATATGATGAGGCAGAGTGGGGGACGTATAACCACTGGATGCTTGTGATCCTCTGACTGAAGTTTATATGCAACAAATAGATGTAAACAGTAATGAGAGGCTTATCAGGGACTGGTACGATTAGGTAACACAGGCACAGAGAAACTGTCAGTTCATGCAGGCTAAAAAAAGTAATGTGCACAGCTGGCAGTTGAGGTGTGGCGAGCGGTTAATGGCAAGTTAGAGACAAGCTCAGCGCAACAGCCAAGGAGGTGAAGAGTCTATGTCCCCACGTGTGCAAAGGATAAATTGCTAGCCTGTTCACATAGTGGCAGTATGGTGAGACACCCAGGCATTGAGGAAACTGTCCGAAACATTCGTGAACATTTCTTTTGGCAAGGTCTGAACCAAAATATAAGACAGTATGTGCAGAAGTGCCACAAGTGTAACTTATTCAAAACATGTAGGGCAGATGGAAAGCAACAGGAGAGGCCACGTGTTCCGTGTAAGCTGTTCGAGACAGTGTGCATTGATTTGATAGGACCATACCCCAGAACAAAAAGGGGCAAGCACTTTCTCAACGTTGTCATGGACAATTTTTCGAAATGGACAGAGGCATATACAGCAAGCAGTGTGGATAGCAGGCAATGTCGCAAGATTGTTAGAAGAGCAGTTCTTCCCATGGTGGAGATTTCCGAAAAATATTCTCACCGATAATGGTACACAGTTTACTGGGAGAAAGTGGAGGGAGTTGTGGACAAGGAAGGGGGGTTCATCACATGACCACTGAAATTTATCACCCTAGAGCAAGACGGGAGGTGTCACGACACCTCAGAGGCTAAATCAGGTGCTTCTCGATCGAGCGAGATGTCTATTATTACAGTCAGGGATGCCCAATACCTTTTGGGACGAGGCCGTGTATTCTGCTGTCTATATTTTGAACAGATCTCCATGCAGATCTGTAGAGACCATACCAGAACAAGTGTGGTCAGATAAACAGCTGTCTCTAAAACATCTTCGAACATGTGGATGTAAGGCATTTGCACACATTCCTGCTGAAAAAAGATCGAAACTGAGCCAGCATCCACACCTTGCATTTTTGTTGGGTACTGTTTGGAATCAAAAGGTTATAGACCTTATGTACCATCAAAAAAGGTTATGTTTTTATCAAGAGATGTCATCTTTGCTGAAGACCAGTAGGACAGTTCCTTGTTGACTAAATCTAAACTGCAGATGACTGGAGATTTTTATGTAATCTCTGATGAACATGATGCAATTGGCGAATCCAATGCCACTGACCCGGACACTTATCAATATATTGATAATTCTGATAACATTCCTGACAAGTCTGTTGGTGGTCCTGATTTCTTGCCAACTCTGACTGCTAATGTACCTCGTGGAGTGTCTACTGCTCCTAGACCTCTCTGGGGCCGTAAACCTCCCTCTGCCTTACAAGATTTTGTCACCTATGCTGCTTTTATTGGTGACATGATGGATCTTGTTACTTATGAAGAGGTTTTGCAGCCTGCAGACAAGGATCTATGGGTAGTAGCCATGGACCGTGAATTAAAATCACAACTGGACAACAAAATATGGGAATTGGTCGAACTCACCACTACTAGGAAAGCACTGGATTGCAAATAGGTGTTCAGAATGAAGAAGGATGCCTCTGGCAAAATTGTTCAACATAAAGCTCGGCTTGTGGTTAAGGGATGCGCCCAAAAGAGGGGTATGGATTATGAAGAAAACTATTCTCCAGTTGTGGGGTATAGTTCAATTGGATTTCTTTTGGCCCTGGCGGCAGAGCATGACCTCGATATCTACCAGATGGTCTGCAGTGTCAGAGTTCCTACAAGGAGACCTGGTCGAAGAAATTTGCATGCGTCAGCCTCCAGGATATGACAACAAATCCAACCAAGTATGTTGACTAAAGGAGAGTCCATATGGACTTAAGCAAACCAGCAGAGTCTGGCACAACAAATTGGATTCCTGTTTGATAAGCATTGGAATTCATTAATCAAGATTTGATTCATGCATATATTACAAAGTGGATGGTAAAACGATGCTATTTGTGGCTGTGTGGGATGATGACATTGTTATCTTTACAAATGATGGGAAGCTGACGCGAATTGTGAAATCGCAACTTTCGAAGAGGTTCAAGATGACTGATCTTGAAGAAGCAAAATTTGTCCTTGGATTCCAATTGACTCGTGACCGCAAAGAAAGGAAAATTTGGCTCAATCATAAAGCTTACATCAAGCAAGTCAAGTGCTTTGATATGAATCAGTGTAAATCTGTTTCGACCCCTATGAGTGCCAATGAAAAATTTACGAAGTCTTGAGTGCCAAAATCAGAAGAGGAAGTGGATAAAATGTGACATGTTCCATACCAGGAAGCAATAGGCAGCCTGCTGTTTGCTGCACAAGTCTCCAGACCCGACATAGCCTATGCAGTCAGTTGTTTGAGCATATTTAAAGGCAACCCGGAAATGGACACTGGGCAGCTGTCAAACATGTTAGCAGATACATAAAAAGGATTTCACAGTGGAAGCTGCAGTTTTATGGAAATGAGAAAGGAACCATCTCAGGATTTTGTAATGCTGATTGGGCCAGCGACCTTGATGAGCAAAGGTCCATGACTGGATATATGTTTTTGAAGTGTAAAGCTCCTAACTCTCTGTGCACAAGAAGACAACCAACTATTGCCCTTTCAACAACAGAGGCTCAGTATGTGTCCATGTCTGCTGCAACTCAGGAAGCACTATGGTTGACAGGACTAACTCAAGAAATAATTCCATCCACTGGCAAGATTCCTACAATTATCTTTGTGGACAACCAAGGAGGTCGAAATCTTGCAATGAATTAGATTTATCAAGCTATAACTGAACACATTAATGTTAGGCACCACTTCCTCCATGAAAAAGTTCTCAGCAAGCAAATTGATTTCAAGTACGTGTCCACACAAGATATGGTTTCCCATTCCTTGACGAAGGTGCTCAACTGCGAAAAATTCGAAATTTGTATTCATCATCAGGGAATCATCAAATAAGGAGGGTGTTAGAATATTAGTTGAGTCAATACTGTTAGATGGACTTTCCACCTACCCTGTAGATGTCGCATCGGTTCTCTACATTGTAGCCTTGTGTGCAATTTCATTGTTGTTGTATATAATCTGTGTAATTCTGTACGTTAATAAAATTGCATCAGATCTTTAAGTACATTAAGTCGTGTAAGTGCATTAATTACCTATGCAAGTCCCATAGAATTCCCTTTACTATATTGTTTTGTTAATTATATATTTACATTTATTGCTTTATTATTTTATTTCAATTTTTATACGAGCCATCTTGAAGAGTATTCGGTCTGTGTGCACTGGTTGCACCAATGCATCAAGCAAGGGTGGTGATGTGTTATTTATTTATGTGATTATTACTGTTGCAGGGTCTTGTGTAGGTTTTAAATTGAGGGTTAAGCCTTTTTTTTGTATATACGAGAATTGGCATGCACAGGCATGTCACGTATTTTTGATTTACCCAAATGTTTACCTACAAACTACATAAGTAATTCGAAAGTGCTAACAGTGTGGTCAGATGTGTTAGGTTTGTTTTTATTTAGAAGGGTTTTGTTGACATGAAAATAATAAGAGAAATATGTTCGTGGCAAGCATAGTTAATCAAATACAGTATCAAAACACATGCCAACAGTTAGAGTGCAGTGCAGTGCAGTATTTATAATATTTTATTGAAAAGCCTAAATGAATGTGCGTAAGTGTTATTTCTTTATCAGTTCGTGACACCAGTATTCCCAGTAGCAATACAAAACATGGTCCAATATTTCTGGCCGAGTGTAGGTTATGTACATGCTGTGTGATGTGTACATGAAAGACACGTGGTACAATAACACTAGTTTTTTCCATTTAGTAATCAGTCAGTTTTTTAAGGGTATTTTATGTATGTAAATAAATTGACACTTCATTTGTAATGTATTGAAATAATAAATATTGCATGGGATCAATTAGGAGCAGCTACAGCTCCATTTCAAAACATGTGCATGATGCCTTGTGGTGGAACGGTAAAGGGTTAAATTAGGTTCTGGGGGTGATGAAGGTGAAGTCGATTATGTGATTATAACCTTTGGCACGAGATACCATCAAGGCAACATCAATGTAGCTCCTGCATCTCTTAACCTCGGGTTGCGGACTGTACACCCGGACCAATCTCATTGCAAACGAAGCTGTTAAACTCTGCCCTGTTGATTACTGCCCCAGATGAATGGTGTTTGCTAAATGGTAGCCGATCAGTAGACTACGTACCATTGTTGATCTTCGAAGTAAAATACCAAGTCATTAACATTCACATATGTGGATTGTCAGGGCCGCCCATGCGCCCATACAGAGAGGAACAATACACATGAAGACTTATGTAAACTTTGTGAGTAGGTATGGTAAGGGACTGTCCCCTGAAATGCATGATGCGACCGTAAATAAAGTACATACCATAGCGTTCACAGACCTATTTATTACTATTAAATTACACCTCCCTCTATGAAGAGCACTTACACAAAACACTGGTGGCTACTTTGACCAGCCATGTGGTAAAACTAAGAAAATGTCTTGCGACAAACAATGGTTACTGCAAAAGCTCGCCTCAACTTACCAATGCGCCCTTGCAACATGCTGATAATCAAATAAACATTTAAACATCACAAAAATAACCCTGCAATACAAAACTCTTGTGAAGGGAATGTACAACACGCTAGATGAATGATGAATTTAATAATAACACATTAACACTGCATTGTAAACAATTAACACACAAATAAAAATAAAACAAGCAATAAATAATTTAATAATGATATCAAATAATGTCTGAGTTATGCCTTGGACTCGCAGTTCAGAAATTGTCGGCCTATTTTGTCCTCCTCCACGGCATCTCTGGTCACCATGGCAACCACAGGCTGCTCTGCACTAGCATTTCCTTGCACTTGCGCTGTGCCTGATCACTCTAGCGACAGGTCGCACACTCTAAGCTGCTTAGAGTGCACAGCCCCGCTGCAGTGGCATTGCAGGCTACAGCCGTACGAAATGTCTTAGAGAAGGGAAAACATGGCACATTTCAAACTCCCCTCTCCCTTTTTGAGACAGTTTGTTGGCCATCCGACGTCACTGGCAGGAACTGCAGATGCGGGCTGGCCTGCATGGTATGGCCGCAGGCGATATTACCGCTCCTGTGGCCTACCGCAGGATGCACTGCCAGTGGTTGCCCCTTCCTGCTAGGCAACTCCGGCTGTCTGCATTGTTGCCACTGTGGTGGTGGGTGTGCTGCCAATGTGACCACCGAAGAGACAAAGCGAGCTCCCCAACTCGCTGCCCTCGATGTCTCCTTCCATACTCCTGCTGTACACTTGCTGAGTTCACCATTTCTGGGTGCGACCTGGCTGAACAGCACCTGCAAACACACCTGCACTTGCATTAACATCTTAATCTCGCGCAACCAGCTTATCTACATGCTCTCCGTGCTTATTCGCTTGCTCCTGCTCCTCTTACTCTTCTTGTGTTTCCTGTATTTGCCCTTGTGCATGCTCATCGCGCTCCTCTTGCTCTTGCCCTTTTTCCAGACGTATTCCAGATTCCCTGTGGGGCAAATTGATGCTTGGTAACTCCTAATCATTTTCCTCCTCCTCTCCTGCATCTTTTTGAAGTGCCGATGTGCCTTCCATTTCGCTCCCCTCCTCCTGGGGCTCGTTGATGGTGTTTCTGTCCTGCCGCACCTCTAGTGGTGATCCTTCATTGGCACGAGCAGGCGGGTTCTCTACTGGGTCTCCTCCCTGAAGTGCTGCCATACCTTGTGTTTCCTCTCGTTTCTTCCTGAACTCGATACGGCCTTCGCTGTCATGGGGTCGGAACACATGGAGACCGACTTCGTCATCGATGGTACCTGGGGTTAACCAGGTGTTGTTCCGATGTACTGTCACTTTCCTCCTTCCCATGCGGACTGTGTACATGGTCGGCCCATGCATTTGTAGCAAGTGATGCAGCCCACTCCATCGTGCTGCTAACCCTGCACAAAAATCTTTCCTTGCCATTAACTGGGGGTGCGTCCGTATATATACTGTTTGCCCCTCATGCAGTTTTGGTGGTGGTGGATTCGTGATCGGTTTCCACCTCGCTGCAAAACGATCTTGCTGTTGCCTCACGTCACGCAAGCATCTCTGTCATCGTCGTTGCTGTGTGTCGGTTCTCGGCAATTGACTGCTGTCCTCCCGCAGCAGGCATTTTGCCTCCCCCAGTAGGCATATATTACAGCCTAACCATACTTCGGGAGGTGATCTCACTATTGCCGCACTAACTCTCCTCCTGAGTGTGTAGAGGTTGGCAGGAATGTGATCCACCCAGGTGGCGTGGTGTTCGCCTACGCATAGCCGTTGTTGAGCTTTTATTTCTTGGTTACTACATTCCATCGGGTTAGCCTTTGGGTGATACATGGCCGTTGTGACATGATTAACGCCCCATCTGGTACATAACTCTCTCCACTTCCGGCCAGTAAACTACATACCATTACCTGTCAACAGTTTATGTGGAAATCCCCAGCACTGGAAAAATTATTCCTCCAAAACTCTTGCCAGATGACAAGAAATTGTTTATCGCTTTTCGTCTGTTTATCGCCCTAGGTCTGAATACTTCAGACCTAGGGCATGTGGTTACATACACCCTCCATTTCCCCGACTGTTGAAATGAACAGGTCTCCAACCTGCCATCCCTCCACTTCTCGCTGCTCACATTGTCTCATCTTTTCCTGTGTGAATCTGCAGCTTCTCTGCGCTTCAATGACTTCCCTTTACAAGTTGCTATTGTTGGAGGCTGTGATCTGTTCTATGTATACCTCCGATAATGGGTCATGCGAATTTGGTGGTAAAAAGTCCTCCCATCCTGCTTTATCCTGGTCCAATGCCTCATTGTTTGAATTATGTGACAATGCATCTGCCAGTTCATTTTCTTTTCTGGGCACATATTCCCCTATGAAATCGTAGGCCTGCAAGTGTTTCACCCATTGCATCAGTTTACACCTTGCTTCTTGCATACTATGAAACCACACAAGGCACCGGTTGTCTGTACGTAGTGTGAACCTCTGGTACTTGAGGTAAATGCAGTATTTCTTAACAGCCCTCTCATTGACGTCATAACATGTCTCAGCCTGCCTCAGTTTCGTGCTCACAAAGCCGATAATGTGTTTCTCCCCACTGTGTCGCTAACCTGGTACAATACTGCACCTAGTCCCTCCTGGTTTGTGTCAGATTAATGGTATAAATACTTGCTTCCATCGTAACATGCTAATGTCGGACATGATCTGAATTTACACTTTATCCATCTCGCTCGTCCACTGAAACTTTTTCATGCTGTGAAAACAGCTCTGTCAGGGCACAATGATTGTTGCGAACCTTGGAATGTGCTCTCGCAACCAATTAATGAGTCCGAAAAACTTCCGTAACTGCCTGCGTGTTTTAGGTTGTGGGTAGTTGTCAATGAGCCTTAACTGTTCCAGGTTTGGCCGGTTTCCTTCCTCATCGACTACATGGCCTGGGAAATCTATGCTTGTTTTACCCACATTGCATTTCTCATTCGAGCGCATTAGGCTATTGATTGCGAGTCTCTCCAGGACTACTGCCGAATGATACGCGTATTCCTCCCAGCTGTTTGACCAGATAACTACATCATCGAGATATGGCAGCGTATACTCTCGAACAATGCCATCCAGCACATGTACCATCATTGCCTGGAATGTCACAGGTGCACATTTCAAACCAAATGGCATCACACAGAATTGAAAATGTCGGCCATCTGGGGTCATGAATGTAGTTTTCGACCTATCTTCATGTTTACCAGCACCTGCCAATATCCGCTATTCAAGTCCAGGGATGTCCAACCTTTCACTTTCCCCATTGCACTCAATGCGTCCTTTATGCTTATATGAGGTGGAAGCGCGCTGCATGTTACCTGGTTCATTGGTCGAGAATCGATAAGTTCCATCCATTTTTGGAACTAGGGTGATCGCAGAATTGAACTGACTTAGCTGTCAGCTTGTTCACTCCATCGTCAAGGATCTCCTGAATTTGTCTTTTTATTATCCGTGTTTAGTATGCCAAATAGTCTCACGGGGTGGTGTGTACCAGCTTTTCGTCTACCAATGGTATCGCATAATCGGCGATGGTGGTGCATTTCAAACCATTGTTTCCATCATATACGTCACAGCGTTCGTCAAGGACACACTGAAATGAGGCCTGGTACTTGTGCGGGACCTGGTTGTCAAGTTCCCCTTGTTTTACTTCGCGTAGGCTACCCATCAAACAGTGATACAGGTTGTACACTGTGCGTATTTCCTTCACGCCAAAATGCATTCACCTTGTGGCTGACTCCACGATTGTGTGTTGTTCTGTTAACCATGGTATCCCCAAAATAGCTTCCTTGCATAACTCTGGTGTAACAATGACCACTGTTTTCTTTTCAATGTCACGGACTTGGACTGTTACTACTGTCTGTCCTACGGCCGTACTACAATGCTTGTTCGAGACCAACCGAATCACGTGTTCTGTAGGCATCATGTCCTGCTTGGGTATGAAGTGCGGTCGTATGAAGTTATGAGGCTGTAGTATCGATTAAGGGATGGCACAACTGACCATTGATAGAAGCTAAAATGTGGATAAATGGTGTGTGACTACTGCTCATTTGCTGTACCAATACTAGTTGTGGGGTTAATTTTGTGTTTTTTGTCCAAATTCTAGCAGGCATATTGTCATATGTATCTGGCCCTTCATCCCTGCAGCCCATTCCCCTGTTGCTTATGTTCTGCTGCTCCTTTAATTTGCCTCATGTGTGGATTGTTCGGGATTTTATTGTGCCAGTGATATTGTGGGGCTGGGCAATACCTACACTGATGTCGAGGCAGGTAGTCCAGATTCCATCCTTGCTGTTGATTGTTGACATTACCTGCTGAGTTCCGGTACTGTGGATCCTAGCCACTGGACCCCATGATCCCACTCCACTTCTGATCCTGTTTATACATATTTCCATGCATTTGTCCACGATACAATTCCTAATGCTGTGGTCCACTATACACCTTTTCATGCACTTGTCCACTGTTACAACAAGAAAGCTGTGAAAAATTTTGTGATGTGCAAAAGTGATACTTGGTTGCACTGTCCTCCCTCTGCTCGTGTCGCCATTTTACTGCATTTGCATCACGACATGGTCTCACGCGTTCTCTCCAAAATTATTGCAGGATGCATTAAATCTTCTAATGTTCCATTTAACAAAGGTATTAAGGATGCTCTGAATTCAGGTAGAGCAGTTTCAGCGATTACTTCAAGCACGTCCCGCTTTGGCAAATTTGGATGAAAATGTTTAACAACCTGATTTTTACGTATAATCAATGTGGTTAATGACTCACACAATTGTTGACATTCCAGAGTCAAATGGGCCTACTCCTGTACAGAGGCAAAGATCCCTGTGCATCGGCAATGGAATACTAGTTGAAACTCCTCCCACTGAAGTCCATAATGGTTAAGAGATGCTCACCAAGAGTGCGCATCTCCATGGAGTTACGCTCCGACACAGCTGGCCCATTCATCTATTCTCACCCCATATCTGGTAAGACAGGACACACAATCTTCTAAGAATGCTGCCAGATCTTCTGTTGGCATACCTGCGAACGTGGGCAATGTTTGGAATTTGGGTGGTGTTTTTGCAGTGGTGGGTGTTGAGGTAGGTTGGGCTCCGTTGTTCATCTACATAGTGCACTTTCTGTTGCCTGCAGTATAGTTGTCATGTATGGATCGATAAGTGAGAAATTTGGAAAAATGTTCGGATAGGTTGACATGATTGGTGGGTAGCCCAGCATTGAAAACATTTGCAGTAGTACACACCATACTAAATGGTATGGTATGTATGTGGTGTGATTGTTGGGGTAGGTTTTGTTGGCAGGTTTTTATATTTGCCATATGCATGGTGGAAGTGCACGGCATCCCTACTTTGCGCTGCTTTCCTCCCCTACTCTACTGCCACTCCCCTCCTCTGCTCTGTGCCAATCCTCCCATCACATTGTTACCAACCCGTGCCACTATCACTCGTAAAAGGTTACCATTTACATTTACTGCCACATCGATATCCCACTGTCATAACAAGTCCAACACCTGGTCACATGGGGTGTCTGTGGTTACATGCTGTGTATGGTTCACACCCTGCATATTTTAGTTGAAGTTGCATGAAACAACAAGCAAAGAAATTTAAGTCCTACATCAGCTTTCTGTTCTGTGTCACTGATGCATTTATGGTTATACTTAATGTCACAGTGTACGCACTGATGTACAATGTTACCCTGCCCATTGCATAACTAGATGTCACAAAATTTTGGAAAAGCATTATTTGGAAAATGTTCACTTTCAAGTTTCACTTGCGTTTGGTAATTTCGAAAATTTTGACTGTCCTGCATCACTTCGCTGTTACTGTCTGTTTGCCACTGGCGGACATCACCGGTGTGGGTGTTCGTAGGACTGGTCTTGCGATGGCATTGGCAATAGGTAGAGACCTGAGAAATTAGTAAACGTGATAAAGCAAAAAATTATGCAAATTTTGACATAATAAAATGGAGAAATTGCAATTTTTGAGCATTTCAGCTGTAATTAAAATTTTTTACGAATTCCTGTAGTATTTTCTCGAGTTATTATTGTTTTATATCACATAGTTGCTTCTTAAGACATATTTATTGTGTTTTTTCATATTCGAATACGAATGCATGCATAAGTTGGCCAATAGATTTTTTCCATTTAAAACCTTAAGCAAATACATATTTACTTTCCATCACATGTATTTAACGACCAAAGAAAACGTTAGCGCAAGTGATGATAGGTCACGTAAGTGAACATTCTACTCACAGCCCTGCAAAGTTTGCTCATTAGGAAAACACACCATTGTAGTATTCACATCCACAACGCACCATGTTATCTATAGAATTAACGCCAACTTCGCTTGTTGGCAAACGTATCATTTGTATCATAGCATCTTCACGTTTTAACCAACAATCTTTTTTTTTTTTTTTTTTTTTTTTACAAAGTCAGCGTTGCAGCGGTGAAAAATGTGTTTTTATGCATTTACTTACGTACAATATATTTGTTATTTAATTTATCACGTATTTTAAACTTGTATACATCCAGTAAACTGTATTTTTATCATACACATTCTCTGTAAATATATGCGGTAAATAATGAGACGTTTTGAAGAAACGAAATTTTTATCATTGGGCCTAACGAAAAAATCTGTTGTTGAAAGTTTCAAAAGTTCAAAAAGTATGGGCAGATTTCTCTAAAAAAAAATCTCTGTTTGTACAGGACACTTATATTATTATTTTTTAGCATTGCTCTTATAGGCCTGTATAAATTGTTTACCTTATTCTTTTCATGAAACAATATGCCTTTGCCAGTGCATTGCGACCGCTTGTTGTTCCAGGTGACAGGCAGAATACAAAATCCGAAGTATAATCTAAACTTGTTTTCAATATTGTTTGTTGATAAGCCGTTGTCTGTATTAAACTCATAACTGTTTATTTCTCTGGGAGTTAGAAATTTTTGCACGGAAATAACAATTGATAAAGAAACACTGCTTATTAATAGGAATAAAGTTACTTATCTCAAATTATTGATGTCTTTATAAAGTGCACAAAAAATTGAAGCAATTCACATGCAGAAACTTAAAATTTTGTAACAATAAAATAACTGCTATTTTTGACAAAAATTACACACATTAGGAAAAAATTACGCCTACTTTTTCAGGTCTCTAGCAATAGGTCTTATTTTCATTGGCTGGTTGTCCAGGATTTACCATAGGGCACTAACAATTTGGGAACGACAGCTCCAACGAGCTGTCAGTCATCCAGCCAGCCATGTTCTGTTAGTAAACAAAGCCACGTACGCAAGCGACACGGATGACCCGATGCGGTCGCGCAGGGTTGGGGAAGAGGGATCGCCTTCCCTCTCGTGGCATGACTGGCCTGCTTACCACATGCAAGGTTGTTGACCCGATGCCCAGCTGGCATGCTGCACGAGGGAGGGGTTCAGCTGGCGGTTGATGGTGGTGAGTGCTGATGGTGGAGGAGAAGTAGCCTCCACCCTGTCACTTCTCCTTGCTGTTTCTCTATGGTCCTCCCGCCAAGCGTCTTCGCATGGCTTATGGCGTGGCCTCATCTGTTTATTGTTGGCACGCTTCCCAAATGTCTATGCAACATATCTTAGCATCCCGATGCTGCCATTTCCCTTGCGGCCTTCTTGCTGTCCTGATGCCATTGCAGGTAGGAAAAGGCAGGAAAAATTGATATCCAGGAAAACTTAGGTAATTTTGGAAAATTTTGGAAAAACTTTTAGGTGGAAGATTTGGCCACACAGAGAGGCACCATCTGACAGCTTGTGATGTGACGGTAAAGGATTAAATGAGATTTTGGGGGTGGTGAAGGTGAGGTCGATGATGTGATAATACCCATTTGGCATCAGATACTGTCAAGGCGACGTCAACGTCGCTCCTGCATCTCTTAATCCCAGGGTTGTGGGCCGTATGCCTGGACCAATCTCCTGCCGACGATGTTGTTGACCTCTGCCCCATTGATTACTGCTTCAGATGAATGGTGTTTGCTAAACAGTAGCTGGTCGGTCGATTATGTACCATTGTTGTCCTTGAGGGAAAATACCTAATCATTAACACTCACATATGCGGATTGTCAGGGTCTCCCACACACCCATACAGTGCGGAACAATACTAACGAACACCTACAGATTAAAGACTTACGTAAACTGGGTGAGCAGGTTTTGTAAGGGACTGTCCCCTGAAATGCATGATGCGACCATAAATAAAGTACATACCATAGAGTTCACAGATGTATTTATTACTATTAAATTACACCTCCCTCTACGAAGAGCACTTTATACAAAACACTGGTGGCTATTTTGACAGGCCATGCGGTAAAACTGAGAAAATGTCTTACGTCAAACAATGGTTACTGCATAAGCAAAAGCTCCCCAGGACAATGCTATTCCCGCAGGGAGTGGAGGTGGCTTGTCAGGCGGCAATAATAGAAGTAGGTTCCGTTGTTATGTTAGAGTCTATTGTAGTTAATGCCTAGATGAGGGAGCTCACGACATGCAATCCACCTCCGTTAGTTGCCACGCGCTGACTGACTTCCAGCTTGATGCACAGACTCACCTCAACTTATCCACATGCCGAAACGGCACTACCTTCTCTCATGATTTGCATCTCCTGCCCTTGCAACATGCTAACAATTAAATAAACATTTTAAAATCACAAAAATAACCCTGCAGTACAAAACTCTTGGGAATGGAATTTACATAACGCTAGGTGAATGATGAAATTAATAATGACACATTAAGACTGCACTGTAAACAAATAACACAAAAATAAAAACAAAACAAGCGAAATTTTTTAAATCATAATAACAAATAATGTCTGATTTAGGCCTTAGTATCTCAGTTCAGATATTTTGTCCTCCTCCACGGCATCTATAATCCCGTGGCAACCAACGGCTGCTTTGCTTGTCGGCACTTTGAAATTCCTTTGGCATGGTGTGGTCGAAATCATCCAAGTTGATATTTTCCAGTATTGTGGGTTTATGGTATCCCATGTGTTAAACTGGTTTTCTCCGAGTCTTGCCGAAGTGGATGGGGTCATGGGAAATTTTCATGACATCTTGTTGTACACTAAGCCACGGAATTCCCAAGATGATGTTTTCTCTGAGTTCTGGCATTACGAGAACTGAAACCAGCATAGTTGCGACCTGGATGCTGATATTTACTCCTGCTGTGCCATCAACATATCCATTTACATCCTGTGTGGTGAGATGTACTGTTTGTTTACTGTCACTCCACTGTTCAGATTTGATTAAATTTGCACTAATAAAGTTGTGAGATGCCACCATGTCAATAAGAGTGACTGTTCGTTGGTGTGTTTACACTGACGGGAATGCATAGTAAACTCTCACAATGTTGATAGAATTGTCCGAGGTGCAATTATGTCTTTGTTTTTATTGTTGTATTGATATGGGTGATAAGGGGTGAAATCTCTATCCCTGTTTTCCGTTTCTTGGATCCTGATTCATTTGTTCGCTGTGGCTTGGGTAGTCTCTGTACCAGTGCAACTGATCTCCTGGACAATATCTGCATGATCGTGGTGGTGGGCAGTCAGATCTGTCGCTTCTACCTGGTGCAGGCGGTGCTGTGTTTTGGCGCGAAGGCTGGCTTGCGTCTGCATTTTCCAGTCATGTAGGCAATCCTGTTCCGCTCGAAAGGCTGTCAGGTTATGGACTGTTAGGCACCCTGTTATTGTTAAATGGCTGTTGGTATCTGTGGTAGTGTTTACATTTGGCAGGCCACATGGTGGTGCTCCCCATAGACATATCTCCGCAGCATCTCATGAAATCCCTGCTGCTGTCCTCACAAAATGTTCAAATCCATGATGAATGGTGGGTCTTAGAGCTGCTTAATACTCTGACAACACAGTTTGTATGACTGCCTCCAATATATAGGTCGTGGCGACGTGTGGATAAGATCTTGTGACCATATTTATTTTCCGTCTGACAAACATTTCTAGTTTTTCATGTGGCCAGGTTGTTTTTTTTTTTTCAGTGAAAATACTCACTTATGTCTGGATGGTCGCTAGTGTGCTGGTGTAGCATGTAGAAAATTTTTCAACATATTGCTCCCATGTCATCTGATATTCCGTAATAGCTCTCCACCATGCTCATGTGTCACATGTCAGTTGTGCACATATTACAATTGGCCACTGTGCCATTGGGACTCTGTAAAGTTGCACACATTCGTCAACGAATGTCCTCGGGTCCTTCGAACCTTGTCCTGCAAAACTAGGCAGAGTTTGAAACTGCGCAGGAGTTAACATTGGGATGCCATATAACACTAGTGAGTGACATGGTACAAAAGGTATGGATGCAATGGTAGGTTGATGGTTAGGTAAGCGTAACATCGGGTGTAGGAGATGGTAATGGTATTGACTGTCCATATCCACATGGCTCGTTCACTTCATGCATCAATACTGTTTGCACTGTTCCCGGTGCTCCCATGTATCTCACCCCGGTACAATGCATTGTACATGTACGACACTGTTTTGGTTGTTTTGGGGTTATCCCACACTCACACACAGTTGTTGTGAGTAATACATGGTGTTGACTTTGGGTGTTATAAGTATCAGTGGTCTCAGTGGCCTGTCCATGCAGGTCTGTTACACTCATACCTGGTATTCCGCAGTACTTTGATATGGTGCAGTCCACAGGTGTTGAGTGGTTGCTTCTTATTCTTCCCTCAGTGATGCAGACCTGATAGCACACAAAATGTTCCGTTCGCACTCCGATCCTTTCTGTGATGTTTAAGGATTTCCATAGATGTTGTTTCCAGTGACGCGTGCAGGATACCAGCTCACACTCTGGTCCCTCGTGTCGCTGTCGGTTATCGGTTACCTCGTACATGTGTTCGATGGTTGGCATGTCTAGTAGTTGTGTGGGTGATGTTGAAGTTGTGCCTGGAAGGCATCTGCAGATGTTGGCTAAAGGTTCATACTGGGAAATGGGTTTCTGTCTGTCACTTTGCTACAGCTTCCACAAATGATTCCTTGCCAACATTCCATTGCGAAACTCATCACTTGCGCAAATTTCCGATGCAGTTGCTCGGTTGCATGGATATCGTCACAGGGGTTAAGGCCCTCCCATATTCGATAGTCTGTCCCATACACATGGACAATGTTTACAATGGTTATTGTCACAGCTGGCGACGGTCTGGTAGCTGGTGCTCAGCTCCCCCTGATGTTAAAGAAAACATTTCAAATGTTAATGTAATTATTTAAATTAACTTGATTGTAATATGTTTAATGTTAAAGTTTTGGAACGTCAACATGTTTGTTTGTTACCTTAAAATTATTTGTCCACTGTTAGTAATTGTGTTTGACTTAAAATCCCACCAATTTATTGCAAAATGAAGTTTGTAAAATAAGTATAGGTATGCGAGGTTTTATAACACTCGACATAAGTCGGAAAGAGTATGATACTCATTTTTTGGACAATGGTCAAAAAGCCCGGGCTACAATGATCACTGTGTTCCCCTGGCATCTCATTATGGTTAGTTTACGTGATTTGTTCCAGACTGTTATTAAATTACAAAAAATGCTCAAGCTGGGCTATTGTGACTTCCCCACACACCATTCATATACTGCAATAAGCTAACATCAATTACAAAAATATATTTAGCTGGGCTATTTGGGCTTCCCAACAGGTCTTTGATACACTGCAATAACTTTCAACAGAATCACACATCAATTATTACAATAACATATGTGATTGCATACATGTGCAGGTATCTCAAGAAATAAATTTTATGCAATAAAATAGTTTAATAAATGTCTAATTAGTCATTACTGACAATGAGGTGGTACACAATTTAAAATTGACTGGCATATGGCCTGAAGACCTTCACTGGCTACAACTGCAAAATGGCGTAAGTTCCATTAAAGAAAAATATTTCAAGTATCGTAATGATGGTGGGAAGGGGTCAGCAAGTCTGCTCCATTTGGGAGGCATACTCGGAGGTTCACAAAGTGTGATGTCATCTGCTCTCCCCAAGACTGTTTGCCAGTAATAACACCATCTGCTGCAGAGAGCAGCACTTTACCGGGCGCTCGTACATGCTGGTCCATTAGTGCACCTCATCGGTCACACCGAAAGAAGGGGTACCGATTTACAGTGCATGTGTAGAGCGCAAGTGCAACACAAATATGTGCGCCCACATGCATGCATTTCAAAAGTAGACCCAGTGAAACAAGGTGCAAAGCAAGTAAGCCTTAATTATTAAATTATCATAAAACACTCACACAATGACATTGCAAAAAGCCCTATAGTGTTTAAGTGCCCCCACAAGCCTCAGTGTACTTGTTTATTCATTCTTGTTATTTTAATTCTCCACATGTTGAATCCACACCTCATTCCATTCAGTGTTTGCCATGTACTAAAGGGTTATTATGTTCAGTGTATTTGTTTCTGCCACGATTGTGCCCAGGCAGGCAATATGTGCAAGTTTTATGTGATTTTAGTGCATAAGAAAACAGTCTACACAGCTTGCTTGCCCGCCATTCTGGCTAGCACGCCACGCCGGAACAGTTAGTCACACTAAAGGTGGGTGTGTGGACCGACGGGGTCGTGTTTCGCGCGCTCATGCGGAGCATCAAACTTTTTCATCCATTATTTTTATTACAATAGACACTTAGCTTAACGGAACATTTTGTATATTTAGCCACCCGAGAACATTCAACTTTGTCCTTCCCAGGACTAGAATTGCTTGGGAAGGCATAATTCTACCGTAATCCTTTGTGGCCACATGCCGTTTGTACAGTTATACCCTAATGGTGGGTTAAGCCCAGTAACTTATTGTAAGTTGTTTCCTAGAGGAATGTTTAGTAAAACCCAGTCGCAGACACGGGCCCCCACCTTTCCCGCCAATTCATAAGTGTTCTATGTCAAGTGCTTTTACATTTATTTCAGTGTTTTTGTATCAATGTTTACCTAATTGATGGGTGTGTGAATCGCCCTAAGACCTCACTGTGCAGTACGCATAATATTGGTAACATATTTTTATTAACTACTATGTATGGAGCATCACCAGAAGGATACTGCTGTGACTTTGGGCAAATTACCCAGAGAGAGGAGTCAGCTCTACTTACAACAACTTGATGTTGCACTACTGCAATGTCTGGTGCCCAAGATCTACAGTTGAGGTTTGGTGAGAAATGCTGTTAAATATCCTACCCAACTCCCAACCTCTAAGTTGACTACTTTTGCTCCACCATCCTACTGTCAAGTTAAGTAAAAATGTTCCAGAGAAAAATTTAAGTCTATTGTAGTTACAGACCTTCACAAAAAATGTTTCAACTCCGAGCCACGAGGTACACTACCTGCCCTTACGCCTATCAAACCAAGACTAAAGAGGGGACTTGGTGTCCGCGACGCCATGGTACCAACGCCGCACCATAACAGAAAATAACTCTCAAAAATAATTACATGAATGATATGTAACACAAATCAGGATGACACATATATTGAATTGCACTGTGTATTTTCCCTTGTTAAATACAAAACACTGTCTTCTGGAAAGACAAAAGATACATAACATTTGGAAACCACGAACTTAAAACACATGGCATTAATTTGAGCTACTTCAAATTAATATTAATGTTCTGTAAAATCTTTCAAGTAAATGTTGTGTTCCGCGGTTAGAAGAGTCCGCATCATACTGCACACATCAATTCAGAAATGTTAGCAATTAATTATTTAATTTGGTAACAGGGGTTCACTATGTGCCTGGTAAATCTTATAATTATGTGTTTAACAGTACACCCTTTCGTGAAATATAAACGGATAGCTTAGATCTGCATATCCACATGATTGCTACTTTGTGCTATGATAGCTACATGATTTCACTGGGGATTTCGCTACATTCATTTGCAGGTGGTCACTTTATTAGGAAACTTATTTTAATAGATGTGGCATTGTATATAACACTTGGTAAACAAAATTATGCCTTGTGGCATTAAAAGGCACTGCATTGACACACGTGTTCTGCAATGTAGCTGTTGACCTTCAGAAGAACATGGCGCAGCCAGCGCTCTGCATCAAGTAGTTCATGCCGCTCCTACAAGATAGTGCACAAGTTGACAAGGGCTCATGCGCGAGCCACGAATGGTGTCAATTTTTAGCAGTTATGGATTAGACTCTTACAATAAAGGATCTTTTAACTATGTGTGTTGTGTTTCTGTTCAATATACCAGGTATTCAACATGTAAAACTGAGGCTCTAACATATTATATTCTGTAGAAGTCTTCAGCACAATTCCCACGTGTATACTTACAAATCATATTAGAATTGAAATCTGCATTTCCAAGTTATTGCAAACCCCATTGAATTGTATTTTTTTTCTTTTGTCATCAATGTGTTTATTTCAAACACATGGTAAGGTAGGCCTACGTATCGAGGGACAGGGAAAGAATGCCAGTTTCTGTGCAATGCCTATTTACATGCAATACATAAATGCAACAAATCCCATAACTGCCCTAATTTGTTTACTTGCTTCCAATAATGCAATAAAGGAATATCCAAAGGCTATTGGTGGGGCATGAATACATGTGAAATCGAGAGAAGCTTAACAGATAAACATAACCTGATCATACTGAGGTGAAAGACTATATTCCTACAATTTTTTCTGCTGTACAATTTGTAGTAAAAGTGTACAACTACCCAAAACAGAAATTATATTTTCATATTTTTGTGTATATTAGTTTTCGTTCAAAGGAACACATACCTGTTGTTTTGCTGCTCTGCGAATAAACTACGGTACAACAATATCTCTACACCACCTTTCATTTCCCTCCTGTAAATAATACATGGCCACTAATGCTCCTATTAATTCCTCATTCCCGGCTAAAGCCATGTTTCAGCACTTGAACTTGTAAGCTGTCAAGGCACAGAACTATGAAACTAAAATGCACGGAAATAAATGTGTATTGGTTATTTGTATTTTATGCATAACCATAGAAGTTGTAGTAACATATATACATATAACACCAGCCACCACTTTTTTCGCTTCTCACATAGTTTCTGGTATTTCTGCCAATAGTACGACCAGTCTAACATGAAGACATGATTACATGTTCATGAGAGAAGAATAAAAGTATTATCAAATTAGGTTATGTGAAGAGAAAACAAATTTTATATATTTTTTTCCAAACATAAACTTAGTAACGTATGAATCTTTCAAAAATGGAATAGGTCGTTGTTTACTGTTGTAAAATGTAAATTGAAATATTTTACAAAGGCTTAAGATCAAATGCATTTATTTAGTTGAATATGTACTATTGTTTTGAAAAGTGAAAACGAAATTCATGCTTATCCGAACAAACACAACATAAAACTAGGACAGCCATTCAAAATATCATAAACTGTCCTAGTTTCCCATGCAATCTATCAAATAGAAAGAACTGCCATCGCCAACAAATGAAGTTTGAAAATATGCCAACAGATAAAACTAATTAAATTATTTTTTTGGAAAATTAAAAATTAATTATACACACTTTAATATTATTCAGTAAAATTCGTACTACTATCTGGTTTTATGTACTCTACTTTCCTCAATAATTTTAGTAACTAAAAAAGTTGTGCTTTATTAATATTTCATGCAAATTTTAGGGCTTATCATTTTTCAGTTTTCCTGAATTTAGTATATTTTGGCAATTGTTATATGTTCATTAGCATAATTATTTCTGCTATAATTTTTTTAATAGAAAGTTTTCCGTATTTTGAAATCCATTAGTGACTCTGAAGGGTTCCCTAGACCATTTTTGTATGCACTGTAATTTCGCTCTAAGATAATTTTATTGTCTAGCAAGACCAGAAATTGTGAAGAACATCCTGTAAAAGGGTATTAGCAAATTTAAATTTTTTTATCTATTTTCCATTTTGAGGCGAATTTGTTTATTGGATTATTTATTCGTAATCAGTGGAATATTTCAGTTTCTTTAGAATGATTAGAAATTTTGGGTAGTTCATTTTCCCTTAGATTTAAACTCAGTAACTGTGAACAGTTTTAAGAGATTATTTTTATTTTGGTTTGAGTCTTACAAGTTAATTCGACATCGCTGCCACATCCAAACCTGGATGGACAGTAGCCGAGCACTTGGCCTCTAGCGCAGAATTCACCGACTATGTTATCTGCTGTTTGAAGTGTACAGTGCTGCTGCTGTAGTATCTGCCCTGTTTCAGTTTTTCATTTCATCCCCTTCAGACATAGACAAGAACTGTGGCAGGCTAAAGTAATTTCTAGCTGCATACGCTGTTTCGTTATAACAAATCGGCTCTTTGCCCCCACTGATTCCCCAATTCAAACTCATGGAGTGGCTTTGGTTCATCCCTAAGCCATCTATCCTGTAGTGTGGTACTAAGGTTTTTAGTTTTGGTACTAACTGGATTGCCATGGCGGCGCTAGTGATCAGGCTCTAATGCGAAATGCGTTTCGCTACGGATATTCTGGTCACCCCTTGTGGAAGTGTTACACATACTTTTCATCTGCTGCAAAAGTTTTCTTTCTTGACTAAGGTCACTATGTAGTCACTCAATGAGATCGAACGAACTACCAAGTAGTTAGTCATTTTTCTTTGTAGTAGTTAATAGGTAAGTAGAAAATGATTTAGTGATTTATTAATTTTGTTGAGTGATCGAGTGAGTGCAGCAATGTTTTATCGCTAGTTTCTGGCTTAAGCCCTCCTCGATTGGAAAGTTGCATCATTTCTTTTCTTTATTTCACATATGGGGTATTGAAAATGTAATTAATTTCAATCAGATTATGCTTGCTTACAGAGGATGTCAGATTTATTCCATTCTTGATGTCTGGGTTTTCTCTTCATTCTACAACTGTGACACTGCTACTCTGCATTTTGCCACTTAATACCCTTCTGATATTGTAAGGGTGTGGTTGCAGAAACGAGCCAGATCTGCTGGCAGCGGGAGAGCTGGAGTGTACTGAGCTGAAGTCCAGAGTCACGAGGACATAAAATATGCAGATATGAACACAATCATGCTTTGATTTTCTTAAAGTTTCATTATTTATTCAGCTATTGCAAAATACTAATTTGTAGTATCACACAACAAGGCCTTAACAATATGTTACAGATAACAATACCGTAAGTATGAAAATATTAAGTAACGTTATTTTGAAAATTCAATACCTGTTGTACAGGGGGCCTCCTTATTTGTTTATTTTTAGTATTTCAGGATAGTGTTATTTACATCAGCATTCTAATCAGTTTATAGTTTCTTCGGATATTTAATGAAATCTAAGAAGCAATATATACATATTGGTGTGAAGTGTTCTTCTATAATTATGTAAAACAGATACATGTTAAAATCCCATAAGGCTCATTTTGTTTATCTGTAGCTGATATAAATACAGTAATTACCAACGTGTTAACAAATCGTCTTCTTTATTGGATTAAATTACCTCTGGTTAACCCATAATTTTTTTATTTATAAATGATTTATTTTACATTGGTTGGTAATTGATATATATATATATATATATATATATATAATATATATATATATATATATATATATATATATATATATATATATATATATATATATATATATATATGAACATTTTTGTCACTGGCCACTTTTACAGCATATTCTTTCCAGTTTTTGCTCACGTGTTAATTTTCAAGTTGTGGTCTCTAACATTGTGGTAGTAGAGCATGGTTGGTATGCAGTTTTGAACTGTTAGCTAACAAATTGCTGGCATCCCTACATTTACTATTCACGTATTTTAACGAGTTGATTTATTTTGCATGACAGTATGTGCAAGTTCATGTCTGTGTTAGAATGTGTCCTAATGTTTTTCTGCACCATCAAAAGGTAATGTGGTAGATTTAATTTGTATACTCATTAGTGAAAGTGACTTTTAAGAGAGATGTTATGGTCGTGTCGGTACTAAACTAGGTAACCATTGTATTTGTTTTGGAGTGCACAAATAATACATAGGGTTTGTGTTTATGCAAGTTGTGCTATCCAGGAAGTAGGTCGTTTGTGGTTTTAAAGTGTCATTTTACAGGGGGCATAATAATCTAGTTATTTATGTACTTGATGCATAAGTTTATTTGCGTTTACATTACCAGAGTGTGTTGTTTACTTCTTGGCGTACCTGGCGAAGTGCTGCTGTTTCTTCCTACACCTTCAAATTTTCGAAGCAGAACTGCTAACTGCAAAGACTTGTTTTTCGCTAGAATCACTAGCTTTGTTTACATTTCATGTGTGTATAGTACACTGGACCTGGTAGTTTATGTGCAATATATTGTATGAAAATTATGTTGTAAATAAGTGATAATTAGTGTAAGAGTGGAATACTCATTTAGAGCAGTGCAATTTATATTTAAGTATTTAGCATGGATACTGTTGTTGTACCAGAGTACTTGCTCAAGGATGAGCTGGTATACGAGTTGAAATCTCATAATTTAGAGAACTCTGGAGACACTCAGCAGCTATGAAAGAAATTTTGGGTCGCACTAAAATATGGAATTCCATCATTATTGAATATAACAAATATCTTGATTTGATGAATGAATTCTTCATCTGTGCAAAAAAAGTTTCTGAATTGAATGAAACAGTTGTGCTGTTAAGATCTAGTTCACACCAGGCAGACTTGCTCAGGTGTTTAACGAGACTAACTCATGCTGTACACCACTTGAATATTCTACAGTTGTTACGGCAGGGACACTTGCATGCTGCCTATGTGGCTGAAATAAGTAAATCCTTGGAAGTTGTAACAAAAAATTACGAGTGTATATAGCAGCAAGCACAATTTGTTACAAGCCAGTTGCAAACGACTACAGCAGGTAGTTCGGAATTTGGCAGTCACAAAATGCACTGTTAAATTGGCCCTTTTCAAGAAGGACAGAAAAAGGGCTAAATGTCCGTATTTTAGGTGTGGAAATGTTGCTTTCTTGCTTGTCATCCTCACTCACACCGACAACACCTACATTGCCACCCACACTTCATACTCCTTCATTCCCACCAACCCCACCCACACCTGATCAGCACGTTCAATTTCTGTTAGGGAACAAGGCAACGTACAAGCTAGCGAGGACAATTTGACCTCGTGGTGGTAGTCTCCACCAATGTGAACATGACTGCGGTTATTTCAGACATACAATCCACATCACTTCCCTCCTTGAAGCCTTGTTTCCAATTTTGACACACATGTCAGCTCAATTACATCATGAAATTATGTGTGTGTACTCCATTTTCCTGCCAAACAAACAGTCCTGCCAGCCCGAAAAGCTTACTTCCTGTCACCATTTATGGTACTATATACTGTGAAAATATATGTTAATATATCTCATAATTATAACACGAAGTATCTTTGAACTGATTTAAAACAATAACTCGCAATCTGGACTGGTATGAACGACACACTAAGCCTAGTGAACTGGGCCCAGCGAGTAGGTATTGAATACTGTGGTGGAAAATAAACTTCTTCTAAATTGCGACTGCAATATAGCAAAAGTTGTTAAAATTGAATTTGACTGTTAATTCACTGCACACACGTTTTCACGAAACTATGCATGTAAAAGACGTTTAGTTCACATTAACGTTATAGTCAAGAAATGTGAAAATAGTAGCCTGCATTTTTGGAACACTGATTATAGATTAATAAAGAAATGTTACTAGAAAGTGGGCCTAATCTTAGTAAAACACTCCTGTACTGCATAAAATACCTTGCAAACTTTCTTCAAGTTGACTCGTCTGCCTCCAAGCAGATCGCAACGCATGTCTAACCTCAACAAGGTGTTAGGCTATTTCTGGGTCGTGGCACGCAGTGCTCGCGAGGGCGTCACATACTCCCTTGTGGCAGCAATCGGAACTACATGTACATCTGGCATGTTCCATACAACCCTTGTACTTTATTGCCCCTAATTGATTTTTTGAGCCATACTTTGGGGTATATAAATAAGCGCCTGCCGGCCTGAATAACAGAGCAGTCTTCTTCTACGAGTGGTGTGGGCTGGCTGGCGAGGGGATGACATCGACATCGGTATCCGCAGTTGGACTTCATGGCGCTAGGCATGGCAATTTTGAAAGTTGAAAAAAGTAAGTAATTTTTTTAGTGTATGGTTTTTAGTACATTGCCCTGGTAATTAGTAGATTACTTACATAGTTGGAATCTGGAATTTCAAATCTGTGATTTGAAGTGCAGGTCTTTTTAATATTTTTAATATTCTGGCATATCTTAGATATTCGGGGAAGTGATTCTCTGCCATCAAAATATTAACTATCATAAATTGCTGTTCTTAATAGATTTTGTAAGATATGCTTTTTCTTGGCAATGAACCACGTGTACTACACTGAAGGTGTTTTTAATTGAAAATATCTTTTTAAGATTGGTCTTTTTTATAGATTGGTAGATACCTCAATTTTATATTATCTACTGTAGCATCTCAATTTTCCTAATATCATGATAATGATATGGATTTAGCATGTAAGATGTTTTATTTTGACATTTATACTGCTTAATAGTGAGAAATTTTAAGTTTAAATGTAAACTTTGTCTGTGCAATTGAAAGTGTTTTGTCAGCCAGATAGTTTATTGTAATGTTTTCAGCCACAAAACAACAACCTTTTGTTTATGATAGGAATATGGCAGTAAAATAGAACTTTCTTAAAACATTTTTAATGTAGCTGCATTGATGAAAGGAAGAAAGGAAAGGTCTCCAAAACTAATTTAATATTACACTTGCTAGTTCGTCATATGTTAATAAGTTAATAGGTCAAATGCTAGAAGAATACAAGCATAATAAAATTTAATTCAAGAAAGCTAAGAAGACATAATATTTTCAAATTAAGTAATGAACCCGAAGAGGATGATACTGTTTACAAAGTCCACTTAAGTTTGACGACAGGACAACGGGAATATAAGCTGCAGATTCTAGACTAGATTCTTAAACCAGAGGACGATTCCAGCCAAAACAAAGGAAGTCTACGCTGTTTCTGTGTTTGGAGGATTGACTGCCTGCATCACAGACGTCTGGAGGACCAGCCTAGATTTCGACGGCATGGGTTCGGCTGAGCAGAACGACATCGGGATGACTGCTGCATTCTGAGTTGATATCAATGTCGAGGTTCCTGGTTTCATGGAGAGGTGTAAGGACATCGATCGACTGCAGGACCAGATGCAGAGGAAAGGTGGTGCTGCACTACTATTTTAAAAAAAAACCTTAATTTTTGCTCAAAAAATCAACTACTGAGTGCTTATCCCTGTAAGAAAAACACTTATCATACTGGAAGTTTGGCAGATGTATAGCGGTAGTTCTCTGGCTGTTGTTTCGTTGCTTGGAGGTGACTTCAATTTAAATAATTTATGTTATCATCAAATAATATAATTATGTTTTTTCCTCTTGTGATATGTTAGTTGATAATTAATTTCTCAACTTTGACTAGCATGTTATCTAAATATCCGAGATTTCACTAATACACTTCCTAAAATTGAAACTAATCTTGGTAATACTTTCATTTGTTTTCATTTAACCTGTCATGAGTGATTTTAAGGTGTTTCTCAAAATTGATTTTTCAAATGCTTAATTGATTCTCTTTTACAAATTTTCAACAGAAATTATATTTTTCCCATATCCGAGGCATTAAAAACATATTCCTCTATTACACATATATTTGGATACTTTGCATATTCCAACTCCTAAAAAAATAGTGTGGCAGTATTGTGTGCTGTTCCATATATTTTTAATGATGCCCATACGTGTGACAATATTAGGTAACAATAGCCATCGCTACATTGTATGCGACTTCTTATTATTAATTGGTGCCAATGTCTGAGCTGTAACATTGTGCCGCTTCACACACACACACACACACACACACACACACACACACACACACATATATATATATATATATATATATATATGTGTGTGTGTGTGTAACACATTAGTTGTGTTACACTGCCAATAGAGGGAATCAGAGTGATATTTTTTAAACGTAAATTTTATTCCAAAGATGTGTATTTTTGGCGTTGCTTGTTACGGTTTTGCTCCTTTTGTCATGGATCATTTTGAATGACGTGTATAATCTTTGCTGTGATTTTGTTGGGACAGATTAAAACCTTTGTCTTTCTGGATGTTGCAGTAAATTTTCCTGCCTTCCCCCAGTTTCGCAGCTTCAAGCAGTATTATTTAAAAAATCCTTTGTGTAATCTATATATATATATAAGAATTGATTGTCTGATTTTTTTTTGCGGTGGCCATAGGTTTGTTTACACTTTCCTGCTTTTCCTAATCCTTGCTGTGTCTCTACAAGTCGTAACATCCTCACAACCCCTATAATCAAATTTCAGTCCACCCAGTTTGCAACAAATATTCTTACCATCCATCCACAAACTCAAAATGCTTAAAATTCCAACCATGTAACCGCCCTGTTTACATCAGGCATACCCTCCTTCGCCCCTTTTAGCATTTCACAATACCATTCATCCCCCTATCCCAGCCAACCACAAGTTGTACCTACTCACGACAAACCAACATAACCAACCTTTTGGCATCCAATCCATGGCTGGTTTAAACACCCCCTCCCCCCACCAAAATAAAACAACGAAGTGTGAATATTTTTTTCCAATAAAAAACAACTAAAACTGACGAAGTAAATTAAATTATATAGTAAAAAATCACCTAGAGTTTTCCATTCCTCATCTCTCTGTTTCGATTAAAACTGGTCAATTTTTTTTACATTCAGCAAAATTCAATTTATTTTCTAAGTAATTGCGAAGACACGATTGAGAATATTAGGTAACCATACAAATTACAATATCAAAACAAGTAATCAGAATTTCTATGGTGAAAACTATCCCTACATTCATGATGTCATATATTATGAACCAATAGCAAAGTTTGTCTCATATGTAATCTTGAACTCTAACTTTGGAATGAAGATCAACGAATCAGAGATCAAGATTCATGCAATCTCGTGACGTGTGCACATGCCCAGCCCTAAGACCATTTGTCCGACCGTAACCAGCAACAGCACTGCAGTGGGGCTGCACACTCTACTCTGGATCGAGTTGCGCTCGATCGCCGAAGCGACCAGGTGCAGAACAAGAGCAGGGCACACCAGCGCAAGTGCAGCTGGTGATTGTCATAGTAAAACAAGATGCCGCAGAGGAAACAGTTAGGACAGTTATATTGAACTGAAACTTTTCGGGCCTAATTAAAGGATATTCTTGTGTTATTAATTAAAATATTTATGGTTTGTTTTGCAGGTGTTGTTTTATTTTGTAGTGTTTGCAAGGTAACGTGTTATTATTTATTTTCATCTTCCACAGAGTGTTTTGTCCATCCTATTGGTAGGAGGAATATTTATTTGTTTTCATTTGTCTATTTACTTTCTTTCATTAACGCAAGGGTCAATGATGCAAGTCATCTCATAAAGTAGCCCCGTTTCGGTGAGAGGGCAAGCTGCGGCGAGCCCCCGGGTAGGACGGGAGAGTCAGTCAGCTCGCAGCAAGTCATGGATGTGGAGTGTGTACGGCAGATTCCGGCATTTCCCGCGCCAGGTGAACATAATCATTTTGCAACTGGACATGTAATTAGAATAGACTTAATCATCTGGAACATTTTCTATCTAGTCGCCCCGTAAGCCACCTCCACTACCCGGTGAATTAGAATCGCCCCGGGGAGTATAACGCTCACGTAATGTTTTAATAGTCGAAAGATGCTTTTTCTGTTTCACTGCACGGCCGGTCCTAATAGTCGAGAGTGTTTAGCATCAAGTTCCTATAGAGAAGGGGTTATAATCGTAAACATAATAAATAACGTGTTTACAAGTCAGTTGTTTGATTATGTCCACTGCATGTGATTAATGAGATGGACCCTGATAATACCCGCTCAGCCAGTACATAAGTTCTAACTTTCAGTGTAATCAGTTTTGTTCGAATCTGTATGGGCGTGTGGGAGGCCCTGACAGCCCATGTATGCAAGTGTAATGAATAGGAAGTTGTCCCACCAACATCAACAATGGCGTATAGCCGACCAATGGGCTATCATTTAGGAAACAATCGACATCTGGAGCAATAACCTACAGGCAGATGTCAACAATTCAGCTTCAATGGCGAGGAGATTGGTCCTGGGTAGATGGCCCACAACCCCGAGATTAAGAGGAGCAGCATCATCTTTGACATCACCTGACAGCATCTGGCGCCCTGGGTATATTCATTCCTTTCTTTCAACATCACCGCTCCAGAATAATCTCATTCCAACCTTTACTGGAATCAGCCGTGCATCACTTGGTGCAACACTTTTACAATACGCTGTTGAAGTTTTCTACAATTACTATTCCTATGCACAGCCATATTGGATGTAAACAACTCGTTGCTAGGCAGTTGCTACAGAAGAAATGTAGCGAAACGGCTATTACCCAATTTCTGTCTTTTAATTTGTATTTTGTATGTCCAAGTGTGAATCTGTTATTATTTGTGGTGCTTTAATGACACATATTTAATGATTTGTTGCCTTTTTCCCTGAGAATTTTATTTAAACACAAAGCTGCAGTCTCAAATTCGTGTACCTATCTTGTATAAGGATTACCACTCAAAAGTAATGTCGGAGAACCACATTGTCAGCTGTCAAATTATTGCACTTGTTTCATAATAGGCAGTTGCTGAAGGTATTAACATGCATTTTTTTTTGTTTTGTTTTTCAGTTATTAATTTTGTATATAATGCAAATGCATTTGCACCATTGCTTCCAAACTCCTATAAGGTTTGTACTATGCCTAACAAAATTAACAGTAAGAATTTACCGTATCTCTAGAAAGAAATGCATAAAGTAACAGTCTTTCTGTTTAATTAAAACTACTTCCACTTAATAAATTGTGTCGTTTAACCACATTAATTTCATGAAGACCTGACCTTACCTAGCTTCATGATAGGTGAATGTAAGGGGCTGGGTTTGCTGATGTACTATCACACATCGCACAAAGTATAATAAGGACTAATATGAGTAAAATACGGTAATTAAATTGCCTCAAAATAAGATTTAATTCTGCGAGTCGTCATTGTCCGTATTCTGATGCATCTGCTCAGACACCCTTTTATGATTCACCTTTAGTGAAATATTTAGTTTGGTTAGGTCTTATTAGATATAATGCAGTTCAATGACACGATTTAATTAGTTACTGATTCCTGTCATTCATTATTCTTTTTACAAAATGTTATAAGAGCATCTGCACACATACCCCTTGTAATTCACTTAGTAATAGCTTGGTTAGATCCTCTACATTTCACGCACCTAGGCATGAAATTTCCATGCTAATGCACAATATGACAAATAAGCAAAACAAAGAGGGTGTGACAATTGCAGCCCCTATAGATCCGCTCACACATTAAGTTATTTATTATAATGCCTATTTATTTACTCTCCAACATACATTTGTGCTAGGACTACTGACAAAGAATTAGATAACACAAATTGTCATTACATCAAGTTGAATAAACGCTGGGCCTATTAATGGCTGACCCACAAACCTAATACTGAACTGGTGACTTATTGCATGATTGAAATATTCACACTCATAACACACTGTTCAAAGTTAAAGTGGTTTCGACGGTCTTTGGAGGGTCTCATTCCCTGATGTGCCCGAAGGTTCGGCAAAGGGAAAACACATGGAAAACAGGGCCCTACTGACTAATCATACACTGGAAAATTGTAATTTTACAATGTGTATGCTAATAATTACATTATCGTGTATTCAGACAACTAACACGTTTTGCAGAGTAGCAACTATTTACATTTTCCCTGACCCAAGTGACAATTCCTTGATATATTCCTGACTTTTCCCCATCACATGTAATTCCCTGACACTTACCTGTTTTCTCTGAGGGTGAACATCCTGTATTGTTACAATGATAGGGCATATAAATGTTCTATTGAACTCGATTTAATATGAAATGCTTTTTCTCTATAATGTCTCAACCCCCCCCCCCCCCTTTTTTTTTAAATTTTTTTTTTTCACAACATAGACCGTTTATTTTAACACTGCACTCACGAATTCTGGTAGTTACGAATTTATTTGTTTTTACTCTGCATATGGTTACCATTATTTTATTAGAACTTTTAGGGCAAATGTACCACCTGTTGTATGAAATACGCAACCACGTAGGGCCACGAAAGACTGCAAGGGATCACCTAAGAGTGCAAATAAACAATACCCTGGCAACATTAGGCTTATGTTAGTCACATACATTACAGATGCTGTTTATTATAAATTTACACCACAGCAAGAATACAAAAAAAAACCTACACCTCGTTATCCTGAGGTTATGTTTATTTGTTCAGCTTCTCTGTTGATTTTACAAATATTCATACCACACCAATAGATTTTCGATATTACTTTATCACGTCATTAGAAGATTGTAAACACATTAGAGCAGTTGTTATAGGATTCTTTATTTTTTACATTTATTTATCGTATGTAAAGGGGTATTACACAGACACTGGCATCCGTTCCTCTTCCCCCAATACCTAGCCTATCATGTATTTGTTACCAAAAGAAAGACAAATACAATTAAAATGAGATTAGTACTAAACTGGAAATTCAGAATGCAATTTTAATATTATTTGGATGCAAACACGTCGGAAATATGCTGCAGAAACCTATAAAACGCTCAGAATGTGATCCATATTTCTATGCACATTTATTAACTTGACAATTAGTAACACAACCCATTCATGGCAATATACACATTGATAGCAAAAGTAAGATAAATAGGCCTACAACTCAATGGGGTTTGTAATATCTTGGAAATGCGGATTGAAATTGTAATATTATTTGTATAAGCATACACCTGGGAAATATGCTGCAGATACAACACTCAGAATTTTAATCATAATTGGAAGCATATTTATTAATCTGACAATTATTTACACATACAACAGAACGACATTTTGTAGATAGTATTTATTAACTATTAAATCTTGCGAACTTTATAACTACAAAATGTACACATTAATTTTCACACCTGAAATACTTTAAGGCGACTGTTGTAAGTACATAGTATTATTCACAAGTATACAATTTGAAATACTTACCAAGTATAATTCCTGTGTGTACTATACTGGGAATTTGAACAGCACTAGTATACACATGGTGATGTCACTTCCTTACAGGCCATGGTTCTAGTCAAAATATCCAGGTAATCGTTGGAAGCAATGGGAATTTTTTAGGCTAAAGAAACCCATGCCCATAAGGCCTAATTCATGCCACAAAGATGTTTTACTTTCACACTCAATACCAGAAACATTCAATAATTGTGCAAATATTAAAAAATCTACAATAATTAATGAAAATAATTTTTATTTATTCGATCAGAATATTAGAGGTTTAATAAGCAAAAATTATGAGCTTTCTGTTTGCTTGGACTAATTATCCACAGAATGCAATTTGGATGTACAAATATTATGTCTAACAGAAACACACTTAACTGAATCCTCTGCTAAGCAAATTAAAATTCCTGGTTATTCCCTCTGTCCCACTTTGGTAGAAATAGCATGACTAAGGGTGGTACCTCTATTTTTATCAAAAATAATTTAATGTTTAAAAATGATGCACATTTGTTATGCGAAGACCAAATGTTTTTGAGTGCAGTTATGTAGAAGTAATAACTGACAAATTAAAGAAAAAAAATTGGGGGGGGGGGGGGTCCTTCACTATATAGAGAGCACCTTTTACCAACTTTAGTAACTTCTTAAAATTTCTTGAAGTAAATATTAAAGTCATTTACAAAGCCAATCCAGAAATTATTCTCTGTGGAGACTTTAACATTAATTATTTAAAAGAAAGCAACCAAAGAACTGAACTCAATAGTCTACTCAGTACCTTCAACGTTAAATCCATAGTAATACTGGAAAATGTCTTACAATTAAAAATTGAGCTCAGCAGGGAGCAATGGCCAACATTGTATACTTGTACCGAAGCAAATGAAAAATTCAACTATTTTCTTAACCAAGTTCTCCATTGTTTTGAAAAATGTTTCCCATCCCGACTGACCCACTGATTTATATAACATAAATCAAGAGAAAAATGTATGGCTCACCAAAGGAATAAAAATTTACTGCGAAAACAAAAGAAAACTATACGAGGCCGCCAGAACCAGCAGCAACCCTGAATGAATGAATCACTACAGTAAATACTGCAAAATTTTGAGAAAGTTCATAAAATCTGCAAGAAAGGATTTTTCTGTTACCTCATTAAGAATTCTCAAAAAACCTACATGGAATACTGTAAAAAACACAACAGAAAAAACAACAGAGCAATGTCCAGTTGTAAACCTAAAAGTAAATGACTGCATTTCCTCAGACCCTAAATTAGTTGCAGATACTTTTTATTCATACTACTTAAATTTCGTAGAAAACACGATTAAAAAAACATTAAACGAGATATAAGCCATATTCCTACACTACAGGGTACAGAATACCCTGCTATATATTTTACAAACACAACTCCAAAAGAAGTGGAGCAAACAATCAATTCTTTGCAACAAAAAACATCTAGCGGCTATGATGGCATTAGCTGTAGGTTATTAAAGCAATGCACTTTTGAATTCAGTATCCCATTAAGCCATATTTGTAATGACATCTTCAATACAGGATTGTTTCCATACAGACTCAAATGGACTATGATCACACCATTGTTCAAGAAATGAGACAAGATCGAAGTAAACAATTACAGCCCCATCTCACTTCTTAAATCCGTTTCAAAAGTAATTGAAAAAAAAACTAATTTACAGGAGGTTGCTGCAACATTTTGAGAATCACAAAATCTTGTCAAATTTCCAGTTTGGTTTAAAAAAAAAAACACGTCAGCAAATGATGCAATTTCAAAACTAACAAATAGCATTATTAATGAACTTGATAAAAATATGCCATCTAATGGAATATTTTGCGACCTCACTAAAGCATTTTACTGTGTAAATCACAACATACGTATAGAAAAATTAAAGTATTATGGAGTATCAGGTACACCAAATAAACTAATTAGATCATAGCTTTCAAACAGACAACAAGTGCGGATCAAAGGAAAAACTACTTCATTCTACTCTGAACCAGGAAAAAATCAAGCATGGGGTCCCACAAGGATCAATATTAGGTCCCCTACTCTTCCTAGTTTATATAAATGACCTTCCATGAGCCTTAACCCCAGAAACTTCTCCAATTTTATTTGCAGATGATACTAGCATCTGAGTCTCTGGAGACTCAGTAAATGATCTTACACAAAAAACGGACACCACATTTACAGAGCTAAATGCATGGTTTACTGCAAACAAATTAAATCTCAACATAGATAAAACATATAGGTTGAATTTCCTCACAGAAAAAACCATTAATTCATATGTTAGCAGTAACAGAGACAAAATTAATGAAACTGCAGTGATTAGGTTTCTCTGCTTAAAAGTAGACAATTTACTTAGCTGGAAATCTCACATTGTATATATTTTACATAAACTAAGTTCAGCATGTTTCGCCCTGCTGTGTGCTGCATAGGTCTTGAACAAAAATACAGCACAAATGGTATACTTTGCATATTTTCATTCCATAATGTATTATGGTATAACTTTTTGGGGTAGTTCCACTGACAGCAAAAAAGTGTTTCATATGCGAAAGAGAGCTGTAAGAATAATCAATGGCAAAAGAAAGTCAGATTCATGTAGACCTCTTTTCAAGAGCTCAGGGATTTTAACATTTGCATGTGAGTACATGTTTTCAGTACTCATATTCATGTCCAAAAACAGCCATTTATTTCAGAAGAATGAGTCCTTTCATAAACATGACACTACAATAAAAAAAAACTTACACGTGGCTTCAGTTAACTTAAAACTTCTCCAGAAAGGGCCATCCTACCTTGGTAACTAACTTTTCAATAAGTTACCACAACACCTTCAAGAAATTTGCTTCTCTAACCAAAATCTCTTTAAAAAACAGCTGAAAGAATTTTTTTCTAAACGAACATTTTTGTAGTATAGATAAATATCTAAACTACAAAAAATATGAAATTATTGCATAACATATCTTTGTATGCATTTCTTGTTCCAATTTTTCTCGTTTCCTTTTTCTTCTTTTACAGCAAAACGACGATGCCCTACAGTATGTTAGAGGAGGATTGGCCAAGTTACGAGGAAAAGATGTGATGCATGTATGTGTAGTATGAGACACACACGCACTATATACATATATCTATTTTTTTCTACTAAAATTTCACTTACCAATATCATTGTACAACTAAAGATCTTAAGGATACAATAAAACAAAAGAAAATACAACATAGGCATACTTATGTCGAATCTCTCTCATCATTGCCGAAGCTCAGAGCAGGGGGTGTGCTCGGGCCCTTATACCACCCATACGGTTGCAGCAGTTGTATCTCTCTGCGGGCTGAGAAAGTTTCCCTCATCAGGCGACCGCGAAGAACACATAGCCCAGAGGTCAGGACGCCCTGAACGTCCCGGCGCAACTCAGACAGCCCGCCAGTCAGACCAGAAAAGCCGCGGTTCCCTTGCTTATTTCGACTTTAACCTCTGCTTTGAAGGAAAAGAGGTTAAAATGCTTGTTATGAAGGTCACTAACAGTTACAGCGAGTTTGCGGTCATTGTACACACGTAGAATTTCTTAATTTACCGCCAGGTTAAAAGTTATCCTCTTGAAACACTAGCCCACCTTGCGGTTAAAATTTTCCCTATGCCTAACTCTCATGAAATCTCGATCATTCCCTAACGTGAGACTTACACTTTTACCGCCGTTTGTGCCTACAATATCTTTGGTTTCCGCGCATTTGATGGCGGTGTTTTGGTGTAATGTTTACGTCAGTATATTACTTACGGTCCGCGTATCAATGAAACGCTAAGTAGATTATCGTTTGGGATAAGGACAGCAGAAATTTTCACCCGGAATAATGAAGAGTAGCAAGGAGCCGGGCTCGTTGTGGAAGGCGTGTTTGACGCAGAATTTACCGGTCACATGAAAACTGCTTTATGCCGCGAAAACTGGTACGCGCGGGAAATACTGTTGATGAATTTGCTGGCATTAATAGTTTGCTAGTCGCTGTGTGTGGCGGTCGGTTTTACATGGGCTTTGCAGTCCACGATGAATAGGTACAATAAGATCGAGAAAGTAGGCGAAGGAACATACGGCGTTGTGTACAAAGCTAAATGTAAAGTTACCGGTAATCTTGTTGCTTTGAAGAAGATAAGATTTGGATCGTAAGTAATTAATATTAAGCGGTGTTGGAGTTGTGTGTATATATATATATATTTTTTTTTATATTTTGTATGTGCACACGTAACCAAATCAATTTTGTTCCGTTAGAGTTTGCTTTGCTTTCCAGTAAATGTTACTATAACATGTGCCTTGTTGCAATAAAACGAGAACTCTTCACATCGTAATTACCTCATTAAAAATTCTAATGGTTATCGCCGTGGGGGTATTGACCCGTGCGTCTGACTAATTATAAGGATCCTGTAGGGTTTTCTTGTCATCGGATCTCGGTACTAGGTATTGGGGCTTTCTGTGCATGATTATGTTATAATTGGCGGCTGTGATATTTTAAATCCGCCCACGAAGAAGTAATCCCGCTTCTTATCGGGATTTGGTTTTTCGTAAAGTTCATTGACCGAGCGAGGGGGCGCAGTGGTTTCTCGCTGGACTCGCATTCGGGAGGACCCGGGTTCGATTCCCGGCCCAACCATCCTGATTTAGGTTTTCCGACATCACTCCAGGCGAATGCTGGAATGGGTCCCTAACAAAAGCTCCTGGTGCAACTAATAAGTTGTGTGTTAAATTTGTTTCATTGGCAATTTTTTTCCCCACTTGATCAGGACAGCATTACTTGTCAATTTCTTTCGGCATCATCTTTGCTAGAACTTAATTTAGCCTAAGCTCATACTACCCAACCTTGGGTGGATGTAACTGAAAATTATGTAAAATCGTAGCTTTAAAAAAAAAATCTAAGAAGAAAATATTTTAGTTTAATCATTTCCTTAAGGGACAATTTTGAGCTCAGCAGATGGTGAATACTAAGTACTGTGTACTGAAGGCTATAAGGGCGAGGTAAGTAATGGGGGAAAAGAATTAACAAATATATATATAGAAACCTGATTATACAATTTTCACGCTAAAACTCCACTATATACAGGCCATTACTGAATATAAATAATGTTACTGTAGGTCACACGCCAACTGGATTGACTGAATGGAGGTACGTTGGTAAAATAAGCTCCACAAACATGCGTATTTCCACCAATGGTGAGCTCTAAAACTTCACGCAGTTAAGAAACACTAAGCATCACAAATCACACTCACCAATTGCACATTGTCGTCTCTAAGTTTACAGCTGTAGTAAGCGAACAGACTACTCTCAATTTGCTATTGTCAGCGACATTATGTCATAGGACGAAAGTATCATGTTTATTTGGGTTGTGCGTGTTCTACATGTGTATTATTTGGTAAAGGTGGACTCGCAACCATTCGTCACATGTCCGTTGCCCATCCGTCAGGTGGTCACACGGTCTTCGACCAATCGCAGGGCAACTTTTTTTTGTCTGTCCGTCAAATATATCTCAAACTTTATGTTTCGACGGATGACAACATACCGTACTTTGAAATAAAATACAGTGCAAGGTGGTGGATATGTGTTTATTTATCTTGATGATAAATTGAGGAATTAAAAACGTATTTCCGTTTTGAAAATGCATTTCCAACCAAAATATACCTTGTTTGACAGAAAGATAGCGCTGTTAAGTTGTCACGCTAGTAGGGTCGGCGGACGATGGATTGTGCTTTCAACTGACGGACTAAAAAACAAGACAGATGGTCGTGGGCCCAGCTTTATGCTCAGTTAACTGTATAATTCATGCTAGTCTTTAATGTGACGCTACTCATATTCTGTTAGTTCCTCAGAGAGGATTCCAGTGTCAGTGGAAACCATTAATTCATTCTTGCTTCAAATTTTGCTGAAAACTAGGGATCTGTGCTAGATTATTATGAGGACCAAGCAGTAACATTTAGCAGTTACATTTCAAAAGTAAGTTATATTCAGTTATATGAGAGTTAAAAGTATCTTTAAATATGTAGGGACTTGTGAAAACATACAGTAATTGAAAGGTGCCCAGAGTGGAGGGTGTTAGTCTCATACTTGTTTAAAAACAGTTTCAATGTGTTTGAGCGGCATCTGCCTTCGGATAGCATGCAAGAGATTTGCCACATCCAAATAGTTTCTGTTTTCTATTTCAATTTGTAATGTGCATTTCTTAAAAGTAAGAAATGAAATGAAACTAGTGTTTCACAAACATGTTTAGGTATCGAACTTCCTGTATGTTAGAAAACTTCCTGAGTTACAAGCTTCTTAAAACAGCATAGGGATGAGCAGAATTTTCAAACTGCGTGCCAGTTCATTGTCTTGTGTGTAAAAGTGACCAGATATTCTATGCATGCACGTCGGACAGCCTTAGTATTTCCACACTTCAGTGCCTGGTACATACTAAATATGTACCTCCAGGTAGACTGCACCCTTTTAGGCTGTTCGTGGCTGACCACTTTTAAGATCAACCTTAGAAAAATGTCATTGCCCCTACCTGCGGATATTGTTACGAGCGAACTGACTGGTGTGTGCTGTCCATTAAGTAGTAATGGTGTGTGCTGCCCATTAAGTAGTAATGGTGTGTGCTGCCCATTAAGTAGTAATGATGTGTGCTGCCCATTAAGTAGTAATGGTGGAGTGAAAGTAATCCCCATTTCTTCTTAACATTCAATTACCATTAAAAGTGCTGTGTAAATATTTTTTTAAATACTGGAATGATTTTTTTATGCACAGAAGTATTAAAAATTAGCAAAAAGTGTGTAAAATGTTTACTTTTTTAATAATTTTAGTTTCACTCGACCTATGTACGAGTAAAGTGATCAGGCCTATGGCTATGTAAAATTTGTGTGGTGGAATAATACACAATGTCCGTACAAGTAGATTTCAAGCAGGACGTTCAAAAATGCTCATTTTACTATAAACAACTTGTAACTTTGTTATATAGTATGCCACTCTTGCACATGCATGTTAACCCATCACACGACTCTCGACTCTAAAGGAAGAATCCAATTAAAAATAATTGGGTTTTGTAAATACGAACTGTACAGGAACAAGTGGAGTACTGTTTCAATAAGAAAAACATAGCGATGTGAATTCCAACAAGTACTGAAACAAAGGTATTGAAGACTAATACAATATACACTAAATCTGTTATTTTTAGCACTTTGTGCAATCACAAGATGTCCTGGAAAATATGGCGCATGTGGTAGTTAGCAAAATAATGGTATATTTAAAAATAAATACGTAGTACTTAACATGTAATCTGTCAACATAATGTGCCTTAGAACATTACTTCTTTTCCTCGTGCCTCCAACAGAACACAGTTGCTGGCACGTTTCAGGTAGCAGTACTAGTCCTTGATAAACGTGAACATTTTGTAAGCGTTCACCCCCTCAATCTGACCTTTTCCTCTATAGTAGAACAAGCGAACGCTTGCAGACCCCAGTGTCAGGGGGCAATCATGTGACAGGCAGTAGAGGGGAATAGTTGCAGAGCAGCTGACGGCCCAGTGGGATTTTTCCAGTGCTGTTGTTACGCAGCAGCGTTACATGGTACGACTCATATGACTTACCTCCATGGCATCTATGTCTCATTAAGTCTGATACAGCACTGTGGGGCATGGGCATTAATGTTGTGGGTAACATGCAGTTCCGAATGCCCACTGGAATTACGATGAACCCCAGGATCCCTGAGTCATACTTGTACCGAAATTTCCCTGTAACTTTCAGACCATTTTGTAAACTTGCAGTTGCGTTAAATTTATACTGTTACTTTATTATCAAACATATTTTAAGGTACGCATTTGGGCTGAAGTGAGCAGCACAAGGCATTGTAGGCTATGGGTGCACTACTTTTATTATATGGAAAGCTGAAAGAAAATTTACCTGCCTGTCAACACAATCACTAGAATATGCTGTATCTACACAACCATACAATGTGGGGTATATTGTTTAAATTAAGAATATTCCTACTTAAATTGGATTTGGTACGAATTGTTTAATATTTTCTTAAGTTTCAAGGGCCACTTAAAAAATAATAATTTGAGTAAAAGTGGTTAACTAGCTCAATTTTATGTGGACGACATTTAAAAAAACTATATAAATGTAACTCCGTATAGAACGTTTTTATGTATCATATACAATCAGTGACAATAGATTATAGTCTGTTCACAGTGAAGTGAGCACTTTTGATGCCCTAGTTCCTTTTTCCTTTCAGTAATATTTTAACCTTTAATCATATTTTTAAAATAAATATTGCCATGTATGTAATAAACACAGTGTGTTTTCCACCACGCTCGAATTTTAATGTCCATTGCTTATATAAAGTATATTTATTCCCTATTATTCCAAATGGAAGGTCTTTCAAAAGTGCTCACTTTATCGTGAACAGCCTATACTAATTTTACCTAAGGCTAACTACACTATATGTTTAATGTGGGTTTAGTATCATTAATATTATGTGGACATCAATAAAATTATATTGTGTTCCGATAAAAAATCTAATATATCTTAGGTGTGCAAAAAAAGGGGGCTTCTTTTTTTAAAGATGGAACTCCTCTGGAGAAATATACTTTCTACACCCTGTGCTGCAGAGACAAGCATAGGAAATCATATATTTTTACATCATGTCTCGGTTTAAAAAAAGTAGTATAAATTTACCTACAATGTTGAAAATATACAGCAAATCAGTTGACGTATTCGATACGTAAAGATAGATAAATTTGTATTCTCTAATTAGTAATGTCCATTATATAACACATACACTCCCAATTAGCCTACCGCCCGGTGGCGAGCTCTCTCAACTCTCCTTCACCCAACCAACTCCTTTTCCACTCCCTTCCTGAACTTACCAACCCCTCTCAGAAATACCAATTCCTCCCTCAACACATTCCACTCCTTCACAGACCTCACAAGCATGGACTGCCTACCCCGCTCCATTCTCCTCCACACCCTCTGAAGCTTCTCACTGTTGTTTCCTCTTCCTCTAAACACCCCCTTACTTAGCTTGCAGTGTAGCCCTCCCCATCCTCCCTCTTCATTCACCACCCTGTACATCCTGACTAACCATTCACCTTTTCCCTTCTGTCCTTCAATGAGCTCCACCTCATTTCTTTCTTCATCACTGATGGCCTATAGTTCCCTTCTTCCTCATCATCCTGCTCTTGCCCTCTCTACCTAGCCTTCACCCATCTTGCTGCAGTTCTCTCCACCTTCTCCAGTTCTAGCACCTCCACCTCCACATATGGATCCCATACTGCTGCAGCATATTCTAACATTGGCCGTACCATTGTGCCATACGCCTTCTCCTTCACCTCACAGCTGACTCCCTTCAGCACCCTTCCCAGCATACCCAGAGCCCTTCTTCCCTTTGCTACCACCCCCTCTACCTGTTTTTTCCACCTGAGGTCTCCCTGCAGTACAATCCCTAGATACTTATATTCTACTGCTTCTTCTATCTCTTGTCCCTCCCATCTATACATGTCCCTGCTTATCATCTTCTTCCTTGTGAACCTCACTACCTTAGTTTTTCTTACTTTTATCATTTTATTTTTTCTGGCCCACAACCTCTTATCAGTGTCCGCCTGCAAATTTCCGCCCCCCTCTACCACCTCAGCATATACAACACAATTGTCTGCAAACAATCTGATTTTTCCCCTAATCCCCAAACCCATGTCATTTACCATTATGGTAAATAACAAAAGACCCAGCACGCTTCCCTGTGGTACCCCTGACGTAACCTCCTCTTCCTCCGATATTGCCTCCCCCACTTTCACTCTGTGCCTTCGCCCCCTGAGAAAGTCCCCTATCCATTCCACTACCCTCCTGTCTGGTATCAGTGTCTCCACTTTCCTCATCAATGTTTCATGGGGCACCTTATCGAATGCCTTCTCAAAATCTATGAAGCACGTATCCACCTGCTTCCCCTCATCAACTACCTACGCCAGATCCTCTAATAACCCAGCAAGCTGAGTCTCACATGAGTAACCCCTCCTGAAACCATGCTGCGACTCCAACCAATTCCTAATGTTTATTACCCTCACCACATACTGCACCACCAGCCTCTCCATTACTTTTCCTGTACTTGATGTGAGACTCACCAGTCTGTAGCTGCCAGGCCTCACCCTATCCTCTCCCTGCTTGTGTATAGGTACCACCATAGCATCCTTCCAATATTGTGGTAACTTACCCTCTCCTAAGGACTTTTTAAACAGCACTTCTAAATATTTCACCAACTCCTTGCCACCAAACTTTAGTGCTGCGTTTCCTATCCCATCTGGTACCCCTGCCTTACTGCTCTCCAAACCCCTAATTACCTTTTCTATCTCCCACTCCCTCATCTTAAACTCACTAAACACCTCCCGAACCCCGTTTGTCCCCCTATTCCAACCCTCCTTTGCCTCAAACACTGACAAGTACTGTTCTTGCAGCATCTCCGATTTTTCTTGGTCATTTGTCGCATGCCTACCATTCCTTCCTATTAGCAGAGGGATCTCTTCCTCTCCTCCCCTTAACCTCCTAACATACCTAAACAATTTCCCCCATTCCTTGCCTTTTCTTTCTTCCACCATGTTCCCCAGAAATTCATATTTTGCCTATTTGATCTTCCTTTCAAGCTCCTTACCCATTTGTTTCATAATTTCTTTAGATCTTATCATCCCTTCATTTCTCCACTTGGCATGTAATTTTCTGCACTTCTTCTTTTTCAAAATCTCCTGTCCATAATATGGTGGATCTATCCCAGTCCGTAACCTTTTCAATGGCACGAATTTCTCCAACATAACGTCCATTAATCCTCTAAACATCTTCCTCCATAGAACATTTTTTAAACCTGTCTCTCAGGAATATTTCTGCCCTCTTCTTGTCTCCTCTCCCATACTGCCACACCAACCTTTCTGCCATTTGCACTTCCCTCATCCTGCCAATCCCAATTTCCACACGCGGGATATGATGGTCGCTAATACCATCAAATACTGTTGCACCAACTACAGCATTCCTAGGTCTGACCAGCACTGACCCAACACCCTCCTCATTCCATCTCGTAGGTGTTTCTACTACCCGGACTAATCCTCTGTTGACTAACTGTGCTGCCATTTCTCTACATCATGCTACCCATTCCTTCTGCACCCTCTACCCTGGCATATTCAAATCCCCTGCTACAACAACCCACTGCCTGTCCTTTAGTCTATCGACCCTCTCCTTGATCATCTCAATTGCCTGCCATCCCTGTCCTGGTGGTCTATACGCTGCCAGCAAAGTAATACTCCTATTACTACTACCACTCAATTTAATTTCCATTACCTTGACATCCTCACTAACCCATTCTACCGCCCCATTTAGCCCTTTCCTTACACACACCATTATTCCTCCTCCTCTCCCATTACTGTCTCTTCTGAAGATGATGAACTTATCCTGCCTACACTCAACGTCCAATACTTCCTCAGTCAGCCAAGTCTCCACAGCTACCACTATATCCTTCAACCTTTCCCCAGAAGCCCTCCAGCTTGTTGTACACACTCCTACAGTTCACCACCATTATCTTTATACTAGTACTCTGCTTTACCATCCTACATTGCTTACCTCCTATCTCCACCCCTGCAGCCTTATCAATGCTATCCTCTCCATTTCTCTCCACTTCCGTTTCCTTGCTTCTATTTGATTGCTATTTCAACAACTGCTGCTCTGCCCTGACCCTCTCCTTGCAGCCAGCTACTTCCCTACCTAGCAGATCACCTAGAATCCTCTTTCCCTGCTCTGCCAGGTGAACCTGGTCCCTCCCTTCACTTTCCCAGCCTACCCACTTCCTACTATCTATAAATGTAGCCCCCAAATCCCTACACACCCTCTCATATACCTCACTCACAGCCACTGCCTTCCTGTGGGATACTACTTTCCTAACCAGCATGCCACTGACTACTGCCCTAGCTCCAGGGAACTTCTCCCACACTTTCCTCAGCAATCCCCTGAGGTCCCGCTCTACCTCCTGCCCCACCTCCCTATGAGCCAGGTCATTTCCCCCTACATGAATGAGAACAACCTTTGTCACCCTGCTACCGTTCAAATGTCAATGTATACTATTCATTTTTGTGGAAAAATATTTTGTTTTCGGAAAAGTCCCTATTTTATATAATTACGTTCAGTTGTTTTAGACTGTTAGTGTGTGCACATGGATATTGTATATAATTACGTTCAGTTGTTTTAGACTGTTAGTGTGTGTACATGGATATTGTATGAATTAAATGTTTTATTTGGCAAACTTGAAGATGTGAAGTTGAGACTGGAAAGGGGAGCGCTCGCACGTCATTTCTGTCAGCTTACATCATAAATGAAGTGCCTAGAGAATGATTTGTTTTGTGGCTGTCTGTTGGTGACTAATGGAGAATGTCTGGAGCTCAAGGGTAGTACAGAAAGTCCTAAGCAGTGTTCTGGCATTTCTCATGTTGAACTCTGGCCTTATAGTCTTGACAGTTAGGCCATTTCTTAACATAAAAACTGTTTTTAAGCTGTACTTCTTCAAATGCAGAGAATAATTTAACTTATTTAATTTCCTTGATATTCAAAATAGACTATGTGGGTTGATCCACATTTCAAATATTAGAATGACCTTTTAAACATTTTAATTTTCTGGAAAATTATTGAATTATGTTATATCGGGAAAAAAAAAAACACCTACCGACTTTAGTTTGTGAACTTGCAAAAATGTGAATCTCTGTCCTGAACCCAACGTCAATTTCAAGGTCTATTTCCAGATAATTGGGGAAAATCTAAACCACATTTTGGTTTATTAATTATACATAACTTATGGGCATTTTCCCCATAGATTACCGGTTTTTTTTTTTTTTTTTTTCCCAGCATCTCCTAAAAGTCTACAAATATCTTTACAATTACTTTTATTATTTTATTGCAGAAATTTAAAAACAAAGCATTCTCAAGAAAATGCTTGACTAGTTTTTTAGGACATCATGGCCCCCTACATCTGCCTGCTTGGACATCAAGTATGTCTTGCCATAAGGACCTGCTTCTCGTGTACTTAACTGGCATGCTGAAGTTCTCTTGATGCTGCTGTCTGGCCCCAAGACAACTTCATGCTCAGCTTAAATAGCTAACATTACCAATTCCCCTTAAGGGGGATTAAATTTATTTTTAACCAATAGGAACTCTGATAGTCATCAATCATAATTCCTCCTAGGGGGTCTCTAAGGTATTTCGTCCATTGGCTGCACTTTTGATCAAAAAAGGAGAATTTTCAAGAGGCGATGGGAGAACTGTCCAATCGCCAGTGTGAACAAGTCCACATCACAACATTTCTGGCAAAAACATCACTATAACAGGAAATGATATAGCGCAGTCAGTTTCCAAGTTGGCGAACAAGTGAACATCAGATTGGCACCTCTGGCGCTGATGATGTCACAGGAGTGGAAGGCCGCGCCGAGCGGCTGCCGATTGCCGTACCATTTACGCAGCCAATCCTCGGCGCATGAACTAGGAAAGTTAGTGGCGAGAAGGCCTTCATGCGGGCGGGAGCTATGTCTGACTTCCAGGCGAACTTCCGCGTCGGTTCCCAAAAGTTTGTTGCTACAAACTTCTACACAGCTCTTCACGTTTTCCACACAACAAGTTGGTGAAAAGTTGATAGTTTGTAAGTAACAGGAGAAGTTTGTATACTTCACATATTAAAGTTGTGTAGGAATTGTGCAGTTAGATGCATACGTTAAAATGGTTGATTTTAGATACTGCGAAAATTCCGTGTAGGCTGTCTCATTCTGATGGTTCACCAGAAGTTTGTCCCAGCAGCATTTTACTGCAAGGAATTTCAGTTGCCCATAGCTGTTAATTATTTTTGTCACCTACTCCAGGACAGATAACAGTATGGAAATGGTTAGCTGTGAGCAGATTTCACAAAACTGCAATGAGCAACATTGACTAATCTCCATTGCCCTGCACATCCTCTATTCTAATTCTTATTTTCTTCCCCAAATCCTTATCACTTCCACCATTGTTACTACCACAAAATCACCACCATTATGCCACAATAGCCACACTTACTACCATGACTTCTATGTTTACCATCACAAGTGCCACGTTTACCACCAATACCACAACCACCATTACCACCACAGCTGCTACATTTACCACCACCATAACTACAGCTATTACCACCACAATCACCATTTTCACAACCACCACCTTTACGACCATTGCAACCACAACCATCATACCTCCAAAATGCCGCCCACCACAATCACAACAGCTGTTACAATTACCACCTCAACCACCACCATTATCACAACCATCGCCTATACAACCATTACAATCAACCTTTGTGGTACCATTAATACCACCACAGCAATCACCTTTACAACATTCTTTACCACCACCACAACCATCATACCTCCAAAACTGTTATGATTGGGCAATTTTAGTGGCGTGATATATCAGCCTTTAGATAATAAGGTGTGAGGTGACGGAGTGGTGGCAACCTTAGCTGAAGGCAACAGTGTTGCCTTCTCAGAGATGTGAACTGATTTTCATCAAGTAAATAAGTGAGGGGCCCAATGTAGCCGGCACCTGTGATAATTTTTCTTTTTGTATTATTAAGGCCAAATCAAATGTCAACTAAATTATTTCCATTGGTGTAGGAGGTTGATAGGGTGCCAGGAGCCAATGCCCCCTCCTGACTTCGTAAAATTATCTCACAATGAGAGTTTTTCGTTTTTTATGGAAAAGAACTCGGCCCCTAGTTTACTTTCACTTTACATGCTTTTTTCCCCCCTCCATTTCAACATATGTGGAATATTTATTGTTTATCCTTTCCAAAAGTCAATAAAAGATACATTATTACATATTAATAGACGAGATAAATAGTTTAGCCACCTATTGGTTTTGTATCAAAATATTAATTAACCTTGAAGAATGTTATGCCTGGGAGAGTATTGTTATTTGAAGACTGTTATACCTGGGAGAGTATTGTTATTTGACGACTGTTATACTTGGGAGAGTATTGTTATTTATTCAACAGAAAACAAAACAAATGTAAGAAGGGTAAAATGAAAAAAACAATAATTTTAAATGGATAAATGTAATGTAATAGTAAGAAACAAACAGTCTAATCCACTGATAGAATTATTCAGAGCATAGATATAATGGTTCCAAAAATACAAGCAACATAACACAACACACATCTAAACATCCACTGAGGACTCGTCCTGTGGACCTGGAACAGAGAAATATTCATCAGAATCTTCTTCATCGTTGTAACTGTAGCAGTTTTCCACATACTGACCTGTGACTGTATTGGATCACTTAGATCTGAGTAGATTCACTCAGAGAGTTCCAAAAACCTGACGTCCACTGAGGACTCGTCCTGTGGACCTGGAACAGAGAAATATTCATCAGAATCTTCATCGTTGTAACTGTAGCAGTTTTCCACATACTGACCTGTGACTGTATTGGATCACTTAGATCTGAGTAGATTCACTCAGAGAGTTCCAAAAACCTGACGTCCACTGAGGACTCGTCCTGTGGACCTGGAACAGAGAAATATTCATCAGAATCTTCTTCATCGTTGTAACTCTAGCAGTTTTCCACATACTGACCTGTGACTGTATTGGATCACTTAGATCTGAGTAGATTCACTCAGAGAGTTCCAAAAACCTGACGTCCACTGAGGACTCGTCCTGTGGACCTGGAACAGAGAAATATTCATCAGAATCTTCTTCATCGTTGTAACTCTAGCAGTTTTTCCACATACTGACCTGTGACTGTGTTGGATCACTTAGATCTGAGTAGATTCACTCAGAAAGTTCCAAAAACCTGACGTCCACTGAGGACTCGTCCTGTGGACCTGGAACAGAGAAATATTCATCAGAATCTTCTTCATCGTTGTAACTCTAGCAGTTTTCCACATACTGACCTGTGACTGTATTGGATCACTTAGATCTGAGTAGATTCACTCAGAGAGTTCCAAAAACCTGACGTCCACTGAGGACTCGTCCTGTGGACCTGGAACAGAGAAATATTCATCAGAATCTTCTTCATCGTTGTAACTCTAGCAGTTTTCCACATACTGACCTGTGACTGTATTGGATCACTTAGATCTGAGTAGATTCACTCAGAGTTCCAAAAACCTGACGTCCACTGAGGACTCGTCCTGTGGACCTGGAACAGAGAAATATTCATCAGAATCTTCTTCATCGTTGTAACTCTAGCAGTTTTCCACATACTGACCTGTGACTGTGTTGGATCACTTAGATCTGAGTAGATTCACTCAGAGAGTTCCAAAAACCTGACGTCCACTGAGGACTCGTCCTGTGGACCTGGAACAGAGAAATATTCATCAGAATCTTCTTCATCGTTGTAACTCTAGCAGTTTTCCACATACTGACCTGTGACTGTATTGGATCACTTAGATCTGAGTAGATTCACTCAGAGAGTTCCAAAAACCTGACGTCCACTGAGGACTCGTCCTGTGGACCTGGAACAGAGAAATATTCATCAGAATCTTCTTCATCGTTGTAACTCTAGCAGTTTTCCACATACTGACCTGTGACTGTATTGGATCACTTAGATCTGAGTAGATTCACTCAGAGAGTTCCAAAAACCTGACTGCCAACTTGGAATGTTTTCTGCTGCTGCTAAATCTCTTCCACCAAGCTGTTGGCGTTATTTTGGAAACCGATGCCCAAAGGTAAGTTTTGCTGAAAAATTTGTTTTTCACATGATAATCTGCAAGGTCGATGAGCACTGCATTTGCATCGATCCTTGGCATTTTCTTGACAGCCTCAAATTTAACTTCTGTAGCTTCAGTCTGAAAAGAAAAGAAAAGAAAAAAGATCAAGAATTGAATTCTAAACTTACAGGCATGGGTTTCTTACTAATATATTAATTTTAAAAAATTATATACATATCGAAAGAAGTATGAAGAGCAACTAAAAGAAACAATCTATAAAATATATTTGTTTCAGTTTCAAATTAATATTTAGGATTTATTTACTAGGTAACAATAGTTAAAGGTAAGTAAAAATTATTTTAGAGCATTTTTGTAGAGTAATTTTAACATTTTGTAGCATACTTAACAATGAAAAGTAGCAAATTAGAGTATATTATTTTTACTATTGAGTATGGCAAGTCGGAGGCCAGCAAAGAATCAAAGTTGCCCTACCCGTTAAAAAAATAATTTTTTTTAAAAGTAAACTCTTTGTCTGTATCAAATATTGTTTATATGTTCCTTCAGCAAGAGTAAAGTTAGCTCAAAAATTACCAATGTAAATGTTATATATTTTCTTTTAATTCTGATTTATAAATTAAAGAGAAATTCCCCTGCTCATCTGGTGTTAAGTTAACACCTCACCTCATGCTGCTGGATCCAGTAGAGTGCGCATTTCACTAACACCAAAGTCTTTCTTTTTTGCAAGCATTTCGTTGACTTGCTCTTCTTCTGCCTTGGATGGTGGGCTTAACAACTTGAGAAATTGTAGGTTTGTCAGTCTCAACACTGATTATGGCAGTTGCAATGTGTTTCAGTAATTCCAGAAAACCTGTCACTTTATCCCAGATTGTTTCATCCACAGCAATCTTCTTTATAACTGGATGTTTCTTCAAAATTTCTCGAGCCTCTTCGTCTACAACAAGTAATTTCATTGCTTGTTTATTCTGGTATAGATTGCTGCATTGCTAATGCACTGTAGATCCCCACCTTGTTTGCACAGGAAGTTTTAAAACTATAGGGTTATAATGCGGCTGAGCTTGCTTTTCTTTGAATATTTCTGTAAGCCTATGACAGCTTCTTATTGCTTTTACAGCAGAAATTGCTTCAGTTAAAAATGTCTAATGTTTTAAGATTTTTCAGGTCAGTGAATAATAAATTTAGTGTGCGTACATGTCCATATGTGAAAAGATTAATGGAAACATTTTCATTCTTTACAAGGTCCCATGCTACTTTCATGTTCGCAGCATTATCTGTCACGATTCCAAAAACTTTGCACGCTCCAATTTCTTGAATTGCAGAACCCATTTCTTGAGCATTGTACTGTGTCAGTTGCTAGCTTCTTCCTGTAGTCAAAATCTTGTACAAAATGGGTGAAGGCATTGTAACCACAAAGTTTACTACAGGTTCATTTAGGATATTAGTCCACCCATCACACATTATTGCAACTGTCTCTGCAGCAGCAATTTTTTCATTCATAGGCAAGATACTTTTTCATATTCTCTGTGTTCAATTATGGTACAGATAACTCATACCTTGTCGCTACATTATACGCTGGTCTCAAAAATGATACCGTAAGTACTCCATCCAAAATGAATTTTCTACTATTCTAAGTGATGAATTCTTACATAAATAGCCCTTGCCAGTAATTCATTTGCTGTGTCTTGTTCTGCTGCATTCATTTTGTCAATGAAAGTTTTTAACTGCTGTTGCCTGTCAGTTGATGTTTTTACATTGTACAAATGTACTGAACTTTGTACAGAAGCTGCAAGACTTTCTTGTGAAAGGCTGTGTTCTTGACGGTTCTCGACTTCTCATGAAGACAATGGAATGTACTTTTCTCTCACTTAGTCAGGACATTTCTTGCAAATGTTTATATGTTTGGTCATACGAGTACCGGTTTTTGAAGGTTCGTAAGAACAAAATATACATTTTACACTGGCTAATTTACCGCCTTTTGATGGAATGTCTGTAAATAGTTTATCCACTATGGATTTTTTCCTGCCAGAACCAGGCCTAAATGGAATTTCATCAATTTTTACTCTGAAAATGGTATTTATAAAAAGTAAACACTGAAACACATAACGAACATTTACTTCATGCAACAGCACTTTGCACAAAAACTTCCAGATCTCATTAATCTATTGTTAGTTACTTACAAATCCTTTACATCCCAATACTGGACACTCAGTAGAGTAACTTGAAGTGGAAACCAATTTTCACTAGCGAATCTAGTGGCACTTGTCTGAAAATTCATTTATTCTGATCATTTTCTTGCATTATAAAACCACTTATAGATATTTATTTTCTAATACAACATAGTTATATCTATGGTGGATATTTGCAATGTTTGTGTTGGCTAACCTGGTGGTATGTTTTCAGATATTTGCTAATTTACTTGGAAATATACTTTTTATAAGGTTATTACTTACTGTGACTATAGCACGGCCCTTACAATTTGTCTTTATTGTGTCTATGGAAAAAAAAACCAAGTGTTTTTTTGTAAACAAAACATGTTTTATTTCACAATAAAACTTACTTTGAAGAAAAGTCTTTCCCTGATACAAATTTTATTTATATCCGCTATGTGTAATATAGGTGTGAAAGTGTTGCCAAAATTTTGGCAAACTAACCAAGATTTGTGTTGCAACAGCATAACGCAAGATCTGATACAGGACAGCAAACAATTGCAACATGTCCAGACACACCGGGGATGTGGTTGTGCCCTCGGCGTTAAAGAATGATCCAATGATTTTGTCGTGTAAAAGCCTGCACCAAACATACACTTTCGGGCTGCCTCTGGTACACTCTTTGCCACTTTACCCCTAATACACACTTAATGTTCGTTCATTACACCACTGACAAAAAAGGTCGCCTTGTCAGTAAAAGCAACATGTTTGTATCTCCCTCAATACATGATGACATTTCCACTTCAAAGATACCAATACGTGGCATCAATACGTTGCCTGAAAGAAACAAGAAACATTTTATGATATCATGAATAGAACATTTTTGGCATCTGTAATTCACATGAGGCCCCATGCACTGGTTTCTTGTGACTTTGCACAAACTACTGTCATGCTGCTTCCTCCCATTCAGCTGAGGTTGATGGCCTGTCAGTTCTTGGTACGTCAGCAACAGAGCCTGTGTTCTTGTAGTTGTCACACCACGACTTAATACTCTTGACATTGGGCAGCATCTTTCCATACATTGTCTGAAAGTTCCACTGCACTGTTATTGGTGATCGGATCTTGTATCGGGGGATACACCGATTCCTGATTTGTGAACGTGTCCGGATTCCTGAACACTGCACTATAGCCATGTTACTGAAACCAGCAACAAAATATGGATTAGTTTTTGCACATTTTCGCAGCAGTTTCACATCTCTAACTTACATGTAGTCAATATAAATAAAATTGTAATCTGCGAAAACTTTTTGGACCTGCTGTATAATGAATTCTGTGACACTGTTTTCTATGTCTGTCTGGCTCATTGTCTCGTAAACTTTTTCGTCTGATGTGTAATGTGCTTGAAACTGCATAATTTAAAATAAATATCAGTATTAAGATTATGATTTATTAGTTTTCATGAATGGTCAAATTTTATTCTCGTGTTGCCAACTATTTGATCTAATACTTTGTTCGTCATTTGGTCAGATGGTGACCACAATATCACAAAGAGTTGCTCAAAAATCTCTGATGCAGGTCACCTTTTTGAATTACTGTTGTTCTCATAAAATTCTGTTTTCAGTTCACACAAATATTAGGCTCAATGTCCAAGTGGATGGCAATGTTTTTAAATTTTAGCTTTATAAAGGTGTAAACAGTGGCCAGTGAAATCGAACCTGTTATATAAGAAATTGTATTTAATTACTGGTTGTTTCTTGCATTCCTGCAACGTGTCAAAGAATTGTGATCTCCTAATGTTTTATCATGATTGCTTCCATAAAAATTATTGAAGTGTGTGTGAGGATTTAATAGCAAAAATTTTACTGGTTTGTTTACAAATTTTAATTTGACACTTTTGCTGGTAAATATTATGATTTCTTTCCAATGCTTACGACTGACAGTATACAATTTTGATTTGTTTACATTAGAAATTATGATAGAAATTTTATGACAATTTCAGTTTGATAAACAGACTTTAATTTTCTGAAATTTTAATTAATTGAACCTTTTAATGTCACAGGTAGAGTGAATAGTGTTGTTTTATTTTAGGTGTTTTCTCCTTGCATAATGCTAATTTTATTGGCCTAAGAGATTGTTAATTTTAAACTGTTTTAAAATGAGATTCACTTATCAGGAGATGGTTTATTATTTCATTTTTTCTTTAAGGAAGGAGGGCTGCATCTGTAAGCCCAGGGACTCTCTTCAGATATGACAGTAGTCAGACTTAAATTTTGTCTGTCTTTAAAATTAAATTAAATTTGATTTGGAGTGCCCATCATAAGGGTAGGGTGATGTCAGAGAGCCATTGCAAGTTCTTTAAATAAGTGTAGACGTTAGATGTAGCCGAAAACAATTAGTTTATCTATTTTTGGTGTCTTCAAGAAAGAAGAGGACGTCTAAGGGTAGCAGGCATTAACGTGGTCATAAGATGTATGTCTGGTACAAGGAGAAGTTGCTTACCTATTTTAGTTTGCTTGTGGTTTGAGGTGTGATAGGGTGGTGGTGGGGGGGGGGGGGGTTGTGTGGAAATTTGCAGGCGGACATTGATAAGATATGGTTGTGGACTAGAAAAAATAAAATGAAGATAAATGTAAGAAAAACTAAGGTAGTGAGGTTCACAAGGAAGAAGATGATACGCAGGGACATGTACAGATGGGAGGGACAAGAGATAGAAGAAGCAGCAGAATATAAGTATCTAGGGATTGTACTGCAGAGAGACCTCAGGTGGAAAACACAGGTAGAGAGGGTGGTAGCAAAGGGAAGAAGAGCTCTGGGTATGCTGGGAAGGGTGCTGAATGTATTCAGCTGTGAGGTGAAGGAGAAGGCGTATGGCACAATGGTACGGCCAATGTTAGAATATGCTGCAGCAGTATGGGACCCGTATGTGGAGGTGGAGGTGCAAGAACTGGAGAAGGTGGAGAGAACTGCAGCAAGATGGTGAGGAAGAAGGGAACTATAGGCCATCAGTGATGATGAAAGAAATGGGGTGGAGCTCATTGAAGGACAGGAGGGAAGTTGAACGACTAGTCAGGATGTACAGGGTGGTAAATGAAGAGGGAGGATGGGGAGGGCTGCACTGCAAGCTAAGTAAGGGGGGTGTTTAGAGGGAGAGGAAACAACAGTGAGAAGCTTCAGAGGGTGTGGAGGAGAATGGAGCGGGGTAGGCAGTCCATGCTTGTGAGGTCTGTGAGGGAGTGGAATGTGTTGAGGGAGGAATTGGTATCTGTGAGAGGGGTTGGTAAATTCAGGAAAGGAGTGGAAAAGGAGTTGGTTGGGTGAAGGAGAGGTGAGAGAGCTCGCCACCGGGCGGTAGCCTAATTGCGAGTGTATGTATGTAATCCAAAATTGATTTTGATGAAGGATTTGTACCGAAAAAATTCAAATTTTCATTTTAATTGACCCAGTGGTATTAAAAAGGAGTGTACAATTTCCCAAGCTAGCTGACAGAAAATGAAACTTTTCCAGATCCTTTCATGCAATATAAAATGAACTATCCGAGAAACGTTTGCTCCAAGAATTATTTGTGCCATCAGAATTTTAAATTTTGCTTTCATTCCATTGGTTTCATGATTTATCGTGAGGGAAAAGAGAAGAGAGGTACTCATTTTGTATTGCTCTGAGTAATTGTGCATTATCAGAATTTCATTCATAATCAGTATTATAGTTAGTAGAAATTAATGTTTGACTCTGATGCGGTGTCTCTTAATTTTATTTTATTCTCAACATGGTATTAAATGTGTTTTGTCTAAACCAGATATATATGTATATGTGTGTGTGTGTGTGTGTGTGTTCTGCACGTAGGTGTTGGATTCCTTAGTACATGTCTGGTTGTCTGTGTTATGAAGTTATTTTGCATGTATAAAATCATTCCATTGCAATATATATATGTGTGTACCCGATGTTCGGAAATTATTTCAGTTGGTTAACACCGGTGTACACCAGGACCTTGCCACGGGTAGACCCATTAGAGAATTTCTGAAAACGATGTTTATCTCGGTGTTGTATTATGAGTATAATGTTTAAATTTATCGCTAATGAAGTAGGGTGTTTCGCTGTAGTAAAGCTACAGTATGAATTGAAACATTAAATTAATTCATCTAGGTTCATAACAATTTGACGTCATGAGAAAAATAGTGCAACGACAAAAAATATTCGGGTGGCGCTGCACAGGATGACATGAGATGTAGATGGAACAGAAGTGGTTTGCAGCAGTCAGGAAAACGGAAGTAATCATTCTCACCGAAATCTAGGCAATATCAATGTCTGACACTTTACTAACACTTGGGAAATGTAATATTAGGCCCTTTAAACAAGATCAAAGTTTAGTTTTAATTTTCTTCAAATTTATTAAATTCAATTCCTTGAATGCTCTGACTTCAGTCAGACTTCCTAATGGTGGCCATTTTGTGTTTCAAGCCATTTAATGACTCAAATTCGTTAAAATTTTAGTTGGGAAAATTTTATATATTTTCTTGAATTCAATTTTTCAACTAGCACTTCGAATTATTTAAACTGCGTATGTACTGGATTTGCAGTGGTGCGACACAATGGAAGTAATGCTTCACCCAATCATAGATGAGTATTTTATGACGTCAACGTGACATAAATCTTGGGCGCGACTGACTTTCTGAATATAAATCATCTATAATTTCGCAGTGTCATGGGTGCGACAATTTTCAATAAACTAGTGTATTTTCTTGCTACAAGAGTGGTGGCAATGTTCAGTTGCTAACATTTGTAATAACATCCGTGTGAGGTTATCTTGGTGTTGTCGGAATATTTTATCTGTAGTTAACTATTTTTTTTATTTGCTTTCTTTAATTAAAGTTGGTTGTATGTACCATTGTAATGCACTTTCTTGAGTGAAATGTAATATTAATCTGTATGTGTTTACCGCTTCATAAAACTGTTAATTCCGCTGTTTTCCATAAGCACTGTCCGCAATTATTTGGCACAAATATAATTTACGTTAAGTTTGTTGATTTCAGGAAACGTGCCCAGTGTTGATTTTACTAGTGATGAGCAAAGGTAATTTTAGTGAAGTAAATATGTAAGGATTTCCATAGACAAACACATGTTCAAGAGCTGAATTTTAGGAACAATAAGTTTGCGTGTTTTGTAAATAAATTATTTCTAAACCGTTACTATAACTATTGAAATGCACGTGGCATGAAAAAGCTGCACTTTCAACACTTTTATAGTGTGTCAATTTTATTTTATTTGCTTCTTTCGTGAATTAGAGTGTAAGGTTAACTTCTGCCAATGAGTGTGTGTATTGCTGCATCTGTACGAATACAAACAGCGATGTATATATCACATTTTGTTTTTTCATTGAAGTTAAAATTTTCGAATTTACAATCTTTTGGATGTTATCTCCATACGAACAAAACTTTCCACTGCTCCATCAAAACAAAATGTTAATCTAAATGCCACACACTCATAAGAACATCAAAACAATGCCATCTCACGAAAGACGTTAAATTAAAGCCTCCACCACATACATACCTTCAATGTTTCCTCTTTTCCCTCACAATAAAATAAACCGAATGAAAACAGTTGTAACCAGGCTAAAGTAAAACATGTTGGAATGCCGACCTAGTTATAATATTCTACATTGATATGGTTAGGCCCATACTATTTTGTCTAACTGGAAAACTATAAAACATAATATTCATGTGGTTGTTTGTGTTTCAAGTTATTCTTCTTCATTCCTTCTTGTATATACAAAGATGGCCTTCTGAAAAATTTTCATATTTTCAGGCATGAGTGGTCAAAATAGTGTTTTTGGCATCATGTTATGTCACAGCGTTTTCATTACAACCACAATGTACTGTGAGGACACACCTGTCACACCAATGTAAATCTGGCATAATGTGTACTGTCTTAAAACGCTAATTTATATCTATATATTTAAGCTACAGAAATATTTGCATATTCATGCAAGGAAAAAAAAAATGTTTGCTTAGATTTTGACATTTTTGCAGTGTCTAGTTTGTAGAGGTTTGAAGAAAACATTAACTGAACATAATTATTTGTAAACTGAAATAGCTGTGGAAATATTTTAAGTTGCTTATTCAGTATTTATTATTTACAGCTGCATGTGTGTAAAGTCTTTAAAAATATTAAGGTAATACTTCAATTTCTATTTAATGCCACCCATCGAAGTGCATTTGAACACTTCTGTATTCAATACTTTGAATTCAGTTGGTTGAATCCAATATATTATTTGGTCTTGCATAAAAATTGTAATTATTTCCGCAAGTTGCAGTTTTTACGGCCGATCTCAATGAAATTTCGTACACTATTTTGTTAAGCTATTTTTGTTGTGTATACCCGATTTTGTAAAAAAAAAAAAAAATTCATTTAGTGGAGGTATTTAATAATCAATTTCATTAATCTGTCGTGTCATAATACTAGACCTGTTGAAAATATGTGTACGAGGTTTTGATCATGTGAACATACAACCTTCTGCTTTATTCTGATGAAATTTAGTTTATGTAAGTAAAATATTTCTGTTATTAAATAATATTTATTTGAACCTCTGCATAAGGTCATTGTGCATACTTCGGAGAAACCGTCCACTATAAATTATACAATACTCAGATACAGATAAAAATAGGACACGCTACATTCAAGTCATTGTATGGCTAGAAAACACCCTTACAACATCCGAGAAAGCCAAACTAGTGTACATAAAAAGCATCACATTTTCGCTGGCGATGAGTGCAGGCTCGTACGAAATTACTTCCCACTCAGCACATATACAGTGTACCAATATAATAGCTACGGCATTTTACAAAAGAAACAATAACCAACATTTTTATTAATGCCACACATCAGTGCCATGTTCGAAATGCCAGATTAACTGCCATTAGAAGCATCAAATTGATTGTTTTAAAGACAAATCTGTTCAGATTCTAGGACATTCTCAGGTCAAAGCAGTGCTGCTCAAGAAGATCGCAGTGGCGAGTCTTGGAACTTCTTCACACTAATGGCAGTAAGGGGGAAAGGTAGGAGGGTTTGAAAGCACTTAGCAGACTGCTGGCTCGTTATCTCTTCTCGCGGATCGGATTTCTGTCTAGGAGTGAACGTTTCTCAGAATGCTTGTGGGGTTGGCTGGTAGGCCAAGCAGACTGACACACTGTGTTTCACTAGACTAGGGCCTTTTGCATGAGCTTGCAGCACTATAAAGTACTACAATAATTTTTTTATGAAAATGTACATGCCCATCATTTGAAAGAGCTTAGGTATTTGTATTTGATGATTGTGAACCATAAACTAGTTGAAGGAATGGTATTGTCAGGTGTATTTTTACACAGAGAAAATGATTATATTGAAGATAAGAAAATAGTTTTTTGCAGCAAAATTGATTTTTTTTTTTCTATCTGTGCAACCATTTTGTTCCTGAAACATGTTATGTTTTGTTTGTTTTTGGTTGTCCGAAACACGTAAAATTTGGTTGGTGCAAATAAAGATTTTTATGGCTGTCCATAAACTACACTTTTGGTCATAAATTTAAGATCTAACATGACCAGGTTCCGAACCCATATTCATTGTTGTTGAATTCTGTCTCTTGGCAACCACGGCCATCGTAAACGTTTTGGCAGTTCACTTATTTTTATTGTTATAGGAAGTTCAGTGCATGGCATGTACGTAGATTTGCTAAAATGTCAAGTTATGCAGATTTCTTGGTTGAAATTGTTTCATTAGGATTGATTTTGACACTGTTGAGCACAATAAATACACTACCAAACATTGCAATAGTTCTAATAGAACATTACAAATGAACTCTCGAGCTGTAAATTTGCAGGTCATCAAATGACTCGTGCTACAGCCAACCAAATGTATGTCAGTACTGCACCAAGCTGATTTTGTTGTTGGAAAACTTCTATAACAATGGACACATATGATTGTTAGCTAACTGTACACTTATTAATTTTAAACAAAATATTTTACTACCATGATATTTATAATTTTGACAGTAATGAAACTAAGTACCTGAATGAACATGTAAAATAGTTGTGTATGTATCCATAAATGTGTTAAAAATGATGCTGGGACATTTAGATAGTTATTCTACTCAACAATTTATATTGAAATGTTTTGCTTGAGTTAAAGGGAATAAATTCACATGTTTGGAGAAACATCAGATTGTTCGAGAGAACAAAATATTGTTCAGTGTAAAATTGTTTTCACGCAAAATTATTACAATTTGCAGCTAAACCTTTTTATCGGCGGATGCTTGTATAAATTCATGCAGTGTGGCTTTTTTATAAGATATAAATTTCATTATTCCCTCTTTCTATGTGTAGAATTTTTTGTTGCTATGTATTTTTTGCCAGAACAGTTAATTGTGTGCTGTAGTAATCAGTCAATGCCACAGTTTATTTTGATTATAAACTATACGTCTTTATTACTTTGCATGATAGCACTTATGGCAGGCACGTAATTAATATACCCATCCTTAATAATATGTGATTCCAACAGTAACTCATGTGTTCAAATAAACATATGTATGTATCTGTGAGTATAAAGTGTTGTTTAGTAACATAATAGCTTTGCAGAAAAAAAATGATGATTGAGGTTTTTGTCAAAAATATTGTATAAATATAAATTACTTTTTGCAAATATCTGTCATATTCATTAAAAATTGAGCTAAAGATGGTAATTGTTTTCTGTATTTTTGGCATCAAGTAAAAACTACTGAGTGGATTTTCCGAAATCGCTGTGTGTGTGGTAATTCTTAAACCGATACTTAGGTATGTATCAACCTATATCAAAAGGAAGCTAAGTAAAAACTTAATTTTTATATGAAGTTTTTGCTTCCCAGCATGTATTTTTATGCACATGTCTTTGTTGTATTAGCTTCTTGTTACTTTGCTGTTTCTTTATGTTAATGGATTAAAGGCAAAGTTTAAATAATCATGCAAAGTCAGAAATGAGCTCAGTAGTATGGGTTAGATTACTATGTTTTTGGTTAATACCAGGTTGCTGTATATAACTTAACCTGGTAATCACACTTTTCCGACTAGCGAAGCCATGGTATATTTATTCATGTATAATTTATTTTCATTAATTAGTTTATTTGTTTCTGTTGATTTATTTATATTTATTTACATTTTAATTTTTTTTAAATTTATTCTAGTTATTTATTTCTGTTATGACATAAACAGCAAAACAAATACCTGTCGGGCTTGGTTTTGGGTAAAAGCTGTATTTAATTTCAATCTACTTGATTCATCGACAAATTCAAATTCCGAGTGGGCAAAGTCGCGGGCAACAAATTTATTTTCTATCTTCCAAATGCCAACATCTATAGATACCTGATTTTCGCTAAGAGTTTCTAGCAGCCTTGGTTTAGATGATCTACGTGTACACCGAATTACCTTTGGTTATTGACCACGGGTCGTTGAGAGAATATTTCGCAGAATGTGACTTATTGAGTCTGAATTTGGTTACTCTGTTTCTAAACATCTCTTTGTTTGAGGGCAGGTACCCAAGACATGGAACTGATTTAACCATCCAGTGGGGAACATTGTTCAGAGCTAAAAAGTTTTGAAATACATATTGCGGAAATTTCTTTTCGCAAAAATTAAGTGTCCCTACCAATATCAACAGCATATTCATTTAGATGCTGGCAAGGTGGTGGGCAAAGATGCGCCATATTAATCCAATGGAAATTTTTATTCCAAGCATGTGAATCTGCAGTTTAACGACTGCCAATAAAATAACCATTTTCCCCATTGTTCCAACTTGTAGCCTTGAAACACAAAGAGAGTTTTGTCAGTTTTCACCAGAACCTCAATAGTAGTGAAACTTACGCGAATACGTGGATGGATATACCTACTATTGGTTTGTACCCCTTCCCTCGTCAAAGTAGATTTTGCTCCATTTAATTGCTTGATCATGATAGTTGTGCTATTTTTTGCATACTGATATATTATAGTCTATGTTTAATAGTGTTTAATGTTTCATTGTATACATTTTTATTTATAATGTGTGCAGTTGTCTTTCATGTCTGTTGTGAACTATAGATCAGTAAACATTTGAGTGTGTGTGTGTGTCTATATATATATATATATATTACTTAATAGTATTTTTTCATTGAAAAAATAGTTTTGATCATTAGTTGTAAACTACGATGGAACTCTGACAGTTAGCACAGTTACAGGAATTCTGTGTTTGATTCTTTGTAACTTGATGTGCTATCATAAAATGTACAAATTGTACTATATCTCATAGTTTGTATTATTACAGCTCCCCATCATTGGAGAGTTTCATTAATAAAAAATAGAGGTTAATTTTAAATGAAATAAAACAATTAAATTAAATTTTGTAATTAACTTACAATACCGCGTATATGGTAAATGAACAGATGGGAATTTGAGTAAACCATCGCCAACTGTGCAAAAAGTTTTGCAGAATTTTTCAACACTTAAATGCGATATACACATTCTGACCTACACACACAATTACAGCTTTTAACATTGCTAAACTTTTTCCTTTGGTGTGAAGCTAGATTTATTTACTTTAAAGAAAACACGCTCACAGAATGTATTTTTTTGCTATAAATAATCTAGATACCATTAACAAAAACATATATTCTAATATCAGGAAACATGTATCTATAATTCTCTCTTTGAACTAAACCTCTATTGTATTACTGAAAACCAAACACCTCCAAGAAACGTTTTTCCTTTCTATACAGAAAGCATTGTATGGATTTTTATAGTGCATTAGTGTTAAAATAACAATAAAATATTTCAAATGTGATAGCTCTAATAATAATTTAATTCTTTGATAAAACAAAAGATGTGTGTTGAAAAGAAAAACTTCAAAGAGTAAATGGCTTTCTTAAATGTTATTATATTTAAATGAAATTCTGCAAGCTTTTGTTATTTCCATTGGCCTAATTTTATCAGGTTATCGGCCCAATGATGTTTGTTTTTTGAGGAATGTGGTTTTTATGTAAAATACGTCTTTTATTTTTGACGGCAGGATACCGAGTCGAAATTGTAAAAACCAAACAGAAATACGCAAAAAGAATGAACACAATGGAATTTCAGGTAACAAAGCTGAAGGGAGAAGTCGACTGGAACATCTGGAAATTTCAAATTTCGGTAGCAGGAGAAGCAGATGTCATGAAGGGTGAGGTTAACATGCCTAATGAAGAAGGTAAGTCGAACGATATTTGGAAGGGAAGTGATTCCAAGGCCAAGGAACTAATTGTCTTTAGAATGGAGGAGGAAACTATTGTTCATATTTTAAATTGCATAACTTCTGCTGAAATGTGGAATAAGCTCTTGTCCATATACGAACAAAAGTCTGAAACATCAATTAATTTGCTTCATGAAAAATTCTTTAGTTTTCAATATGAAGGAAAATGGGTAGCTGCTCACATATCTTCTGCTATGGATATTGTGACAAAACTAAAAACCTTTGTGGAAGACATCTCAGACCGCCAAGTTATTGCGAAAAATTTTACTGTCTCTTCCCAGAGAATTCAGACATTTTGTGTCCTCATGGGGATCTGTTGATCCTGTCAGACAAATGCTAAATGAGCACGACTTATTATAGATGAAAGTAGGCTGAAAGATACATCTTGTTCACAAAATCAGGCTTTTGCAGCTTTTAAAGGCATTGCACAATTTGCAATAAAAGGAACCACAGAACTGAAAAATGTTTTAAAAATAAAACTAATGCAGCAAATAGTAAAAAGACTCTGACTTGTCACTTTTGTGATAAGCCAGGTCACTTTAAAAAGGATTGCCATTTTTATTTGAACAAGACTATGGCTAGTGCAGTGACCTCACAAAAGTCTGGAAGTACAAATACAATGGCTGACAAGGTTTTCAAGAATGCTTTTGTTAGCATGGCCAGTGTTACTAATAAAGTAGACCTGATCAAAAATGGTAGTTTTACTTGGGCAGTGGAGCCAGTGAGCATATGTCTCCTTACAAAGATTATTGTATAAATTTTAGAGTTTGCTCAAAATAAATGAAAATAGGAGATGGAAGATTACTGAAGACATTTGGTGTAGGTGATATAAATGTTGTCTGTCATGTAGCTGATAAATAAATTCAGTGTGTGCTGAAAAATATTATTTTGTACCGGATTGCAATTGAACTTTTTTCTCAGTTTCTCAAGCTTTGGCTAAAGGACATACATTAATAGCAGAGGGAAATAAGTATAGATTAATTAAAAATAATGAAGTTGACGCAGTCGGGTGAGATACGAGACAAATGACGACACAAATACTTACTGGTAACTTGGGCGCCAGCGGTGCTTCCCAATCACCGCACTATACGTTTCTCAGGGATGCTGTGGGTTCTGTGTGTCCGTCTCACCTGTGTGTTCTTACAAACACATAGGCAATACTAAACTTTTACTAAACATCACTGAAAATAAGCACTGAATAAAATGTATGTGGCTAGGACACTGTAACTACTGAACAAAGGAATTAAGTTCACTGTAGACTTGTTTTTATTGATATTATTCATACACATCAATGTGCCAATGAAATGGTTATCTGGGACATGACTAGCCAATTCTGCTTGTGTGTTCCCCAGCACACCTAGATGGATGATCTCACCGAGGTGCATGAAAGCACAGCTTTCACATGGGAAGAGGGCTGACATCTGCTAGGGTGGACTGACAGTTTTTCCCTGAAGACAGGACACAGTGAATTACAAATGAAAACCCTTAATACATATTAACACGTGTGATTACTCGGCATCACTGCAAACTCATCGGGGCTCGCCCTCCAGCACGTGGGTAGTGTGGTGACAGCCTATACACAAAGCCGGCTAGGATGGGAATAATTGCACCACACACACTAATTACAAAATTACATAGACCCTTGACTGATGCATGAAATAAGATGAGACATGAGATGAATGTTCACAATAAACACACACATGTATGAAAACAAGTTTTGATGGTGCGGATGCCACTGGATGAAGTTCGTAGCGGACCATGTGGTGCAGGTGAAATTGCAATATTTCTGCGTGGAAACGGCAAACTAAATTTAGATAAAATATTATTCTTGTTGAGAAAGTGATTCTCTTTACGATTAGAGTGGTTACAGGCTTGTAACATCCCTGATGGCGGTAAAATCAAACATTGTGACAGCATGGTCAAGTACAAAAAGCATCAATTTACGTGAAAAATGCATTGGACCCTGAATAAAATTGACAGGGAACCCTGAAATAAATGGTTGCAGATACGATGTTACATAAATATGCTCTTAAAATGCAATCATGGCGTATACAAAGATTTTGCTTCGGTCGGTCATGTGGTTATACGTGATGTTGCCGTAAAATATTCAAACACGAAAATTATCCTCAAATACATGCATAAAAACAAAGCTCTTAAAACTGCATGTAGCGATAATGCAGAAGTTACAATGAAATGCCATAAACATAGGCGGATGGCACCTGATTCAAGTTGTGTAGGTAGCGTGACCTCTCCGACATCTTTCTCCTCGATTAAGTTAAAAATGCAGCAAGGGCGCAATAAATTAATAAAGCGGAAGCATAATGCTGGGGAAAATATCTGGCAAAAACGTCCGCAAGCAAACGTTAACCGGTAAACTAAATAACTATGGAAACCTAAATCAGTGAACAAAAGTTGTAATGCATACGTGACAGTGTCTTACCTCGCCAGCTCTCCTCGACAGACTGTCTAAATACACGCGTTGCACTGACCTACCGTGGCCGCCTACATGGTTCACATAAGCGGAAGTGCTATGCACAGCGAGTAAAATATTTTATATTGAAAATAAAATGACACAAATTAAATTAAATATTGTTTTACATTTTTGTAGTTTTCTTAAGAATGTCAATATTATTTTAGTCTCTCTTTATGACGGCATTCATGCCGGAATATTAAGTGTTCTTAATCTCGGTGCCACAGGCACTTTGAATTTTATAACCAAACAATTAAAATTAATACAAACACATTAAAACATTTTAAGACATATTAAACACTGCAAATACAAGAGAACACATTTTACATTGGAAAATAACATTTATATGAAAGTTCACAAAATTATCGGCCTCTTTGCGCACGTGACACGTGAGCGCCGCCATGGGCTCTAGTGCTGCTGGCTGTTAGCTGGCGTCAAAGTAATGGCAGAAGCAAACTTGGAAGGAAAGATCTTGTTGAAAATTTGGATATTCAGAAAATGGAGACAGCAGCAGTTTATCTTAATTAAAATCTCTTGAAATATGGCATAGGAAACTTGCTCATCAAAATATCAAGCAAGAGATATTTTATCTAAACTAAACATTGAATGCTCTGTTAATGATGAACCAATCTCATATGATTCTTGTATCCAAGGGAAACAGCATCGTTCATCATTTCCACTGAATGACTCAAATACGTTAAATGTATGTGAGATTCTGCACATTGATCTCTGCGGCACTTTTGAAACCACGAGCTTTGGTGGATCAAAATATTTCCTTTTAGTGAAAGATGATTGCTCTCATTTTAGATTTTGTTATTTTTTTGTTAAATTCAAGTCTGAAATTCCTGATTTAATTAAAAGATGCATCCAAATGGCAGAAAGGGACACTGGAAAAAGAGTTAAGGCTGTGAGATCAGATAATGGGACATAAATTTCAAATAAAGAAATGGAAGATTACTTTTCAGAGGGAATTAGGCACCAACGTTCGGCTCTATATTGCCCAGAGCAGAATGGGCGAGCTGAAAGGGAAATAAGGACCTTAGTGGAAGCAGCAAGAACTATGTTAATCGAATGAGGACTGGACAAGCATTTCTGAGCTGTTTACACAATGAACTTGACAGGCACAAGTTTAGTCAAAGGGAAAATCCTATATGAATTGTGGTTTAAGAAGACCATAAAATTAGATAATCTCAAGATGTTTGGATCAAGAGTTTTTGTTCATATTCCTGACCAGAAGAGAAAAAAGTTAGATCCTAAAGGGAAAAAAAAAAGGAAGATTTGTAGGTTATGAGATAGATTCCAAATCCTACAGGATTTGTTTTCCTGATGAGAGGAAAGTAATAACAGTGTGGAATGTAGTTTTTACTTCAGAAAAATCGAAACAACTGTAGAGTCAGAGGCGGGCTTATTGCAGAAGAGAAAACATTAGGGATAGAGTCAGAGGAGGTTGAGAACTGTTCTGATAGAGGAAGTGAGGAGATTGTAGTTGGAGAAGCTGGGATGGATACACAAATATTTGAAGGAACGACAAATGAAGAAAGAAGACAGGATCAAAGTGGGAATCATATACCAGGAAACATTCTGGAGAGTTCAGAAAAATTTGGTAACCTCAGTGACTCATCAGATGACTTTTATGATTTCCATCCAGAAGAAATCTTGTCACAGTATTATGAAAATGAAATATCCAAGACCACCCACAACATTAAAATAATCTAAGGTCAAGAGAAAATACAAAGAAACCATCCAAATACAATGACTTTGAAACATATAGTGTCTCAAGAAGAAAATATAACTTATGAGCACGTAGTTAAAGGACCAAACAGGGAAGAATGGAAGATTGCAATAAAAGAACTGGATGCGATAAAAAGAAACTGAACGTGCGTTGAAGTAAGTCTACCAGAAGGAAAGAAAACAATTGACACAAAGTGGGTTTTTGGAAAGAAGCAGAAAGAAAAGAATATTGTATTGAAAGCCCAGCGCGCCTTGTCGTTCATGGTTTCCAACAAGATGGAGATTTTGATTTTTATGACATTTTTGTTCCAGTGGTAAAACTTCCAACACTAAGAATATTGCTAGCTATTGCTGTGTACAGGGACATGAAGGTCCATCAAATGGATGTGAAGAATGCTTTTTTGCATGGGGAAATTGAAGAAGTGTACCTCAAGAAACCAGAACGAATGGTCCAAGATGGAAAGGTTCTTTTACTCAAGAAATCCTTGTATGGATTTTAAAAGTCTCCGAAAAACTGGGACTCAAAATATAATAATTTTGCTGAGGGAAGGATTTACGAGAACTAAAGCAGATTATTGCTTATATGTCAAGAACCACGGAGGGAAGTTTGTTTACATCTTGGTTATGTTGACTATCCTAATCTTTTGCCAAGTAGTGTGTCTAAATTCGTACCTATACCTAGGGACACCCGAATTTCGCGAAAAGATTTACGCATATGCTAGATTTCAATACACTACAGGCATACCAGCAGTTTTCTTTTTTCTTATTGGTGGAGATTCTATGTGAGGAGACATTTTCTTACTTACTGGCCAACCAGAATTAAGCAACTCCTATACTGTACGTCTGTGATTTGCGGGCATACACCTAAGAAACCTAACACTTGATCATCCAATCAAGAAAGTGGATCTGTGCTTTGCGGTTATGAAATACAATTGGTCGTGAAATCTTTTTGCGAAATTCGGGTGTCCCTGCCTATACTTAATTACATTCATAACAGCGGTTAGAAAGTCTATTAAATTATGGACGCATATTAAATCGGAATACAATAATGTGTGGGTAAATAATACAATTGATTATCAAATATTATTTGCTTATATATTGCCTTCACAATTATGAAATATTCTGGAGTAGTTATGTTAGTGTATCGTAGCTTGTATGTAACTTCTTCTTCACCTAAATCGTGCAAAGGCACGTTGCCTCGGGCTTAACCCGTGCCACAAGCAAAAATCCAAATTTAGAATACAACAAATGCCGAAAACAACGTAAAACGTGGTTAAACACTACAGCAAAATCCTCAAAACTCAGCAAAGCCACTGTTCGAAAGTCCATTAAACTCGCAAACTCGCAAAATCGTAAAACGTGACAACCCTGACGCCGAGGTTCAAAAATCCGTAACCGTCTTCGACGGTGGCTACAGAAGAACTCTGTATGTATGTAACTTTATGATTTAGAACCGGAAAAGAAATACCAGGAACTATATTTTATTCGTCAGCCATTATATACTAAATATCTACATTTTCAGTATGTAGTTGAAAAGTTCAATTAAATCAACATGGCAGTATCTTTAATCCCTTTTCTAGAGTGTTTATTGTTCTTTTAGAACCGGCAACGAACACTGAGGAAGAGTCATTATTGCTCGACTGCCGCCTTTTCTATGACTGCCGAAGCACAGCTGGCGTAGTACAGGCCCGTGTCCACCAAGCGGTTACATAACTGGTACTCGCTGCAGGCTAAGGGAAGTTTCCCTCCCCGTCTACAACACACATCCAACTGTAGTTGTAGTGTCTGCACGCCGCAACTGCAACAATAGCTCGCCAAGTTGCCTCTGCGAGCTATAGTTCTCAATGTTCACCTCCGAATCCCTTCCTTGGAAAAGGGGGGGGGGGGGGGGGCGAGAAGGCGGGAGTAGCAAACTCCCACCTGGTTTTGCAAATTATTATTTTAAGATCGGAATTTGGAATTATCAGCGCTTTTATGCTATCACTGGTCCCTGAAGGGGGCCAGAAATGGGTGGAAAATTAATCTGCGAATTATAATTAGCCAAAAGAAGTTAGTAATAACACAATTAGTACTGCTTGATTCTAAACCGTGAGGTCTGGTTGTGTGAGACAAGAAGAGAAGGTGGTGAAGATAATGGGTAGTTAAAATTTGAATAATTGAGATTCTGCTGTATTTGAATTTGTTAATTAGTTAATGTTAGGAGGGGTGCACTTGTGGGAGCAGTAAAAGCTGCAGGCAGAGTATCGCTCGGAGTCTTGCTATGCTGGCTTGTCACCTATCATCTGACCACACTTGATAATGACCGCTGCTTTGCCTGGGGGGAGGGGGGGTAGGAGAGACCAGGTAGATAAGCGCGCCCCCTCCCTGTAAACACTAGTTCACATCCAGAGTATACGACCTCTGGCAGACAAAATGGCGCCATAGCTGCTTCGACGCTGCTGTTGCCTAGTGGCAGATAGCTGAATTACTTGCAGCTAGATGCGGACATTTGTCAGTATCGTTGACTGCTCCTAACTAGTACTCCACCTTAAATGGTGAATAGCTTAACACGGATACAAAATTCAAATAAACACCGATAAACATCAATTGTGAACTAATTGAAGGATGGCTTGGGGTAAGCATCTGGTTTGAAAAAGTGCCCTGCAGCGATTAGTGAATTACAAGCCAGAAAATAATTCAGAGTATCTACTGACGAAATGTTAGTAAATTTCAGTATGTAAAGAAAATATTTTTTTAAATGCCGAGGCAGTGTTCGAATTTGCACTTTTAGTTTACTGAAAGGTCAGTTGACCCAAATCAATAGAGTATAGTGATGACTTATTTGGTAGTTCATTTAATTTTGACGTGAATACGTCTTTAAATTTGCGACCATATTGGGAGGCAATCCAGAAAATCGGTTGATACAGTTCGGCATTGCAGCTCCGAATCTATCGTCTACATTCAAAATGCAGTTACACCACTCGTTTGCCAACGGATCAAAGAATATCTAATGTTGAGTGATGACTGGGCTCAATTTTATAGTTTGTTTCTCAGTGTCTCAACTCCCGCGTAACTTTTGACTAGGAGAAACTATGGCGCTTGTTTAAGTTTCAATCGACATCTATCCTCAAGATCAATCGATTGTGTGTATAAAAACATTTGTGTGGCATGGTTATGGTGCAATTGTATGAGTTTAATATAATAAATTAACACAATGTCGTGCTATACTCGTCAAAGAGCCAAGTCGAAATACAGAAATCGTATACGGTTGGAAAGAGCATCTGAAAAGCAATCCAGTGATGCCCGTAAAACCCCATATGATCCAGTGAAGCGGTGCCGGGAACGTAAATAACATCAAGGCGTCCAAGCGCATCAACGTAGACGTATCCACACAAAACTAACGACTGTGTCCCCAACAAAGTCACCCAATTTTTTAGTATGCAAGGGCGCGTTTACACGGTGATAGTTGCTACCACGAAAGTGTGTGATAGTAATTGCTACGATAGGTCCTATTTACACACACAATCGAGACATGTTGTGATAGTTAACCTCAAAAGGGACATGTCCGACAACACTTGTCTTAAGGCCACAATCCTTCATTTCCACAGCTTTCGCGAGAATTAATTTTTTGTACTCAAACGGGAGCCAATATTGTAAGATCCTCTTACAGTTTTGTTACAAATTGTTTTTATTATGTAGTCTAATCTTTTCAACACAGAATTTTATAATTTTAACTAATTATTAAATAAACCAAACTTTCGTTAATTTAAGAGGGGGATATTTATTGGGGTAGTAAAATATTGTGACAGGATATTAATTATATGTAAGTTAAACATATATTGTTTATTATATGACAATAAATATGCTGTCAATACTGTTGTCATACCTACATGATAATATACATCCTGTTATATCTCTACTCTACATAGTGTAAGAACTGCGACAACAGAATGAAATTAATTCTGCAATGTTACTGTCAAAGGTAATACATGTATAAATGTTTGACTCGCACTATCACGATAGTGATGGTACACGGTTTACACGCCAGTACACATCAGTTCCAAATTACGTCCTGACAGTCACTGTCAACTCTCTCTCTCTCTCACGCTGCAATCGCGATAGCGCTATCCCGAGGGCGCGACAGTAAACGTTGTGCAGTTTACACGGCGACAGTAGCTATCGCGGATTTCTATCTCTGTAAACGCGCCCTAAGGAACTTACTAAAATGGCCAAATTGCAACAATTTTAAACAAGCGACTATCGACGGCGTCCTAATTAAACGTTACTGAACACCGAAATCCTATACAAAATTGTCAATTCGAACACTGTTTTAGTTTCCGATGTTGTTTGTTTACAGCAGTAAAGGAGCATTCATTTTCGAACTATCGGTAAAGGAACGTTTTGTTCGGCTGATAATATTTTGCATTTATGTCGTGTTCTTGAATAAAAAGCTTGATAACACGCGACCCGCGCTTGTTAACTGGATCGGATTTACTGCGAGAGCGGATGTTGGCTTGCACACGGCGCGCTCCAAGCGGTCGATTTTCGGAACGACGACCGAGCTGAAGCCGCTTCGTCGTCGGCTTTGTTTGTGAGTGCGAGTTGTGTAGTGCGTGGATAGTCGTGTGCGCACTCGGCAAGTAATAATGTGTAGTTCCGTGCCGCCAAATGTCAGCATTTGTCAAAGGATATTGTTTCGAAGGAACTGGTGGATTCCTTTTCGGTTCTTTCACCGCACGAGTCTTCGGAAAGGCCTCTAACGGTTTTTTTGGTTGTGTGTATCATGGTATGTTTTTTTTAGTCATAGCATAATTAAGATGGTTAACTTAGTATTGGAATGCATTTCTAAATGCTGTGTCTTTTAACAGCACAAATATAAATTGTAAACGAAGGTTAACGCGCATAATTAAATATTTAACTAATTTAATTTGAAAGTGTTGCTTCTTGAATTCCTTGGTTAGGAGTCTCATTTTATACGTTATTCGGAAAGATTAAGCCAGTAAGAGTATTTTCACTTATTCGTGGTAACTTCTATCAAGTATAGTCATTTAACTTTCAACCCTTTTGACAGTACTAGTTAAATTCGTCTAGTAAACATTTTCATTAATGAAAATAAGTAATTTCTTTGCATGGCCGAAAATTTGCGAAGGATTTAAATTGAAGAAGAAAATTTGACAGTGTGTTAATGTGTAACTTGTGCTTAGTTTACTTGAAAGGTTTGGTATTTATATTGCAATCAGGATGAAGACATTCAGTAGTAGTAATGTCTTACTGTAACTAGGAATTTGTCTCTTTGTTGTGGTTTTGGCTGTAGCTGTGTGATTTTCCAGCCAGTTTGTGTGCAAATTTTTAAATATTATTTAATGTGTTTTACAAGCTCAAGTTTGCTGATGAAGTAAGCTAGGCTATTTCCTTCACTATCATTTGCATTTAAATTTTTTCCCAGTCATTTGTCTTCACAGGTTATCATTAACCAAACATTAGATCTTGTGGCAGTGTTTCTGTAGTTTTCGCTATTAAAGTAGTTTAATGGTAACATCTATGCGAATAATGTAAGTATTTGCGTCTACAAAATCTGAGTAGCAGCCAATGGAAAGCAAGGTCACTGTGATGCCAGTCCAACATCTGATAGATTCTATTTCTACGTTCAGTTGTTGGGTGCACAAAGAATTGCAAAGTTACCTACTGTAGTAAGAATAAAGTAACTGCATCAAAATCTCATTTCAGTTTGTTTATAAATGTTTTTTTGCCGTCTGTCAGAGCCTTCCTAAGTATTGATATTGCCCCAAATGGCACTTCCGTCGTGACTACCCCGTGCTTCAAGGCTGATGACACAAGAAGGATGCTCAAGCCAGCGCCACAAAGCTTAAGGATCCTGTCCAGAGCACACCAAAGTCAAGCAACGACACGCAGAAACTGGCGGGAAATGCAGTGGCCTGGATATTAAATTGGTAACTTGTTGCTTTAGGATTTTCCAACTGCGAAGTAGGCCTAGGTACAACACTTGTTAGGCAGATATCATAGGGTTATTTTGTGAACACTGAATATAATATAGGGTAATTGTTTAGAATTGTGGCTTTTCTGAAAATGGGGAAAATAATACCAGGAAATGATGTGAAGATCTTGTATAGTTAGTGATAGTGAAAAATGTTGGATTCAACACAAATTAAATGTGTGCACCACAATAAGGGGAATAAAAGTTTCAGACTTACCTAAATAGAAAATTATCTCGATAACTCTACAAACAAGAGACATTAACAAAACACACACTTGAAAATATTCCAACTGTTGCTGATTTCATGTGTATGTTACTTAGCATCATTTCAAATCCTGGTTTATTAATGCTTTTTAACTTAGATGAAATCATGCTCAGATAAACACTTGGTAAAAGAAATGCATTTTATTCTGTAGGCAAAGGAATGCAAATACCTATCGTATAGTTTTGGACTTATCCAAATGGAAATAGTTGTAGCTTAAGGTGGGACTTTGTCAAATTATTTGATTTGACCAATGTCTTAACATTCAACCCTTATAACTACATTGGCAATTGTATGGGACTGATGCTTATTCATTGCAGAAGTTAGTCACATCTGTAAAAATTATATTTCTTTGCACCAACTAGCTCAGTAGAAAAAGAGCAAACTTTGTCTCGTAGCTTCTGAGTATGACTATTGTAACTTTCAAAATTACGTTGGCCAATAGAGTTAATTCTACAAACTGGCAAATACCCAGGTAACACCAACCACATGGATGGTCATACACAGAAGCTCTAGCATTAGCACACTCCATTCGTATATCATGAGTCGTCACACGGGCGGATTCGCATGTCACAAATCTGAAATCATGAACACAGCAACACTTCTCTCACCACGATCCGCACTGTGTCACATTTAACGAGCAGCTGGCCTACAGTAAAGGCTCAGGGTTATCCATCGCCAGTGCTCTGGTCATGGTAGAGGGTATACTATATTATGGTACACTGGCACACAAAATGGTACTTCTAACATGTCACCTGATGTACACAGGTTGCACTGCTCGTATATTTAACTTTTATTTTCAACGTTCTAGAAATGTATCCTAAAGTCCCCGTAGATATCGGTTAAGCCATGCACAGCTCATAACAATTTATTTTGTAGCTCTAGCACCTCTCGTTCAGAAAAGACCCTATTCTAGACAATTGCCCAGTACTTAAAAAGGGCTTGAATTTACATGTAAAACGTGATGAAAAATTTTTGATGGTGTAATAGGGCTGGGCCAATCATTTCAGTGCTGATCTTGCAGATTACCTGCTGTTTTATAACTATTATGCACTAAAAAGCAAAAATTGCCTAAATTGTTTGTAGGTACTATTTCTATGGATTACTTAAATCCATCCCAAAACAAACATGTTGCTTTTGTAATATCAGTAGTTGGAATGGAATAATATTTCCCCGCACAGCTCAATATGTGCACCATTTTCACCTTAAATGCATCACTTTCTTTGAAAACTGGTGCCATAGAAAATATTTAAATTACCTATCATCTAGACAGATGTGAAGAGGAACAGTTCTGAAACAAGCAGATAATAAATAAAGTACATAAATGTCAGTACTATTGTAACACATTCAAAATTGTGGGTTATTTCGCAAAAGTTATTCTGTATGTCACGTTAATTAATTATAGTCCACAATGGAAACTAAATATATCACACAGTCAGCATCTTTTTACCATTCGTGTTAATGGCTGTAATTTCGTGGCGTAAAATGTACATTTCTGGGTGTCTTCATGTTACAAATTTCAACTGGAATATTGCATTATGTCTAATTCAAGGGACAAAATTAAACTTTTGATGGGAAAATTGATAGGCAGTGGTTATTGGCAGAGAATAAATTAATCATTATAGATGCCAGTATGCTGGTCAGTGTGATTGGCAATTAGCTTTGGCCCAACCCTAGTGTAAATATGAAGATGGAAGATGATTGTATGTGGTGTTAAATATTAGCATTTTTGTAACCAAAAAATTGCCTTTTAAAGAACCACATATGTAATGTCTGTATTTTCGAAATTATATATTAATTACTTTGATTATTGTAACATGCTTGCTGCTATGTACGAAGCTGGCAATAGAAGACATAGTTGTGAGTGGATAGCTGGCAACGAGTCATTAGGAAGTGTTTGAATTACAGGCTAGCAATAATCCTACCAGGGTTTTAGGTTACAAAGATGTTCCACCGTGCATTCTTCTGCCCGCCCCCATGAGAGGCCCTTTGCAGGTTGCACGCTTCTGACCTTCAATGGATTCAATTTCTAAGTTTACCTGAAAGTAATATTTTGGTTTAATGGCCTTGTTTCTCTCAGCATCTCAGGGTACTGGGGATCCTAGATCTGGTGGCTGTTTCTACATTAGTGTCTCAAACGTCTTAAGCCAGGAGTTAAGTGTGTGTGGAGTTTGGGTGATTGTGCAATTGTGAGCGATAGATGTTGGGCCAGAAGAGCAACAAGTTGCTACGGGAGTGATCAGTGGGAGTAAATTCTGTGACTACAAGCTTTGGTTCAGTGAAGAGTGCGACTGGCAGGCAGGACTGTTGAACTGGATATGCTAGTGTAAGACAGTACAAATGAACACGACAGAGTGAACATGTTAGACTATAACCAGGCTCACTGAGCAAGTCTTTAGAGTTGAGATAGACTCTCTGAGAAATAGAGTAGTGTTGGAGATGAGTAATTTTGTAAATTGCAGATGTGTAGATAAATCAAAATTCAAATGTATTTTTTTTATTAAGAACACCATTGCTCGCAAACTGTGATACACCACTCAGTCATCCATATAACATTATATTGAAATACAACATTCATCCTAGTAGGTGTAGTCCATTTCATATAAGTGGTCTCAAATTTGACAGTTCTAGGAAAGTAGTGCCACTGTCATCTGGGTGGCTATGTATCCTTCCGCCACAGCTGATATAGGTCATTGGAGGTGACTGAAAACAAACACCATGTGACTGCCAGTAATTGTAAACAAATTGCATGTGCCTCCTCCCAAATGACTTTTAGAAGCTGTGAAGGGCTGTTCAAACGATTGCAGGTTAGCAACAATCCCATTTTTTTTTTAAGTTTATAAGTATTTTATGTAAATGACTTAACAGCCCATGTAATAAGTCTGTAAATTGATAATTTTTTACCTTGCAAGAAATTTGTAACCACGATGCACGAAAATGAAATTGTATTTTGACTGTCAAATGAATACGATGTTTTACTGTTTTTGAATACACTCTAAATATATTAATGAGAAACCAATCTTGTCACATTTACACGAGGAAAATTCTTGTAAACTAAAAAATTAGCGTAGTTTACACGAACACCAAATACCAGGATCCCTCCCAGGAATCAACAACTACTGAACCCTCCACCCCGGCTCCTTTTCAAAGGCAGTATACATTCTTACATACAGTCTATGCCTGCTATTGCATTAAAAGTACATAATTCAGCTTTGTGGTATGCTATAACAAACTCTGTATAGCCTGATACTTTAAAGGTGGTTACAAATCTCAGGATGTTGAAAGTATATAGGTAGACAAAATAATATTTAAGCAGATTTTACTTAATTTCAGTAATTTTAATAGCTCTCATTTAGTAACTCAAATGTTTGGTATTGCAGGTCTACTAATAATAACTTTTCTCAAATACCTACGTGTTCAGATTGTCATTCTGTGAATAAAAACTTATTTCTGACTCGATGTTGATATTTACGCCGTAATTCAGTCACACAACCTCCCTCCTCAACATTGTGAATACAGCCCTAGGCTTGTTCTCGGGTACCTAATGAAAAACTGTATTTCAGTTCAGAGATGTTACAAAGTGCTCTAGAGAAGCAGATGTGACCTACACCAACAATATATCAAACGAACATGTTACTTACACACTAAAAAGATGCTCCACCTACCCAAGATTGAAGACGACATAAAGTTCATTTTCCTTAGCGATAAATTTTGTAATGTCGCAGTTCCTGCTGAAGTATGTTGGAGCACCTTCGTTGGGTGCTTAAATTGAAAGAATTTTGTTTGATAAGCATGTTGTAATTTACTTTATATCAAAACATTTTCTTTCCAATGCAAATCCTCTTAATGTGAATTATTCTTCCGACTCTTAACAAAGTATGTTAAAAACATATGAGCGCTATTAATTTTCAAAACAAAAATACTGAAAACATTTACGAAAGACTCCAACGTTGAAACCTACATGCCACCATGTTACTTTCAAATACAGCCTTTAAAAACAGGAAAAACCTCTAAATTAATTTGTTAACAAGTATCCCTAAGTAACACGCTTGACAAATTTTACATAGGTTCTAAAAAAAAAAAAAAAAAAAAAAAGTGATACAACTTACAGTTTGTATGGCCACTAAGCTTACATTGTGAAACCCTCCAGAACCAGAGTGTAGAGTTTCAATCAATAACAACACAGAGAAATGTTCATAGCAATGAAATGTGGGCCCAATTAGGGTATCATCTTAATTTTATTTTGAGGAAAAAAGAAAAAAGTGAGCAGAAAAAAAAAGGAGGGGGGGGGGCTTTAGTTTACCGTCCTTCGTGAGACTGGATTATTTTGATATTACGATGCCGGAATCACATAGCCCCAACGTGCACAACACAACGGCCAACAGCCAATGAAATTCAAGAATCTGTTGTCCGACCAGCAATTTTGGATTAGAAATTATTTCAATTCGTGTTGTGCGGCTCGACGCACAGAATCTACATTGCAAAATTAAATTGTATTGCAAGCTTTCCCTACAATGGTAAATATGCAGCTTAAAAGAAAAATTAATTTAAAACTACTGTATCTAACTCTTAAAAATAATAATTTTACTTTTGTTTGCATTAGCTATACCAATTTGTCATGTATTACAATTTCCCTCTTGTTCACTGCCTTAAAGACTAACGTGGCCTATCAGCGCCTCCTAAATAATTAGGTTAAATGCTGAGAGAGTATTGTCGTTCGTGCTGTAAATTCAGGCCACGTGCATTTCAATAATTATATTAATGGTTTGCAAATACATTTACAAAACACGCAAACTTACTGTTGTAACCTCTTGAATACATGTTTTTCTATGGCAATCCTTGCGAGTTTACTTCAAGTTTCTTCGTCACTAGAATTAAATAATTCATTTGCAAAATCATTATGTATAATCATCAGTGCGCACATTTCCTGACACAAACAAACTTAAACTTATATACGGAAATTTTATTTTATTTGTCACTTCATTGTGGAAGGTGGTTAGGAAAATGGCGGAACGAGCTGTTTTAATGACGTGCCGATTAATATTACATTTCACTCAACAAAACACACTTCAACAATACCTGCAACCATCTATGTTTGGAAAAAGCAAATAAGATATAATTAACTACTGATTGAATACTCAGGCAACACCAATGTAATAAACACGATGAGAAAAAAAGCACACTTTCAACTGCCTTCGCCGGGCTGGAAACATAAACATGGCTAGCAATGTTTACTGTTCGTATTTGTCGACATACTCTGTCATAAATGCCGAATGTGTTTTTTAAGCACTATTACTAATAGCCAAGAAAATTTGATATTGCTTTGGAAACATAATTTAAACCATAAATGTTGTAAGTATAAATAAAATTTGACATTACAACTTTTAGTTCCAGTACTATTTTCTTCCAAAATAGCAAACCTAACAACACAGATCCTGCAGCAGTTCATCAGCTGATACGATACTGTAGGAGCGAGAGCACAAGTTTTTTGGCTTGAGCGGTAGTGATAAATGTTAATATACTGTACAGGCGTTCCATTGTAACAGGTGTTACCGTTGGACAGGTAAAACAATCCATTTTTATGAGTAAATGAAACGGTAAGTAACACAAAGAGAGAGTTTTTGTTCTTTTTTAAATGTACGGTGATGTAGTGTTCTGAAGGCAATCTTTTCTCTGAATTTCAAGTGTTAAAAACATACTCTTAACGGGTGTTACATAAATGCATCTTACTTGCTGTAATAACCAGTGAAAATCAATAAAACATGAGAGGACAACTGACAGAAATGTACAAATTTCAATTCACATAACAAAAGCCAGAAATACCACACACATTTTTAGAAACAAAATAATCACTCAATGTTATGTATGTAACTGGTGTTACATGGTTCACGAAACTCCTCGTAAATAAGCATAACTGGCAAAGTACTCAACAGATTAAACAAGACAAAAGTATATAATAATCAATTAATGTAAGATTACTTATTTGAAGGAGAAAAAAATATTAGTTTCCTAAGGATTTGAGATAATAATGTAATATACTTCTGAATCCCCTTTTAAAAGTTGTGGTCAAAAGTAAATTTCTTAAAACACAACAATATTGAAACGTACACAACTTGACAATACCTAAACATACACATACACATGTAAGTCAAATGCTTAAGTCCAAACCCTCTGTATTTTATTTTAAAACTCAACTGCACTGCTGACTTCATAGTAAGTCTATTTCCTTTCGTTTTTATGTCGGGCATTGGCAATTTTATAACAATCTGTCACAATTTAACAAATGCAATGTCATTTTCATCAGCGCTAAAGATGTTCTAGGAGTTGATGAAATTCTCTTCTTTTCCTCCAACACACACACCGCTTTGAATATCTGATGTCAGGTTTGTTTGTTGCCATGAAATTACTCATCTTCTGATTCTGTATAAACATCAAAGTACATTAATTTTCTTCTAGCATTGGCAGGATTTTCATTTCTGAAAATACGTGTCCTTACCATTTCTGATTTAGATGATTTAGCAGTAAGCAAATCAGTTGGGTTGTACAATCTAAAGTGGCTGGATGTTTGAATATTTGGAATGGCATGAACATCCTTCTTTCTTCTGTTTAAAAGAATCATTTTTTTCTCAACAGCTTTTTTACTGACATATGCACACTTGCCACTTTTAAATGTTCTTCCACATATTTATGGAACTTTTGAGCTTTTTGTATTTCCGCCCTTCTTGATTTCACTCCAGTCCACAGGCATCTCTTTGCAGTTCCCACTATTCATCGACAGCCCCCTTTCCCATGTGAACTAGCAAAAAATGTTCCATTCACAATTGTTGATGCCAAAATCACTCCACAAAACCTATATTGGATAGAGTAACCTGGTTTGTAAATTGGCAGGCACAGTTGTTGCTAAACAAATACAACTTGTTTATGTCTTGATGGGCAGCTTTCAAGTCTTATAAGAAATCTCGTCAAGGAATGTCCATGCAGCACTAAGTGACAAATCACTTATTATTACATATGACTTTACATTATCGCTTGAAATCCAAATGCAGTACGTAAACACTGACACTTGGGTGTGGCTCTAGTGAGCAGACTGTATCTCATCCTGACTTACCAAAGCATAATTTTCTGCAAAATCTATCTGCACCACCACTTCTCTCTGTCTGGCACAATTTCATTTTTGCATTACTGAAAATACTCAGCTTGTACATTTTCAATATAGGAATGAATTTTGAATTGTGTTATTTTCCTGGCAAGTTCACTCAATGCATCCTGCAACTTTCCTGGCTTGTCAATTATCTTAGCATATCCATTGACATCTCCCCACTGCTTGATTTAAATCCATTGTCAGGAATAAACTTTTGCACATCATGTGAACAGTTTGTACAAATGTTTGTCGTGCACTTTTCATCTTTTGTGTTGCAGCATAACTTCTACATAAGTTCTTTATGGTGTTTTGGAAATGAAGGATAAACTTTTGCAATTGACTGAAGGATATAACTGAGATTTGCATGGTGCTTGCATATGCAGATATTGTGTGGGGTGTCTGCAAGAGGTAAAACATAAGATGGGCACAATGAACAAAACTTAACATTTTCCTACTTCAATATCTGGGTAGAATTTTAAAATTCTTGGTCAATTTTCAATACTATGTGTCTTTTTTGCATCAACTCTCTTACCAGTTTCTGGACATTTTACAGATTTGACTTCGTGCTTTCTTGGAGCTTGACAGCTTGCACCATCCCGACAAAAAAAAACTTGCAATTAACTTTATATCTTGTCTGGGTTTTTTTAACACCTTTTTCACAGGTGTGATTATATCTTGTCTGATACATTTGGTCACTAATGTGTTTAGCACAGATGTCTTTTAACCTGGATTATTAGGAACCATTTGTTTTACCCTATTCAATGCCTTTCCAGATGATTGGCGACATTTGAATGTACCTATTGCAGACTCACTGTTCAACAGGAGTTGTTTTTAACACTTTTTTGGCGTCTGATCTCACGGTTCCACTCCTGCAAGTGATCTTCCCATCTTACTGGATCATCTTTCATTTTCTTTGTGTATTTTGTCATCCTTGTGTTTTTCTTGGGTCCCATTTCTGGAACAAAAATTCTTTTTAGTAATTGAATGTAAAACAAGACATTATTTTATTGGCTTTAATTCCTAAATATTTGCATTGGCTGTTGAGTGCAGCCTACACCTACTGCATTATTTCTACAAAGAAATTTTATCTTTTCATTTTTTAAATATTTTATATTTTCTACATAATATACATAACAATAAGTGAGACATTTCAACGTTAAATTTTAATCCATCAAAAGTCAAAACTGAATGTAGCAATGGGTATTAAAATGGAACTGGTGTGCATATTATATACCTCTGTAATACCCATTACGTAAATATTGTAACAATTACACACTTTTAATCATTTAAATACAAATTTTTATAATAATTGTCTTCTAACAATTGTTGAAAATAAACTTAACTTCACTTCTAGGTAAGGTCGTAGCAAAAGAAAATCCTAGTAGCCAATAAAACAAACTTTTCTACTTTTTATGTAATAGGTTGTACACAGTGCAGGCATTTATTTTAACAAACACAACAGAAACATAAATATATACATACCTTTAATCTGTGTATCAGTTCACTGAGGAAACTTCGCTTTGATGCATCACAAAGCAAAATTGCAGTCCATTTTTTAATTAAATAAAAATCGTTCTGCCACACATTGTAACAAAATAACATTTGAAATAGGCTTACCAATAATGATGCATTCCAAACAAACCCGGTAAAATTAATTACATGTTAAAACACGCTATATTTTAATTGGACCTGACCATTTGCATATTAAACTATTCGTCAAACAAAAACAATATCATTTATGACAGTTTACAAACTTATGATAAGGTTGTGGTTTTCATGGAATCCATGTGTACATGTTTCATTATAAGTCATTTGAATCTATGATATTGGGATTTTATTTAACAAGTTGTATGTATGTACAAAGAAAAGACTTACTGTAGGTACTGTTATAGTGGTATAGGTTCTTAGTTTGTTTGCTTTGTATTTTCTTTCATCTTGTGTGTTTATGCATGTTAAAAATAATTGTTTATATTTTTATCAGTCACTTCTCATATATAGGGACTCAAAAATGTGGTTTTCAATGGGCAAAAAACCTGGATTTTCTAAGGTTGCCTTGAAAGGTGTGTGGTGGCGTATCCTTAGTGAGCAGCGACAGCACCTTAATGCTGAGAAAGTTGCAATTCTCAGTGAAAATTATTTTGAAAGAAGCACATTGTGTTTTTTTGTTGTCTTAGGCTAAGTCTTTATGTTTAGTGTAGATTAAAATTAAGAACATAAGAAAAGGTCTGAAATGTATACCCTCTTGTGCAGCTGTAAATATGTTTTATAGTTTGGGACAAGTAGGCAACTATGAAGAAAAAAAATATTGTTACATAACATGACTGACATAAAAGGCTTCTTGTTACAGCCTAATCATAATTACATATGATATATATTCCATTGACTGATATCACCTCTTACAGAATGTACTGATGAAACATAATTCACTTTAAAAATGTGTAGTTTGTAACTAGTCCTTTAATCAGCACACGCACACACACACAATGGGTAATTCTTTTCATTGTACTGAAAATTATTTTTACACCTAACATCTTTGTTTTTAATGAGTACTCCAAACATTAAAATAACATCATAATAATTACTCGTACCACAGATCAGCTTAAAGAAAATAAAATCATCAACAAACATAAAATTTGTGTTGTGGGGCCTTTCTGTTTACTCAGTTATGTGAAGTTAAAATAACATATAATACTTCACTTTGGATTTTTGCATGTCTGAATCGTGCCGGACTATGCCATTGGTTTGCGTGTTTTTACGGGGATCTCTCATTTCCCCCAGCTTTTCATTCCGGCGGTGCTCCATTCTCACCACATCACCCTCATTGGCTCTAAAGACTCCAATGTTAAGAGCTGTCCAAGTTTCCTTATTCTTACTACACACAGGCCAATGCTTGATTCAACAGGCTACTCTTTCACCGAGTCAACTATAGTTTTATTGGGCTCAGTACGCTGTTTCTACTCTGTCCACAGCACACCATTGTTGATATAGGCTATTCACTGTGAAGTGAACACTTTTGAAATCCCTCCCATTTGGAAAGAGTGCAGTGGAATACGTACAGTATGTTTATTACTTATATGGCAATATGTATTTCAAATGTGATTAAAAGATTTAAAAAAATTGTTGAAAGGAAAAATTAACTAGGGTCTCAAAAGTGCTCACTTTGCCGTGAACGGCCTATAATTGCATGTACTGATCTATATCAGTGCCCCATGTGCATATGATGTTTCTACATCGCTGCTTTAGTGAGGTTAATTTTTATTTTCCCCGAGTGTATTTCATGCACTCACTTCCTCTTTCCAAGTTTTCTAGAAAATGCAAATAATAGCAGTAGTTCTTAGAAGTCTGACTCACTCGACATTGGTCGTATGCACATATCTCACTTGCCGCGCCATGCGGGACCCTGGTGGGGCATGCGTGAAAATGCGCTATGTGATGCACCTGTTGCAGTATGACAATCATGCCACGCTACCGACACGCCAGCGTTGAGCACCGACAACATCCCACTCGGTGTAGCGAGGTCTTTAGCAAATGTTAGTGTAATGTGCTTTAAAAACTGTTTCATGGACAAATTTTCACGAAACTTGCTTTGAGTCGCAAATATTACTGTGGAAGTATGCAGTAAAATTTTCAGACATTGAGTTTCATGACAATTGTTTTAGTTAGTTGTAATAGCAATGCCTGTTACTAGTCAGAAGTATATATATATATACCTAGTAATAAGATACAGTGTACCTCAAGGGTGTCTGGTAATCAGTATCGCTGCCCGGGGATTGTGCGAAGAAATAGCATGGTCTGTATGCACGTCACACTGAAAATACTGAAGAGTAAGCTGGAGTCACTGGGTTAGTTGAATCTTGTGGGAGCAACGTGAAGTTTTACATTGTAGCACCACATGATTCAGCTTACCTCGTGGTGGTACATCATCAGTGTTTCTGCAAAACTTTGAGTGTTCCTGTCATAAGGTAAGCATTCGCCCGTGACCTCTTTCCCTTTGTAGCTACTGTTCGTGTTATGTGTAACATGTTGGTATTGGCAATATGAATGCATGTCAGCCAGTCACAGAATGTGATTTGGAAGTTTGTAATTATGTAAGTTATAAAGGATAGTTGAGGATATAGGTTTTTTCAAAACGTTAGGGGAAATTTTCACAAATAGCATGTTTCAGCAGTAGTAATTGTGCTGAATAATATTCACATGGGTGCATTGTTATATTCATAGTATGTAATAGTCACATGGGTGCATTGTTATATTCATAGTATGTAATAGTCACATGGGTGCATTGTTATATTCATAGTATGTAATAGTCACATGGGTGCATTGTTATATTCATAGTATGTAATAGTCACATGGGTGCATTGTTATATTCATAGTATGTAATAGTCACATGGGTGCATTGTTATATTCATAGTATGTAATAGTCACATGGGTGCATTGTTATATTCATAGTATGTAATAGTCACATGGGTGCATTGTTGTATTCATAGTATGTAATAGTCACATGGGTGCATTGTTGTATTCATAGTATGTAATAGTCACATGGATGCATTGTTGTATTCATAGTATGTAATAGTCACATGGGTGCATTGTTATATTCATAGTATGTAATAGTCACATGGGTGCATTGTTGTATTCATAGTATGTAATAGTCACATGGATGCATTGTTGTATTCATAGTATGTAATAGTCACATGGGTGCATTGTTATATTCATAGTATGTAATAGTCACATGGGTGCATTGTTGTATTCATAGTATGTAATAGTCACGTGGGTGCATTGTTGTATTCATAGTATGTAATAGTCACATGGGTGCATTGTTATATTCATAGTATGTAATAGTCACATGGGTGCATTGTTATATTCATAGTATGTAATAGACGTGAAGATCAAGGAAGTTGTGCGGTAAGTCATAGAAACTACATGCATCCACAAATTACATCAGAAAAATTAATCTTTCCGTACTGTTTCTCGAAGCATAAGTTACGGCAAGTGCGAATGGCACGCTGATTTATAGGCCATTCACTGTAAAGGGATCACTTTTGAGACCCTAGTTACTTTCTCCTTTCAGCTGTATTTGATCCTTTAACCATCTTTTTAAATAAATATTTTTATGTAAGTATAAAAAAGTCTTATATTCCACCACACTTGGAAGTTAAATGTCTCGGGCTAAAATATAATTTTTTATTGACAATTATTCGAAATGAGAAGGTTTTCGAAAGTGCTCACTTTAACGTGAATAGCCTGTACCTACTAGCTTCATATGTCCAAATGGGTTCACCTGTACAAATTGGTGTCCCCTCCACACACAGATGCAAAGTGGTGTAGATTTGTGGGAATTCACTTTTCTGGAGATAGTTGGTTATCTGTATCATGTACACTATCCCAACAGCTGCAGAACTACTGAACGAAGTGAAGGAACCTACTCTGATATGGCACCACAGTTGGGATGCCAAATTCTCTAGTGGTGAGTTTTTGTTTGGCCCAATGCGTATTTTGATGCTTATATACGTGCACTCACATTGGGTGCCAAATTCTCTATGATGGTGGTCTATTTCTTACCACGTTTTACATGCCTCACAATTGGTCATCAAAGTTTATTGCTGTGGTAAATTTAAATTAAATTTGAATTCTTGCATCTGCAGGTAGCTAGTCTTGCAGTTGACACACAAATTATTTTATGTCTTTCTTGGTTCTGAATGAGCAAACAAAATTTGTAATTCTGATGAAGTCATTAGTGGCACACAATATTTAATCAGATACACAGATGAACTTGTGTACGGGCCGTTCACGTTAAAGTGAGCATTCTAGAAATCACACTTTGAAAAAAAACACCGCCTGCAACTGCTGTCACCATACAGGCTGGGGATGAACACACCCTGTTGTGTTGGCAATGAAATGTGAAAAGTAGTTCTACGAAATAATGCAGTATTGCAAGTGTAATGTTTAAATTTATGGCTATTTAAGTTGTTTGAAGTTCATTTTATACACTAAATTAATTATTGGCGTAATAATGATATTGTCACATGATCGGTGCAACGGTCCGTTGTTGTGATTCATTCATGCTTGTTGCTTGGCTTTGCGTGTGTGGAGTGGTTGTGAGGCAAACTACAGATTTGGGAACTGGGAGTTGTTGTGTTTTATAATTTCTGGTTTATTTTTCAGCTTGTCTGTGATCAGCATTGTTTTATTATAGGTCGTATAGTGTTTAATTGTGTTGTAGTGATTTTGTGTAACGTTAGGAGTTCCAGCAAACTACGTATAAATATTCTGCGTCAGTAGGACGTTATAAATCTCGTCGAAAGTATTTATTCTTTAATTCGTCAATGGAAGATAAAGCCGTGCAAGGTGATCGAACGAGTTGCAGAAATGATGAAAATTTCAACTGCCACTGTCCGGAGGTAGATGTAAATGTGTTTTCCCAAACAGTTTATATGGCGTGTTTTCCCAGCTTATCTCCCGTACGTTATTGAAGTAAATAGTTGAAAAAGAGCAAGTCGAACTCCACAGTTAGAAACTTGGTATTATAAACTGGAAGTTAAGTAACAATAATGGAAGTAAATGGACGACAGCAGAAACGCGACATTAATATATTCATGTGAGTTTGCGAAGTACATGTTACATCCTAAGTTTGGCAAATAATATAAAAAGTTATCTGTACATTTCTACCTACGCCCATCAGTTTAACCTTTCTTTCAAATCTGTCTTGATAACTAGTGCAAGTTTGGCCATCAATTATACTTTAAATTTTACAAGTTTTGATATCACTGTTGTTTTGTAATGTAGGCTATCAGACTTTTGTTCATGTAATTATTCATCCCGTGTTAGTGTTAAGTTTTACTATTGTTAACATGACATAGACACCACAGTTTGATGCTACACCAAGGGTGTTACAACATTATAAACTGCATAATTTGAAGCTGGTTGTGTTAACCATAGACCTATAGCTGTGTTTGTTTGTTGCTACATTTGTACCGAAGTAATTAAGGTATGTATATAGAGTTGGTAGCTAGTTTTTTTCTCTCTCTCTCTCTCTCTCTATATATATATATATATATATATATATATATATATATATATATATATATATATATATATATATATTCCAAAGATAAATCTTTTCAATTGATTTGATAAATTTTTTAAATGATAAATTATGTACATTTCAATTTTTACTATAAACTTTACCTAAAAGCGTTACAAAACTTCTATGGTTGGAATTATACAGAAATAAACAAAAGAAAATATCTTCCCCGAGGAATGAAGTCAAAATACACACTAGATAAAAGAAACTTGCTTCTTTATAATTTGAGGTTATGTATTGGTTTTACATGAATAATAGACATTTATTTCAGCTTTGTGTGTGCACGCATGAACCATTTTTGTAAGTATAGTAATTTTCTTTAAATACTTTTCTCATTTAAGTTTACAGTTTTGCTGCAGTCATTGCAATGAAGGAACCACAACAATGATAGGCTATGCACTTCACCTGTAAAATTGTTTTCTTGAGGTCTGTGTGGGTTTGAGAAAAAGGAAATATCGCTCCCATTTGGGCCACAAGAGACACCGGAAATGTTGCCAATACCGGATCGGCATTTCACTTAGCTATAAATAATATACATTATTTTTAGAATTATTTTGTACAAAGGAAATGTTAAGTTTGCGGTGCAGTTTTTAAATATTTGGTAATTTGTGTGACAAGTGGTGGTGTACCTTGGGTGTGCAGTAGTGCTAGTCTATTTCAAAATCTGGTTTTTGGCTGCCCTTCCTAATTATTTTTCGACTTAATTATGGTTTCACGTTACTGTGTGTCCTTTTTTTTTAACATGCTGTGTGGTCCTTGTTCACGGTCCAAGTTTAATGTTTGCTGTTTCATGATTTCCATGACTTCATCACTAGACCTTTAATTTTACAATTGTTTGTTGTTTGTTTTGTGAAGTGTTTGTCTATCGGAGCTTTGACCATGACCCAAATGATTGTATATGTTACATATTTTTCTATTATATATTTTACATGATGTATATATTTCATGTGTTATATAATCATGTATGTTACATGTTTTACATGTATTGTGTGTGTTGCATGTTTTTATACCTATAATATGTATATACAATACATTCATTTACACACTTCATGGGTATTGTGTACTACACTTATTATGTAATTAGTTATAAATGCCTATCACTTAGGGTCCATAACATTTAGCCAGTCTTGAAAAGTAAACATTGATTTTAACATGTGGCAATCACATAGCAATGTTTGTCGTCATGTGGTGGGAAGGATACATAATGGGCTAGAAAGTAGAACTTCAGCAGGGCTTTCAAAAGTGCTCACTTTATCATGAACAGCATATATCATACAATTATATTACCAAATTATTGAGCACAATTCTAATATCAGGAGAATAAGAACATTGAAACATAACTAATAAAGATTATGAATATTACTTGTAACGAAAATTAGTTCCAACATATATTTGCGGACAACTTGCTAATAAAATGGAACACAAATTAACTCTAAACCCTATTAAAATACACTTGTGAATGGATATCTACATTTACATTCATTTCGCCAACAAATGGTAATTGGTATTCATATTAACTGATACTGTCTGGTGAGACATGAGATGAGTGGTGACACAATAAACTTACTGTTGGTGGGCGCCAGTGGTCTTTCCCAGTCACCACATTGTTGACTCAAGATTCCCTGTGATGCTGTGGGTTCTGTGTGTCTGTCTCACCCGAGCGTACTTACAAAACATTTTGCATTCCTGAACATTTTTACTGAACTTGGATCACTTGCAGAATTGGGCGAGAGGTTGCTGCCACTACAAAGGAAAGACTTAGAACTCTGTGTATTTGCTTTTATTCTGTTAACCATATAAGATTGTGCCAACGTTACTTCCTATGAAAACTCGGACGTGTCTAGCTAACTCCGTTAAGGTTCTCCTCAGCCCGCAATTAATGTAGCGCACTCCCAGATGGATGACTTCTCTATGGTGTTAGAAAACACAATCTCCACAAGGGAAGGGGTCGACAGCTGATAGGGTAGACTGACGATTTTCGCTGAAGATAGGGAGCAGAGAATTACAAGATGAAACAAATGAACAAATACTTGTGATTATTTAGCATCACTAATGCGGACTTGTTGGGGCTCACCGTACCCTTTACATAAATACACTTGAAATATGGTGGGACACGACATGAGTGGTCACAATAAACACGCACATGCGTGAAAGCAAGATTGATGGCGTGGATACCGTTGGATATGCTTCATAGCAGATCACGTGGTGCAAATGAATTTTCAGTCTTCCTCCATAAAAATGGCAAATCCTGTCCAGATAAATTATTATTTGTGTTGAGAAAATTATTCATTTGCAGAGTGAATGGGTTTTGGCCTTGTGACATGCCGGATGGCAAGAAAATCAAACATTGAAATGACTGCTTGGTAAAACGTACAAATCATCAATTGCGTGAATATTAAATGAAACCCTGAATAAAAGTACATTGAACCCTGAAATAAATTATGATGCGCATGATTTTACACAAATGAACCCTTTAAGTGCAGGATTGGTGCGGACATTGACTTGGTGGCTATGGACCATCTAATTGCAAGTGATGTAGCCGTAAAACTATTAAACATGAAAAATTACCCTTGAGATACATACATGAAAATAAGGCCCTTAAAATTGCACGCAGCAATTAAACAGAAATTATACTGAAACACCTTTAACATTGGCGGATGGCGCCTGATTCAAAGTGGCACAGGCCACGTGGCCTCACAGACATCGTTCTCCACAAGGGCATAAATTATTACATTAAGCCGAAGCATAATGCTGGGAGATGTCTTGCAAAACGTACGCAAGCAAAGGTTAACCGGTATATTAAAGTGAAACTATTGTAATCTACATCAGTGCAAAAAGTTTATAGTGCGTACGTGACAGCGTCTTACCTCGGCAGGCTGCCCAGAGGCAGGGGTTGCGCGGACCTTTCATGGCTACGTACGTGACAGCGTCTTACCTCGCCAGCTCACCTCGGCAGACTGCCCAGAGGCAGGGGTTGCGCGGACCTTTCATGGCTACGTACGTGACAGCGTCTTACCTCGCCAGCTCACCTCGGCAGAGGCAGGGGTTGCGCGGACCTTTCATGGCTATGTACGTGACAGTGTCTTACCTCGCCAGCTCACCTCGGCAGACTGCCCAGAGGCAGGGGTTGCGCGGACCTTTCATGGCTACGTACGTGACAGCGTCTTGCCTCGCCAGCTCACCTCGGCAGAGGCAGGGGTTGCGCGGACCTTTCATGGCTATGTACGTGACAGTGTCTTACCTCGCCAGCTCACCTCGGCAGACTGCCCAGAGGCAGGGGTTGCGCGGACCTTTCATGGCTACGTACGTGACAGCGTCTTACCTCGCCAGCTCACCTCTGCAGAGGCAGGGGTTGCGCGGACCTTTCATGGCTATGTACGTGACAGTGTCTTACCTCGCCAGCTCACCTCGGCAGACTGCCCAGAGGCAGGGGTTGCGCGGACCTTTCATGGCTACGTACGTGACAGCGTCTTACCTCGCCAGCTCACCTCTGCAGAGGCAGGGGTTGCGCGGACCTTTCATGGCTATGTACGTGACAGTGTCTTACCTCGCCAGCTCACCTCGGCAGACTGCCCAGAGGCAGGGGTTGTGCGGACCTTTCATGGCTACGTACGTGACAGCGTCTTACCTCGCCAGCTCACCTCTGCAGAGGTTGCGCGGACCTTTCATGGCTATGTACGTGACAGTGTCTTACCTCGCCAGCTCACCTCGGCAGACTGCCCAGAGGCAGGGGTTGCGCGGACCTTTCATGGCTACGTACGTGACAGCGTCTTACCTCGCCAGCTCACCTCGGCAGACTGCCCAAAGGCAGGGGTTGCGCGGACCTTTCATGGCTACGTACATGACAGCGTCTTACCTCGCCAGCTCACCTCGGCAGAGGCAGGGGTTGCGCGGACCTATCATGGCTACCTACGGGGTTCACACAACCAGAAGTGCTATGCACACCGAGTAAGAATTTTGTATTTTAAAATAAATGTCATAAGCAATTTAAATGTTGATTTACATTTTGGAATTTTCTGTATCCTTTGAATGTCATTGACTGCTTTCAAGCCAGAATAATGATGTTCTTCGCGCGTGCACATTTCAAATTCATAACCTAACACTGTGCAATATTTTGAAACATACATTTCAACATTTTATACACTTGAAAAACCTGAAAATAAACAAGAGACCTACTTTCGCACTTGAAATAAATATTCTGTTGTGGGAAAGTTCAAACTGGAGCCTCTTTGCGCATGTGCTTGCCCATGTCTCACTGAGTGGCGTCGTTGGCTTACCGCCGCTGGCTGTTAGCCGGTGTCAGAACATTTTGAAGATTTACAATTTGAATATGATCCATAATCTTAATAGAAATTTCCTTATTAATTGTATCTGGCTTTGGTACAGTATGATAATTTCTCTGGTAACTTTTGAGTGATATTAGTACTGTTAATTTAAATTCTCATTATTTCATTACCATTTATTGGGATTGCCATTCACTAATAGTATAATTGAAATTGATCTTACCAATACATAATTACAACAAAATTCTGACATATTCTTCTATTTCTGGAAAGATATCTCAATTAATACAATTTTCACATTAGCAGACAGACCCCTTCATATTAGTCTAATTATAAATTACTGTTTTGCAACTTATTATACCACATCTTAATGTGGTATAATATTTACTCTTAAGCAGAGGCATAGACTAAAGGAACTAATTCAGTAACATCATTTTTTTTTAAATTAGGCTTTATTGCTATCGGTATAATTGTGGAATTAAAATATGTTAATCACCCTCTTTCATGTACATATAATTAAAATTAAGAAAAATTTGAGCAGTAAAGTTTCCAGGCTGTTCTATTATTGGTATGAGTCTGTAGCAGAATCATATTCAATTACTTTACTTCATACACCACTACCGTCACCAAAACATAAAGTATTGACCTTATGACAGTAAATATACAGAGAAAATAGCACTTTGTATTCAGATAATAATGTGGTTGTGTTGTTACATTGTAAATAAACAACCATTTATCAAGAAAATGCATAACTTCTTTTTACGTGGCTGACCAAAAATTCTTACTGAACATCGCAGTAAAATTACAACTGGTACATGGCCTAAAAGTACTGTTCTGATGGATGAAAAATGATTGCTCTCCAGAGTCAATTCAGTTACTTTTAGGTTACCGTGATCTACTGAACACTAGTAAAGACAAGGTCAAACATAGGTTGTAACTAAAACATTGTACACGACTCAAAATTTGACAATTCTACACTAACTACGTGAATTTCTGCACACGATGTACACACATATTAACACCTGCAGGTTGATTATGGATCTTTCTGCAGAAGACTTCTTTCTTAAGACATGCCATTTGTATGACTGCCTCGTTAAGACACCACGCTGAAGAGGATACTGGCAACCAGAAAGAAAGTAACCATAATGACTACTATGTAATCCTTTCATGCAAGTTGAAGGATGGATTTAAGGAAATTAAGTGTCTTAAAAAAAAAGTTAAAAATCTCAGTTTTAACACCGTAGCAATGTTCCATTGCAAATACTAGTGCAGGATTAGAGGGGCTAGTCAGTACCTACTTGCTAAGAAATGCTATGCAGTTTTTAAAAAATGGCATATTTTCAAACATGGACAAGAATTGCAAACAACTGGCAACAATACTAAGCAGATGGTAGAAGAATTTGATGAAAGTTGCATCCATCCCGTCAGTCTCCCAGCGGAGCAATTTACAACCAGTCTTCATACGCCCATCATCAGTACATTGCTGCAAACTGTATACTAATAGAAAAAAGTGAATATTTTTGGTGTTATTGGGTTTGTAAGTACTCCAAATATGCATTACTTTAATTGTTGTTAAAAAAGCATTTAAAGCATGATCACTTGTACTATTGCAAAAAATTAACTCGTGTTTGCAAACTTAATTATCAGAAAATCTCCTGGAAAAATGTAACTTGATTTCATTTTACAGCCATATAAACAAGGCAATCAAAACAAAACACTGCATGCACTACACAGTCTTCTAAATAACTCGGGATGAACAGGTAACACAATGTGCAGGTTTAGAAGGCTGTCATTTTATCCGTCCATCAAAAGTTAAAAGCTTAGCAAGGTATTTTTGGACGTAAAGAATTTATGGCCACCTCTGATTGGCTGTTGGTAACATAATGGACGGATGCAATGGGTTGTTGTAAATCCTGCCTTAGAAATAATGCTGGTGAAAAGTACGTATAAAAAAGGTTAATTCTTTCTAATAGTAGAGAATTGTGCCTTGTGCTGACTACCCATAGTTAAAAATGGGATTTTCGGAATTTGTTGATTTTCATCCAAAATTGTGTTTTGGCAGGTGCACATGAGACATAATCAGTTCATGTTTCTCACACCAAAGTGTCACATTGTCTGTAGGCTGTTCATTGTAAATGAGCACTTTTGAGGCCATAGTTGCTTTTTCCTTCCATCTATTTATTTTCCTTTTCACTACATTTTAAAATAAATATTGGCATGAGAATAGTAAACACAGTGTCTATATTCCACTGCACTCTGAAGTTAACATCTAAGACTAAAATAAATTATACCTATTTATTGACTATTATTCCAAATGAGATGGCTTTCAATAGTGCTCACTTTACTGTGAATAGCCTATATAGTCCAGGAATATTAGGGGTTTCACCTCGGAATGAGAGATGGTCAGCTATAAACTTGTATAAACCTTTATTTTGACACCCTAAAACTTGTCTCAAAACCTACCTATCGTAGGGTGTCCGCGACCACAGATATTTCAAGGTCAAAGGTAAAAAAAAAATTGTTTTTTTTTACACATTTATTGCAAATATCTCGTTTCCTATGGGTTTTATGCTATTTGTATTTATTATAAATATTGTAGAGGATTAAATTCTCTACAACTTTGGTTTAAACATTTTTTTTTATATCTTGAACAATTTTCGAGATAGAGGGCAGAGCGCGCGCAGTGTTTAACTATTTAGAGTATCATTCGAGGTCAACCTGTAGTCCCGATTAAATACAAGCCGTATAAAGTTTATAAATTATTGATAAATATATAATTATAAATAATTTGCATTTTTTTATTAACTATTACGTTATAATTAATAATTTTTTTCAATAAATCAGTATCTATTCATTTAATAATACTTAGCTATTCGTGTACTTATAAAGTTATTAAGGGAAATCCTTTAATTATTTTTTAATTCTAATCTTATTTATACTAATTACTTCCTAACTAAATAAAAAGAAAAGAATTAAATTTTTAATTAATGTTTTTATTGAAAAATACCATTTCATACATTTATGAACGTTGACATTAAAAAAATTGAATAATAATAAGAACTACAAGTTCTAATTTCAATTTTCTTCTTCATCGTCGTCTTCCAGTCGCTGTAAAATTTCAAATTCCTCCGTGTTCTCTTCTACAGTTCTTAGTCTTTCTGCTTGAGGATTTAAGTTTTTATTATCGTACCAAGCTTTTGATAAAATATTAGCGTGTGAATCACGAAAAGAAATTATCGTAAAAGTTCCTACTTTTTTTCGTAATTATTATATTGGTTAAGTACTTTTGTTGTAGCCTTGAAATAATAGTTTTATCATCTGGTACATACCCTGTCAAGACATCTTTAAGCTCTTTTAGTGTAAATTGTGAATCGTTATTATTTTCTATGTAATTGAAAATCTCTATCATAGCTTCTGAAACTTGATTATCTTGACGAAGTTTCGGATGAGACGATGGTACTTTAATTGTGAAGAAATTCGTATAACAAACAGCATGGTATTTAGCTTCAGCAGTAATTAAATCATATTGAAAAAATATACGATTTTTCACCAATTCTCCGAAAGTATCACCACGTTCTTCTGCTTTTTTCATAACATTGTCTTTAAACTCAAGAGTACTCACTGCACTTATCTTGCGTCTATACTTTTCTTTTTTCTTTGTCTCTGCAGCCTCGTCAGATATTTCACCACAAAATAAACACTGCTTCTTGAAATCGAACACTTCACTTAGTCTTTTATGCGGTACAGTTGGAGAAGCTGTAGTTACATCTTGTTCTAGTCGCCATTTTGCTGCTAATATACAATTTTTGCTAATGTAAACAGTTCGGCACTTTTCATGCACTTGTACAGAGGTTGCGGTTTTTAAATAATCAATAAGACAGTCGTTTCGTTCGATACTTGCAGTTCTCAGAGTTTTTATACCACGCACTAGATTCACTAATGATTCACCTTCCGAATCTGACTTTTTACATATAAAACACAAATTATCCATCATTCTTAAAATTGTACGTTCGTAGTTACCAAAATACGATTCAAAACTAACGAATAACAGTGGTTCCTTGAAAAAGAAACCGGTTTTGAGTAAGCAATTGAACATCTGTCCTTTCTGGCTATAAATAGAAAGGTTCCTACTATACAATAGAGGTCCGTTGTCCCAGGTATAATTTTTAACGTTTTAAAAGAATCTATAAGTTTACGGATTTCAATATAGATGTACTTAATTATTTTCTACTTAAAATGTAATTAAAGTATTTCCCTTAATAACTTTATAAGTACAGGAGTAGGTAAGTATTATTAAATGAATAGATACTGAATTATTGAAAAAAATTATTAATTGTAACGTAATAGTTAATAAAAAATGCAAATTATTTATAATTATATATTTATCAATAATTTATCAACTTTATACGGCTTGTATTTAATCGGGACTACAGGTTGACCTCGAATGATACTCTAAATAGTTAAACACTGCGCGCGCTCTGCCCTCTATCTCGAAAATTGTTCAAGATATAAAAAAAATGTTTAAACAAAAGTTGTAGAGAATTTAATCCTCTACAATATTTATGATAAATACAAATAGCATAAAACCCATAGGAAACGAGATATTTGCAATAAGTGTGTAAAAAAAAAATCAATTTTTTGACCTTTGACCTTGAAATATCTGTGGTCGCGGACACCCTAAGATAGGTAGGTTTTGAGACAAGTTTTAGGGTGTCAAAATAAAGGTTTATACAAGTTTATAGCTGACTATCTCTCATTCCGAGATTCTTGCCCTCATTTGACTAATATTCCTGGACTAATACAGCCCTGAACCATAAATTGTAAAGGACCTGATGGATGGTGAATTATATGGAGACACTGAGACATACAAGCATGGGCGACACCTGACAGCACCAATATAGTGACTATTACCAAGCCATTTAATAATTCATTGAAAGCCTTAGTGTCAAAATATTAACTTTGAAAAAAACACTGCTTTGTCCCAAAAAGGGAATCTGCATACCTCAAATGTAAAAAATAAAATTTATAACCCTCAGCTACATTTCATCCCTTTGTCGTTTACTACAAGACTGCTGAAAATTTTCTCAACAAAAACTGTTGCTTTTTTGAAATGTGTAGTTCAAGAGATTTAAAAAGAATATTATTAATTTTATTGATGGAACTGCTTTGGAACATAAGAATATTTTTAAAAAACTATATTAATTTGTGCTACCACAAGAATGACTTTGATCTAGAAGCAGAATGTAATTTCGTTGGCTCTTCAAATGGAGTCTTATGATGGTATTTGGTGATACCGTGAAATTACTTGTTTCTAAGGATTATTTCCAAAGAGTAGTTTTGAACCACATTCTGAACCCTGAAGCCAATGTCAAACATAACTGGGATCACTTTTTTTACATAAATAAAAGCCTTTTGGAAGAAATAATTAAAAACTCACAGTTCCACATGAGGGAAAAATAGGTTCCTGTCCCTCAAGGTTGTTAGCAAAATATGTTGTTTGCCAACTTCCAGTTTGAAAATATTTTGAGGTTGTAGAGATGGTCATCCTTGTAGGTAACTTGTCATGTAATGTTAAAGCAGGAGAGTGCGTAGCATGTATATGTATATGATTGAAGATGTGGCTAGCAGAGGTAAGAAAAATGAAATGATTGCAGGGAGACTGTGATAGGCACTTTTTTTCACCCAATTAGACCAGCAACTTTTTTGTGATGGCTAAAAAATGACTTGTCTACTTTTTGAGAATATTCTGTTTGGAACAAGCAAATTGTGGACATCTACGATGCATTGATACTAAAATGAACACAGAACTGTCTACTTTACTGGGCTTCCAACTTCAGAAAGCAAAGAAGAAAATGCAGTAAATTAGTTACAAACAGCTAAGAAGAAAAGTTTTGACTACACGTATGTGTTTTTATAAAATAAAAAAAAAAAAACGTTTTGTTTTATAATGTTCATAATTAATTTAATATTTGTGTTCGAGTTACTACTAAAGTCCACTCATGCCTGATATTGTTAAATAGTGAATTGTTTTGTAGAAATGTACCATTCTATACGCCAGCAGTATGTCCAAAGAAACACATTTTCACCCAAATTTGGGCCAAAATATTTGAACTATTTTGCAAATCACCATAAAAAAAATTTGTACTCTAAGAGATTATTGCATAGTGCTAGGGAAATTTTTTTTCTCTTTCCCCATGTAACTTACAATTTCACAAATTTTAAAGAATTTCCCATTTCTGGAAGTTGATAAATAAAAATATGAAGGAATAACATCTTAATTTTTTTTCTATAGTCATACTTATGTTACCATAGTTACTGTAAACAAGAAATGGTTGAGGTGTTGGTGGAAAATGATCTCAAGTCTAGAAAATGTTCAATGCCTCGACTTTGTGGTACAAAAAATTGACAAACCATTTACACTAACAGGAATTATAAACAAACATTTAAGAGCATTTTGTGATGAGCGAAATAATTTATTTCATTCGATTTGAACAAAATTCACAGGAGAGATTATTTGGTGTGAATGCCTAAAAAGACTAATATCACTCTGCAACTTACAAATGAGTAACCGTAATTTGTTTCTATAACTGGTTTAACTCTCAAAAGGTGTACTTAAAACAAATTTAAAGCATCAGATTTTTCAAAATGTTAAAATAGGGCATGGAATGGCCCTATCATTTTGTAGCAACCTTGTATTGGAACATACGAGAAAAAGTGGGGGTGGGGGGGGGGGGGTTGTGTGAACCCTCCATTATATTGGTTGTGTGTGTCTGCGCAACTCTAATGGGAGATTTTTGCACCTGCCTAAGATACCTCCCTAGTTAGAATTTTTAGCGGTTAGTGCACCTGTGCCCTGACCATGCTGACGGAGCGTATAAGCGAATCCTGCCTGAAACAGGAGGCCACACTAAAGGGATACGAAAACACCACTGTAAGTTTGCCTGCAAATTATCAGCTCTGGCATTTACTTGATCAGCTTAGAACTCCGAAGCACATTTATCAGCTGTCGACTAACTAATCTTCTCGTCCACGCACCGCGCCTCCATCTCACTACTGTTTGTGGAGGCTTTAGTTATATTTGCTGCCACAGCAGTAAATTTTTTTTACTCGTGCTGCGGTAATAGCTGTATCCTCTGACTGATACTAAAAGGTCCTTTTTGACAGTTCTAAGGTAGTGCCAGTGTTGTGGTTTTGATTACATGTTCTTACACTACAGCTCTTTTGATAAAAAAAAAAAAAAGCAGTGCTCTGTGTGTTTGTCAATTTGACACAGTACAACTTTGATGAATCGTGTACTGTTCAAAGAATATTAAACTCTGTCTGCCTCCCAACTATAAAATAGCAGCAGCCTTTTTACTTGGGACAGAGTACCAGTGCCCTAGTAGCTTTTAAAGGGTTGGTTCTAATAAGCCTCAAACAGATCAAACACGCAGTTTATTGGTTATAGGAGACTGGCAATTTTTGTGGTTAAACCTTATTTAAACTCTTATAAAAAGGTAATTGTAATCTTAGGCGACTTCAGAAATTATGACTAGTGAAAAAAATTTAATTAATTAGCCTATTTTCCTCACACATATGGAAGTACTTTTGATGGGGAAGTCAAAGGCCTAGAGTAGGATTGTACATGGCAAAACAAAAATAGAGCAAGTCTATCGAGCCAATCAGCGGCGTATTCTCCATGAATGCAATGCATCCGGTGCATGCTTTAATGAAATTCAAAAACGAACATGTTTCTTAACCATATACTACCCATTTTTCTTTGAAATAAAAATAAGTTTTCCCTTCCTCGCTACACATGGGACTGAGATGAACGTATCTTGTCACCTCTCTTTTCTTAATAGTTATGCGAAACTGTGTGGCAAGGTGCGTATTTAGATAATCAATCATAATAGTTCCATGAAATGTCGAGGCATAGAGCTGTAGTATTCTCGAAACTTGTTCGGCTGGTGTGACGTCACAGCAAGCTCGTGCGAAATGTGGGCGAATGCATGCACACGGTGACATTGTATCAGTGCGCTAGTGAGCCAGTTTACCTTTATTCTATTTCTAGCTACTGGGGGATTGCATACTATTTTACATTTGAATTAGTATTTTAAACAGTAGTTTCGCAAGATAAATGATGACTGTAAAAGTGACATTTTAACAAGTGTATTTAATAAATTGTTTCAGTTATGCTCGTTTAGTGAGAAATTAGAAGTTGTTAAAAAATTGGAGACCTCTGCTCATTCTCAACAATTTACAGAGAACAGTCAGAAACTTTGTACGAACTTTTAATCGTGTCCTTTAAAAAATCGGAAATCATTCTCGAGAACTTGACATTTAAACATAAATTATGTTTTGTGAACTTACAGAAGTAATTTTACTTTTTAATTAAGTGCGTTTTTTAACAGGTAAACTAATGTTTTTTTACAAATTTTAAATTATTAATAAGCGTAAATGTAACTTTGCTGTAGCCCTAATTCTAGCTATTAACTATTAGCGAATTTGTGTTTTGTTATTTTGGATGTTTGAATTAAATTAATTTTAAACTTTTCAAATTAAAATGTTAAATTATTTGATTTGGTCAGTGAATCTCGTTATTTGATACCTGGATTTAGGTTTTTCCTTTTTCTCGTTTGGAACATTTGAATGGTTTTCTTTAAAAACAGGCTACAAAACTTTTTTAAAATTGGTGCTTGCACTAACACTACATGTCACCCTAGGGATTAGGTTTTGTTCTTTTCATCTTGCATACTGGTGTGTGTGTGTGTGATTTTCTTAATTTAAAGTGTCACTATTGATTTTATTTAGAGTTTAATTATATTCAGTAACATGTGTCGAAGTGTTTGAGTGCTGTGATTTAGATGTTTTTGTATTTCTTCAATACTTCAATTTTCTTCAGTATTAACACATCTCTTACACTTCACATACACCTATGTGAGGGTATAATCTAAATCTGGAGAAGCTTTTGAGCTTTATATGGGCATATTTTAAGGTCAGTGATTCGCTCATGTTTCAAAGTGATCCAGATGAAAGTAAGAGTGAGAGGAAAAAAGTACCAAAAAACTTAGATATTTTCATTTTGTTATTATTAGTGTTTTATTCCTCTGTGCAAAGTGAAGTGCCGAAGCAAGGTTCATGTTGCATACCTTGCCAAAATTTTCAGGATATGCCCATGGCCCCAATATATGATGTAAGCCTATAATAATAAGTTTTGTCACAGTGCCATGAAAAATGAACGATTGAATCTTGTTTAATGAATTGTAGTGCTTACAGTAGATACTAAGGCGTGCTAAGTTGAATCACTTTAATGATACCAGATATATAGCATTGACCACTGCAAGAATACCATTATAAAAATAAATGACGTTCCATAGTATTTTCATGCCAAATGTTGTGAGAATCTGCGGATAGAAGTTAGTAAAATATTACATTAATATATTTTGTATTATTAGGTAGGTATATTTATTAAACCTAGCCCGCCAAAAAGGTTACAATATTTTGTGTTTTAGTACTGTACATAATAATGATTGGCAAATGGCATGCAAATCAGTTTGTTTAAAAGGCATGGTTAATGCAATCAAAATTTAAGTAGTCAGTCATTTTATAAACTAGAGACATTTTTTTAAATATATAATTTAATTTTTTGTAAAAAAAATACCACTGTTGGGTTAGTTTATAGATTTTATTAGGTAGTTTCTGAAGAATATTAAAATTCTTCACATGCCAGGTGGTGTTTTCTTCCAAATTGCAAAAAAAGCTAAGACATTAATATATTGCTTGTGTAGGTAGTACCAACATACAACATTTGGTTGAAAAATCGGTTATTCTTTAATAGGAATAGTATAGTAACATACATTTTATATGGCCACCAATTTGGAAATATGTGATGGAATAGAATCATACTTGTGTATGGTTTACTGCTGTGCTACCAAATTTGGAAGTAATAATGTATGTGGTATGTTGTAAGAAATTAATTTCCTCAGATGGTGCTGTCTTATATAAATTTCTGAAATTAATGCTTTATTTTTTGCACCTGGAAGTGTACAAATCAATAAAATAACTGGCATTGCACTCAAAATTTTTAACTGGCCACCATGTTTAAGGTAAGTGCCTGGCATAGCTGTAAAGTATAAAAATGATGTACAGTAGCATGTGTACCAAGTACGGTGAAACTCGGACTAGTTCAAAAGTTTTTAAGGGGGATACACACGTAGAACAGACACCAGACACAGATAGGTGATTTCATGTCTATCTTTACATAGCAAAGGAGGCCAAAGGGAGGACAGGACAGATAACAGTCCATGCAAACATTCTGTTACAATCAATGACGTTTTAAAGCATCTCTAAAATTTGTTTGTGATAAAACAAGCAGATGGGATAAGAAGCTTAAATAAATTGTATCAAAGAAATTTTATTTGAAAAAATGGTTAATTATGTAACATGTTCATACAAATTTCTCATAAAATTTACATACCTGCAGAATAACAATTGTTGAGTTTTAGTCAATTATGTTGAGGTTTATTGCCAAATTAACCAATACTGGTTGTGAAAAATGCAACACTGAGGAAGTAACTATTATTATATGCAGTGTTTAATTTACAATCTTAATAGAGGACTTAACAACTCTTATTTAATATTTGTGGAAACCACAGCAGTAATCAGTTTTCACTTGCAGTCAATTTCTTTGCTATTTAAAATGGTTATCTTATTACAATATTTTCATTTATGAAACCACCTTGGAAATAATACATGGCTGTTTTTATAAAACTAAATTAGTGTCATGCGTTAAACTGTATAATTCTAATATGTTTTGAGTGCAGTATGTCGTATCATATTCATCTATTTAGGTCACATTTTATTATACTGAATGCACTTAAAATTGCTGTAATTGTTATGAAAACAGACACTTACCCAATGTGCATTATTTGTGTGCGAATAAAAACAATAGACATATCTACAGAGAGTTCATAACACATTAAGAATACAAACCATGAGGAAAAGAAGTTAACTTCATGCTACAATTTAAAAAAAAAAAGCACATTATCTTATCAACGTAACTTCAATAAAGTAAGTATTACAATCCAGTGAAAGATTATTTTGTGCATTCACTATACTATAAAGAATGCCTTAGCAATGTTACCCTCACTTCAGATCTTTTAATTAATAAAAAGTCCAATTCCACATTACATCACTGGACATAAATTTTTTCTATAGGCCTGCACTTTCACCCACATAGTTACATGTACACACACACACACACACCTAAACAATGAGACTGTTAGGTTATTTTTATATTCTTGGTAAACATGGGGTTTCAGTTTATAGAATATTCAAAGACCACAGAAAATTATAGCATGAATTCTGATGCTACCTAATAAATATTTTCTTTAAAATTAGTAAGATTCCAACACATTTAAAAGGCCCCTATATGTTTGCGCTACTTCAGGTTAGTTAAGTTTGTTTAGCTGCTGAATTCTGTGCGTTTATGATGTATTGTGGGTCACATATGGATAATTTCCTAGGAACACGCAGATCAATAATTTTTCGAAGAAAACAGTTGTTAACTTTTTTAAAAATTCGGTAGCATTTTGTCTTTCCAAACTAAGAAGGTATTCAGTTTTTCGTTGTTGAAATTCTGCTTCAAGCTGATCTTCTCGAATCACCTATACACAAAGACCATAATCACAATTTTCTTCTCAATATTCGGGTCCACTGTTCTTTTCATTTCCTTTAAAGCGAAGTCGGTGACAGTGGTAATTTATCATCCTTTTCCTGCGCCTTCCATTACACCTTTACGTGTGAAAGCAGGGACTTTCCTTCACGGAGGTCCTGTGAATGAGTCTGTGCAAGTCTGATTTGAAATTAATGGAAACAGCCGCTGGATGACATCTTGTTTGGTATGATCCACTAAGAGAAATATTAACTTTTCTTTTCCTCAGACAGTTTTAGCAACAGTTAAATTGAAAAGCTCTGAAACTTTTTTGTTGACGTCGTAGATCAAACTGGAGGCATTATTTGCGACACTATGAACTGCACTCTGTACTTCATTGTAAATGTTTCTTTCAACAGTGGTAAAATATTCACTTCCCCTGTTTAGAAGAACCAGGCGATATGTACCTGTGACTCGCTCGGGAGGAAGGTTCCTGGGCGCTTGAGGTGGTGTGGCAGTATCATGCTATAGTAGCTGTCAAGTTACCTCTTGTAGCCTCTATCCACTCATGGTGACCCAAGGCTCCTCATGCCACCCCTGGGTAATGCAAATTGAGCTCCGCTGCCTGTATCCCTATGTGAACCTCTCGTTGCGGCTGGGCCGATCACTACGTATACAGGCCGTTGGGCCCAATACTGGAATTTCATGTTAAAGAAATTCTGAGGTATGGTTATGGTCAGTGGCTGATGATTGCTCTTTTGGTGAACGGTTGTGGCAGCATTTGCATCGAGGCGATAACATTACTAGGGTAAAATTTTCCATCAAAAGGCCTTAGAAAATGAATCTGTTGAGTTTACTTTCCTAGAAGCGGCAATTATTGTTCTTGTAGTCCTTATGACGCCTTTAATGACAAAGTGTGTTTGCCTACACAAATTTCTTGGAGTCACCAGAAATTCAAGATGGCTGTCAGCACTATCCTCAGCAATATAAAAATTTGTGATTTGTTACCTACTTAAAAGTTTGGGGTGTATTTTTATGATTTTATATATATATATATATAGTGTGTATAATGGTTAGTGATAGATGACTAGAAAATAAAAAATTAAATATGATGGCCAGGAAAGTTGTGCAAAATTTCAATACTTCCAGTCAACTGTAGCTCTTATTGCTATAATTAATTTTGTTGCAAAACCAACATAGTTATGGATCACAGAAGGCATGGTTTATATAACTTAACACTATGAGCATTTCCAAAGTGAATCTTATATTTGGCCACAGGGATGTTATGTTACATCCCTATTATAAATAACCTCATTTGGCAATACTTTTAGACTAATATGGAGCAGCCGATTATTGTTATTGATTTTGAAATGAGTAATAAATATGGAGTCATAGAAAATATATAATATTATGTTGCCTGGTGGTGTTAGGCAATTGTTTTTCAAGCTTTTTCTGTTTTGATTGTAATAATGAGGTTATTGGAGAGAAGTTACTCTTTGAAGTGTGTGCCTGGATGTTTGAGCAAGCTAAGCCCATAAATATAAATTCCCAGCATCAAAGCAATACAGTTCCAACAAAGCAAATCAACTTTTCTGGTACTGAAAGGAGGTCAATGTTTCCATCAATTAAATACCTAATTTGGTTGACTAGCCGAATTGCTCACACAATGATACTAATAATGTAATTCCTTCATGGATTGCATTCAACCAGAGTATTTCAGAGGATGGTAAACTGAATATACTATAGGCTACTGTCCTATAATTCCTAATCCAGCCCATGAAAATGGCACACTTTGGACCATCATTACAAGGTGTAAGATCTCTCACCACCTGAAACAAGACTATACTGCGAATAATTTTAATGAAATTCTGTGTTCTAAAGTAAAACTATTGATGTGGCTTTGTCCAGATTATACCCAGAATATCATTCCTCTACTAGGTGGCTCTCATTCCATACAGGTCTACTTAACTGCAATTGGGAAGCAGTATGCTGGTTCAGGCCAGAAGACTGCTGGGTAGAGAGTGGAATAGTTTAAAAAACAATTGCCTCTACTGTCGTGAAAAGGAAGCACTAAGATTGTTGTGTGCGAGCTCGCAAGATAACATTTGAGGCTCTGTGGAGAGCTTTAATGTCATCTTTCAGAGTTTGGCTTTCTAATAAGAGCCAAGATATTGAGCTTGATACAAATGATTAGTTATCAGCAGATATTTGTGAGACTTCAAAAGCAAAAACTTCAATAAATTTTCTACATATGCTCAGACTCTTTATCTACAATATATCATAGTTCAACTCAGTGCATTCATTGAAGAGAGCTCTTCAAACAAAACATTCAGATTTGGACTATTATACCTAGAATTGATAGCAATATTACTGAACATCATCCACGCATCTTGAGGAGATTGGAAAGATTCTCACATATTTCAAGGAAATGTTCAAATTTGATGACCATATAAATTACATGCGTTGGGGTTCTGAATTCGTTGTATATATGGAAAACATAGAGAAAGGTTTTCCTGCTATTTAGCAAAAGTTTACTAAGGGAAATTCACCATTAAAACGGCAGACCAATTATTTGTGAGAATCCCAGTAGATCAAGCAATTGAGCACGTTAACAAAATCTGTAAGACCCCTGGAGAACTTGTCAATATACACGAGGGGGTGCTAGACAGAAGTGGGGGCTGACTTACAATGAAAGGGGTAGATTATCTGATATGGCAAAGGGTATGTTTTTAAAGTTAGTCCACAGTCACAGTAGTCACAATGAGCTACAAGAAAATAGACTGAAGAAAGATCCAGAAGATGTACTGCGCTTGCAAGACAGTTGAGAGATTTAAAGTGTTCAGCTCTTCTCGGGAATCATTGATTTGCATCTCGAATGGTCGTCCTACCCAGTGAGTATGCAGGAAAATTAATTAAATCATGAAAAATTATTCATTCATTGATACATGAGAGGTTTGGGCCAGATGCAAGGGAACATCTACAATCATCTATCGAAAAATCTAACAGACGTTAGAAGACGTTACTTTTGTGTTATCAGTAAAAGAGAAAAGCAGCGAGAAGTGACACAATGGTTCAACAACGGCTGATTGTAGTTTTCTTCAGGTTCGCCAGTTGATATAAACAAAAACCTAAAACATGAACTTGTCAGTATTCCACCATTGATTGGAAGACCTGATGGTTTATTTAGTCCAGCACACAAAGCCCCTCTTTACCCATATTTCAGTAGAGGAAATCTGCGTTGATATCATTCCTTCAATTCCTGGAAAATCTGCTTTGATTGTTGATGACATGTCTGTTCAAATGCTTGGAATGCCAAAAATTTCTAACTGCTTTGGGGACCTAGCAGAAATATATTTTAAGTACTTAACCCTGAACAGAAATCCTAGCAGAAATATATTTTAAGTATTTAACCCTTAACAGAAATTACAGCAGAATCTATGTTGTTTCACACCTTTACCTCCAAAATGGAGGTGATCATCAACAACTCTGAAAATAAATCTAATCTCGTCATATCTTGCTGAACAACTTATTACTCGTTCTCAGGCTTGCCCTGATATTGAGTTTAATGTTGGTGGAACTCCAGAAGGCGATGCTTTACAGTTTAGTAATGAAGACATATTCATGTTCTCCTCTCAGCAAGAAGAGGCTGACACGACTGATACTGCACATATTACATGCTCTACAAAAAGGTTACTCAACATAAGTTATACAGTCTGATGATACTAATGTTCTAGTGCTCTCGATATGGCACGATCTAGCACCAAACATATGGATGCAGCGAGTTAATCCAACCAGATATGTAAATGTACATGACATTGCTTTGAAGTTGGGTCCAGAAGTGAAGAGCTCTCTTCTTGGTTTTCACAGTGTCATCAGTGGGTGTGATACAGTTAGTCAATTTCATGCTGTTGTGAAAACACAGCAACCACAACTGTCAAGACCCAGGATAAACCAATAAACTAGCTACCACCAAGTGATACTTTGTAGCCTGATATTAAACGAGCTATCAGTTCATGGTATGGGCTACAGCTGTGGTGCAGATCATATCCTTGCCACTTGCCACTGACTGTGGATGGAAGCTAAAAATTACACTTTCAGGCCAATATTTATGACACGAGACCCTTCACCTAAGGAGTACCTCAAGATAACGTAGAGCAGATGTCTCGAAGTTATGTGATGGTTCGCGCTTGTGCAAGCTCGTGAAAGTAGTGTTTTCTGATATGCTCGTGTTTTGGAAAACTGTGTTTAAATCCATTCCAGATAACCAGTGAAGGCAACACAATTGATCAAGATGAATTTTGATTTTGTTAAATAAAGAATAAAACCATATAGCTTACAATGGCTGACATTTTGACTGGGAAGTATCTTCTTACTTAATTATGTCTATAAAAATACTTACAGCCATAGATTAAATTTGGGTAATGCCATACTCATACTGTACATATGCTACCTATATGAATGTTTTATAACCCATTCAGAAAATATTACGTAAATTAGTTTTAATTCCTTATGAAGTTGAGTGCAAATCCAACATTTATAAAATATTTGATTGGTTTGTGCACCTTGAACGTATCAACTCCAAGCCTAACATTCTTCCTTTATGTACATTTTTCCTTCTTGAATGACTTTATAAATAGTCTACTCTGTAAAATAACTCGTCGTGTAGGCATCGGACCAAATATTTAATGCCATATTGGATTTCTAGGTCCTCGGACATTTTCAAAGCTGGCAACCTCACTTTTTGCTTTGGTCGTTTATAAGTATTACAAAAAATTTAGTTGCCGCTTTAGGAAAGAAAATTGTACGGATTGACAACTTTTATGTAATATGTTACCTTACTACATGGAAAAACTCTGGTAAATATTGTTCACAATAAAGTAGGCACTTTATAAATGAGCCTTAGAAAAAAGTCACTGCCCCTGCACGTATATATTTTAATGACCGCACTGAATGCCATTCACCTAGTAAAGTTGGTAGCGCTGGAGGGGAAAGTAGTTCCATATATCAATGTCGAATAAAAAGTGTTAGGTAACCATTTGTGATAACTGAAAATTTTTTTCGCCTTCTGGTGTTTTAATGCCTTGGAAGTGTAAAAGTGAGCAAATTTTGTAAAAAAGTATTTACTTTCTTAATAAGGTCACCATTTCATTTGACCAACAGATGAATAAAGTGATGAGACCCATGATAATGGTAATTTTGCATAAGGCGGAGGAATACGCAACGTGCATACAAGTAGATCTTAAGCAGGGCTTTCAAAAGTGCTCATTTTACCGTGAACAGCCTATACCTACAGGTCCAGACCTACAGAGTTTGATAATGATGGAAATCTTCCATTTCAGAGCGAGGACTGCTCTTTTTGGGGCGTGCCACGGCGAAACTGAGGAAGTGTGCCACTTAACGTTCATAGCATAACATCCCTGTGGGATGCTGGGCAGGCAACCAGCCTGCAATGGGCATATAGCATGCCCGGTGAGGCTTGGTGTCCTTGACCACAACCGGAATGTGTCCATAGTTGGCTTTGCTGACTGGTAGTGATGTGTCAAACCAGTTCATTCCAAAGAGCTAGAGTTATCTTGTTCGGAATTCACGTCGGGGTTTCAAAGAGTCAAGCGTATAGATGTGAAGAGTGGCTTGCATCACAGTGCTTATGTAGACGTAGACATGTGATCATATAATACATGGCATTTTCTCCACAATTTTAAGATATTGTAATTATTTTCATATAATTTTTGTTTTTAAATTCATTCAAATTGTTAAATTATGTAGTATAATTATTATGTGTATTAATTTTAAACTTATTACTAGAGTGAAAAAAAGTCATGGTGAATTGAAATTTGTAGAAAACTTTATGCGCATTGGACAATATTTACATAATCTTACCAAATTAATTTGATCTTGCAATATTAGAAAAATATTTTGATAACCTCATGCTTCTTATGCTTGAGTGCTTTTGTCCACGCTTAGAAACACATGACCATGTTCATGTTATTCGTATCAGCTTGCAAGCTCGTGAAAAGAGGAGATACGCCCTTTGAACGTGATTGTTAAATGCTACACTGGTAGTTTCATCTCTCCTGAGCTGTCGTCTTTGGGCTGACTGAGCGGAGCGAATCGCCGAGCTGTAGCTCTCATCATTCATGAATGCTTTGACTCCAAAGAATGGCAAATCACAAGTCGTTCTGGACAGTAGTTAATTTTGAAAGACTCATTGGCAAATGACCCATCGCTACCAACTGGTACACTAACAAGTGGAAGGGTTTGTCTCTGTCAGCCTGGCACCTGCAAATGCTGGAGTGATCGGTCATTGAAAACCCACTAGTGCCATGGAAAATAAGTGGAGTATGAGCTGATTGAGTTGGCCCCACCAGTGGTTCTCTCTGGTGCACCAATCACTAGATGTTGGACTCGTGCTGGTAGTGGTTAACTCCATATGCTGGAGAAGGTCTGGAGAGATTCCCCCCTCTTAAAGAAAGGCTGAGCGGTGAGCGGCTACCTTCTCCAGTTGTGCCTTGAAGAGGCACTAGGGGTATGTATAGAACCCTGGCCATACCACACGTTTGATACCTGAGGCCAAGTGTCTCAGAACCTTGTGGTATGATGTTCTTCTATGCTGTACTTGTGAATCAGGTTGGGACTTTGGATCTGGTCAACTCAGATGCTAAACTGGGACACCTGCGATGAGAAGACTTAACCCCTCTCCCCCACCAATTGGGCGGTCATAGCGACGGAATGGCCTTCACGGCTAAGTGCGCTTCATAAAAATACAAAAGTACAAAGGCTGAGAAGCCTCAATTGTAATTGTTCAGAAAAACCACACAGGAATATTAATTCTCGCTGCAGCGTGAAGGATCACTGAAAACATGATGAACAATGTTCAAAACATAAATTTTTTGTATCTACTACTCTCAAGCGACAAGAACCATTTATTACTTTTTTCCTGTACTTAATTCCCGAAATTATAGGTTTTCTCAGTCATGGTATTTTGCTGAGAACATATCTTAAGTGCACATCACCCAGTTTGTTGTTTTTGCACATTTCACACATTTTGTGTATGTTCGTAAAACATGGTTAAGGCATTAGAGTTTTTGAACTGGAAGTGTGGGACCATAAAGCATACAGTAAATTTTCTGTGAATCCTGAAGTCGCCAACTCCAATTAACTTACGTTTTATACTATGCATCGTGACTCTGCAAGAAACCTTTGACAATTATGCTTTTTTCAATTGCTGGTGATGGTCCGGCCTAGTTTTTGGCACACTGAGTTGCTACCTACGCTTCTTCCATTTTGCGATTACATACAGAGCGATGCTAGTTACGAACTCCTACCAGGATAACTGTTTTTGTTCTGGAACCTAAAATTTTGTAAATATATGCATTTCAATTTGTAATATTTAACTTAAATAATAGAAGATTGAAGTATTAGAACGTGTACGTATATGCACACAAATTAATACTAGCAGCTAAGCAAGGCCATCACCTTTATTCTTTGTTTATTTGGTGTTTTGCCAAATATTTCTTTGCCATTGGAATGTGCTATAGTTCTGCATAATATTTTGTTTATTCACTTTGAAGTTGTAAAACAAATTTCATCATCTGAAAAGGGGTGATTTTTTTTTTTTTTTTGCAAATTTTCATACTGGTTATTTTCAAGCTTTACTTTTTACTTTTTTTTTTATAACTGTTCCCATAATGGTAATTTAATCTTGTTGCCAGCCATTTCATTATTGATGTGATGCGAGCCGCTTAACCAATCGTGGCATGTTCGTTTGACTAAGATTCCACTTCTTTCAGCTGACACCACAGTAACTTCTGAATTTCTGAATCTGGAATATACAAATATACTTGCAACATGTGGAATGTTCCTTAGAGACTGCCTCTAAGAAACTTTAACAACTCCTATAACTTCATTGAAATACAGATGACATATTTGGAAACTGTTAACTACAGTTGAGAATAGGCCTGAGCATAAAGTTGACCAATCCTAGCTTAATGTCAAATGTCAATCAGCAAGTAAGTTTTGAACGACATATCGAAGACCATGTGCAGCAAACTGAAAGTACGTTTCAAAAGGTTAAACAAAAATATGAACAGTGCGGCATATTGAGAAAAAACTTAGGTTAGTTAACAAACAGCAGTCACTTTAGTGTTCCTGCTGCTACTGTGAAGTGACTGCAAACTGCTAATAGTGCATCACTGGTTTTGACCAAAACAATTTGTGATTCAGTTTGTTAGAGAGAGAGAGAGTGTGTGTGTTATTCTTTCCTCCATTCTAACGTCAAATCTATCAAAACTTTCACATAACTGTGAAACTAATACTGTTTGTGTGTATTGCATGTGACTTGCGTAGCTAATTCCACCACAGTATTTTGCATCGGTGTGAAATTAGTTCAGAGATTGAATGTTTGGATGCAATTCGTCCTTCATTTGTTGGAATTGTGTGTTCATTTTCTTCCTTTGATTTTCTAATCTAGTTTCCACATTAGTTTGAAATGTTCACGACATTGCATGATGAATGCTAATGTTAGGACCCAGTGCATTTAAAACATGAGTGTCTTTTTGTGGACAGGTATTTTCAGCGTGAGGTCGAAGTGTGGGTGGCGACCTTGCAGGCTGCTTGTTACAACCACCCTGCCTGTATTCCTAGTCTTCTCATAAGCTCTGGGCAGGTCCCCCCCCCCCCCTCCACCAATGATATATACTTCCAAAACTGTATGTTCTTGCATAAAAGTTGGCCTTACATAGCACAAACAAAAGCTATTAGAATGTCCTGCTTCGCTGCATAATCATTATTCCAAATTAAACTTTATTGAATTTTGTTCAGTTTAAACAAATAGGGCCACATTAATAACATTAACCTGTAATTTTCAAATACAAATATTTAACCCAAGTTTCATGGAGCATAACAGATAATATTATGATTTCTTCTTTTAAAATAATATCTAAAGGATATAAACTTGTTAAATACATATGGGATGATATTCACAGTCAGATTTCTTGGCCAATGTGTAAATGGTGCGTGCAGTTATTCATTTGAATTTCTTAAATATGTTCCAGGGACTACGATGGGGTGCCATCAACTGCGATTCGCGAGATCTCACTGCTGCGAGAGCTAGACCACCCTAACATAGTGAAGCTGCTTGACGTTGTTTCGACGGACACGAGTCTTTACCTTGTGTTTGAGCTGCTTGTGTACGACCTGAAGAAGTTCCTGGACACCACGAAGTCACTGCTCTCGGTCAGCCTGGTGAAGGTAATGTCTTAAGCCTTTCCACTGTTGTTGGTATGCAGTGGTCTTGGGAGTTGTGGGTTGCACTGATCAGTGTTGCCAGATTTCACTATTAAATTTCCATACAATGTACACAAAGGTTCTATAATTTTTTGGATTAGTTTACGTGCCATTGAAATATTTTGTTTGCAAAATTAATCTTATGCAAATGTTCATTTTTGTTTTAAGTATGTGTGTAAACTCAGTTTCAACTGGACACCAGCAACCAGCCAGTCATTTTTGTTTTCTGTCTCTCTCACACTCGCTCCCTGTCGAAAGTGCGTATTTCCTCTTGTCCGTCTGAACTCCCCTCCACATTCTGCAACATTTTCCGCCCCTACATAGCTGCCTACTGTCAATTATTTCACTGTGATTTTTTTCCAATATTTGTAAATAGCATAGCTGTATTATATTTGAGGCCAAAATCTTTAAGTTGAATATAAAGTTGCGTCCAGACTTGTAACACATCATAACACGATGCACCAATTAAACGCGTTGGTTTGGGCGGGTCTTTTTAACCTCGTTGCAGACAAATCAGCGTAACCTCAGTGTTGCATGTATCACGATGCTGCGATTCACTTCTTGTCAGTATTCTGGCATCACATCAAAGGCGTTGGAGGGTGCAGTCACGCGCTGCTATGGACATATAATGTAACTTCATGCCTGATAAGGGGTATTATGTATTTTTTCAGTCACTGAATTGTAATTGTGCTGGTGTTTCAGAAGGGAGGAGGACTCTGTAGTTAAAAGCAGTGTTCAAGTCAAAAATATTGTTTTGGAGTGAAATCACCCACCAAATTTTAATGAAATCAAATTAAATAAAGACCCAAAGTGAACACTGAAACCCCTTTTTATATTAATTAAAAATATTTGTCAAAGGCAATTTTAAAATTTCCTTTTTAGTCTATTGTAAGTAACATTTATTTGTAAGCTGATTTTGGTAATTATTTCATAAATTTCTAATCAGTTATTAATTATAATTTGTTTGTAACTTTAATTCATAAATTTTATTCTCTAACTGCAATTCTTAATTTTATTTATTTTTTTTTTTTTTTTCTTCCTTGATTCAGTGTGGTAAATTTATTTTCTAAGCTTAATTCAAAAAATAAGTATTTATTTGTAAATTAATTTTGTTAACTTAATTTATAATGTTACTTTTTTATTGTCTTTGGATGTACCCTGTGACGTAAACTTAATTTTTAAATTTACTTGGTAATTTTTCAAGAGAATACTCAATTTGTAAAATTAATTTAAAAATTTATAATTACTTTTTTTTAAATTGTAAATTAAAAAAAGCTGGTTTGGTGTACAATGTTCAGGGCTCTCATTTTCCCTACCATATCACTCAATCGCTGCTCCATCCCTACCTCATCTCACCTACTAAGCAGTAAGACCAGTCCCTCAGCTGCTGGTTCCAATGAGCGCCATCCTTATCTCATCAATTACGCCTCCAGTGGAAAACATGTTTATTTTCATTTACTTTACGATGTTTTGTAAGAGAGAAGAGTTTCTTGGAACGCACAAGAGGGTATTGAGAGGGTAATTTCACTGCTTGGCTTTATAAAGCACTTGGATTTTGTTTTGTAGTTATAAGTCCCATAGTAAGTCTGTCCTTAGACAATGCACGGGAAGGATATGGTGATATTTTTTTCGGTATTTGCTTGGAGTGATTCCAGAATATTTCCAAACAGAATCAGAATGGCTAAACTCTGAATCTAACCAGGTCCTGAGCCTAGTCTTGGGTGTCACCACTACATCAATTATAGCCAAGGCCTTTATAATTAGGTTCCCGTTAATTTTCTCATCCTCCGTACGTATCTGCAGGAACCCATACTTACTGACTTACGTGGCATAGTGGGTGGGGTATCAAGCTTAAGATGTGTGTGGTAGGACTGTGTAAGCCATTAAATTGCATTTTTGGTTGCCATTAATTTAATTTTTAGAGCAACAAAGTTAGTAACACAATGGTTTAAAACTAGTCAACGTAGCCTCTTCCAAACTTGCCAACTAGTACGGAAATCCTACCCTTTTATGAAAGCCTTGACTTTTCCGAATTCCGATGTTGAAAAACATTTTTGAGTGAATAATTACTAGAAGCGGGACCTTTGATTCCTCAATATCGGGAAGTATCAAAAATATATAGTATTGCTTCATGCATATCGATACATTGGTTCGATGCGTGAAATGTTATATTCTTGATGCGTAAATGGCTTTGTCCACCATTTTCTCAATTTTCCCGAATAACCAGTGTTTCCGTTCTGCAGTTGAGTTTACTAGTTTCGGAAAGCCGGTGAAATGTCGTATTTATTAATTAAATTGGCTAGTTAGGTTGCATCGATGGCAGAGAAATGTGCGTTATGAATTGTAAGAGGACAACATGTATTACAAACAGTAAGTCAGTGTGTATTGTAAATAACGTATTTTGAAACAGTTATTAAAATGTTTGAAATATACGTGGCCTAGAAAACCATTATTTCAGCTCTGTTTTGCAATGTAAAAGTAGGCCTAACACGTTTATTGCATGGAAAATTAACTTTGCCACAAATATTTAAGTCTCAAGCCTGTTTAATATTCAAATTGTAACTATAGTCCCTTCCCCATTGGTAGTAACTTCCTCGGAGCCCTGCTAAATATCTACTTGCAGGCCCGTTTCGTATCCTTCCGCCAAATGTAAACAAACATTCCCATGTGACTGCCATGTAGCATCTGTCAAAATCATTGTTTACATGCCATTGTGTATGTACATGTGTTCGTATACTTTAGCTACACCTAAAAATAAACATTGAAATGTGACTTTTACTTTTATACCTGTCAAATGTGGTGTTTACTGTTTACAGCTTTTCAAAGTATTTGGTCTTAGGTCTATTTCAAAAACTATTTCGTACGAATATTCACAGTTTAGGCCCATAGCATTATTTAGGTCGGCTTTATGACATTTTAAAAATGCCTGAATTGACGATAGTTTCTACAGTTACGTTACATTAACACGTTTGTTTTGCGCGAAATAGCACATTACACATAATGCATGTTAATATTTTGCCGCGACTGTGTTAAAACATTGTTACAACTGCAAGGTAATGAACTGTACAGCGGTGAACATGCACTCAAATAAGCCTAACGTAACTTTTATTCCACTCATATTTATATGTATTGCTACTTACTGTGTATTTGTGTTCTTGAAATTTATTGGGGCAGGGTTTGGTTATTTTGTTGGGATTGGTGGTAAATCACGTTACTCGACTGTTTCAAACACCCAGTGCAAAGGTACAACGTTGTGATAAATAAACAGATCTGGAAGTAAATAAATAACTTCGTCATAAAAACAGTTCACATTTACAACGTATATATAGTTCACATAAAATACTAGAAATCACACACACACACAGATTCAGCGTAACTATCACCATGCAGTCACGTCACGCTATTTCACACGCAGCGGTTAATGAAACACGCTGTAACAGTATATTTATTACTGCCGCAGAAACACAGATTTATCACAACATCGTAACATTCGTAGGTAGGTTTAAAGAAACACGACGTCTACAAACGTGATGTGGTAATTTGAGGTATTTTTCGAAGTAAGTGTAATTTGCGCTTCGTTTAGTAAAACAGCAACACGCCATGTCATAGCTCACCACGTCTGTCAACTTCACTTTGTTTCTGCCCTGCCATCATATCTAAATATATTAAAATACGTATTCAAACATTAAAATCTCTCTTCAATTGTAAATTACAAATTCAAAAATCAATATTCTGCTGTAATAAGTATGAAATATGCTACAATTGAAAACATGTACAAGTTGATTGCGTACTAGCGAAATGAAATTTCCCGAGTGTGACAGAGACAGACAGAGAGAGAGAGAGTATGACAAGCCTCGCTCAGCAGACAGTTGCTTACTCGCTCAATAAAACATTGTAATATTACTTGCTGCTCTCAATATTTTCCGCTGTTATTTTAAACTGTAAAAATGAGATATGTTGTCGTCGGGGCTACCGAAATGTATAAATATTTTAATAGGCACCGTTTAATTTACAAATAATATACTAAAAGACTAGGTTAAAATATTTTAACTGTGAACTATTTCTTACCGGGCGTTGCCAACACGTCGCTGCTCTCGCTGTTGTTAATTCATATTTAAAAAGAAATAAATATTACATATTATAGAAGATATTAAGGTAAAGTTTCATTTATTCAATAATACAGCACCCAAAAGTTAACCACAGTGTTATATATTTATGGAATACAGGTTATTGAAAAAACAGGTTGACATGTTATGCCTGGTGCTTTTTAAATGGTTGATTTTTATAAGTCGCTTCCAATCGTGGAATGGACTATTAAGTGTAAAAATTTAGTATTTCTAAAGAAACTCTATGAGCTAGCTTTCAATAAGAGCCAGGCTACAATTGATTTGCCTAACACATTCACAGTTATAGCAATATGCACATACAAAACACAAAAGCACAGTGGCCTGGCTACAATTGTTATCATATTTCACTCTTAAAGTAATAGTGCATTGCTGCGAGTGCTAAACAAGTGACTGTCAACGTCACCGTTGTTGCCGACCAAATCAAATTTACAAAATAACCCAAATTTTGGAATATTCCATTCAAACAATGTGTAATTTAAAATGATAAGTCTCGTAAGAAGAGGTGCAAAACGACTCATGAAACTAAAGTCTCTCCCAACCCCCATTCAATCCGCTGTCAATAAAATTGAGTCCCAGCAGTATGACCTTGCCATAACAGAAACAAAGTGGGTAGGAATGGTAACCTACATTGATCACAGCATTTGTTTATAATCATTGCTTTCTTCATAGACAGAGCAGCTGTTTAACAAGGATACATTGCGGCCGCGCTACGTTTCTAAAACTGTCAAAATTTAGTGATCTTGTGTTCAGTATTCTGAATGCAAGTACATATTTCAATTTTTAACGTGCCATTTGTGTTTACAACCAGTAGTATTTCATATTTATTTTATATGTTCTGTGTGTACAATATGTGAAAATGACAAACAAAATAATAAATCCTACTACAGGTGGCGATAGAATTGCTATTGTTTTTCATCCGGTGATAAGTATTGCTTGTTTTTCTAAATAAAAATTTGGAAGCTTTTTAGTTCGAAAATTGATATGTGAGTATATGCACATTTTATATATGCAAGTTTATTTTAAATGTAATTTTTAAATTTAAATCATTGCAGGATAGGGATTTTGTGTATTACAAAGTGAATTCTCAATACTTTTATGGTAAGCGTATTAATACTATAAATGTGAAAATAAATTTAGCATGGAAGTATCTTAATGTATATTTTTGCCGAGGCAACAAATAAGTATAATTTTGCTTTGCATCCCATACTAAGCAAACACATTTTGTTGATGTATAAGTTTTGTCTAGGAGAAATCATAGCTTCTGGCCTAAAACACTGAACAAATGTTAGATTATATTAAATTTTCATTGTGAAACTATAGAAATTTTATTACTTGAAATTACGTGTGAATGAAGAAAATTTGTGTATGTGAAATTGCCGCGGGTTGTTTACACGTGTTTTAATAGTTTTTATCCATTGTACTGATTGAAAACTTTAAAAGTTGGCAAGTGTGCTTTACACCTAACTTTAATGATAAACTTTTTGTGGAATTCAGGATATATCCTCATTTAAATTTCTTCTTGCTGATTCTGGAGAAATGCTTCATGTTGACCACTATTTCATTAGCATGGCGTCGGCGAAGAACTTGAGAAGCGCTAGAGCCACGGTCAGTCGGCTGATGAGGATGGAAGGGCGTGGTGTGTCACAGGGGGTGTGGCAAAGGAGGGGTATGTAGACTGTGCCTCTGCCCAGGGGTGGGGGATGAAGAGTAGAGTGCTGCTTGCTAGAGGAGAATGGCGGATCTAGGTCTTACTATTTCAGACGTGGAATCGCAGAATATAAAGAATTTTTGAATGCTGGTTTTTCTAAAATGGAAAAGGAAATCATAAAAATTCAACTACAGTTACAGATTTGATTAATTTAGAGATGTGAAGATGCACATTTTTCTTCATTCTGATTCTCAATACCTATGCATAAAATCTACCTCGATTCCAATTACAATTCCTAGAATATTTCCTCAATAATATCTGTTGAAATCAAAAACATAAACATTTACCTACTAAGTATAGAATCATAAAAACCTCCGGAAACTGTTGATGCAATGCATTAAAAAATATATATCCACTTTTACGCTAATATGAATTTTTTGCTGTAGGCCTATACAGTTTCTTACCTGTCAAACATGAAAAATTTACCAAAACTTACAAATATAACTAGAATTAAATTATATTACAGTAATACTATAAAAAAAAGTTTTCAATGAAATCTAGCCCATATTTGGAGAATAGTTTTACAAGTTTTTGTTCAAAAAGACCAACATTTTCAGTCTCTCAGGATCCAACCTATTACGCTTACTATCACATATTACACCAGCTGTGCTGAACAGTCTTTCTGAAAACACTGTTGCACAAGGAATAGCCAATCAAAGTTTTTGCTAATTTTCTTATCCTTAGATGACACTGATTTGATTTCCAACATGATTGCAGCATGTACATCTGCAGATGGCTCTTGCAAGTATGAATTAACTTTTGATGATGATGACACGGTTCATTTGGCATGTAGAGGCAGATCCATTGCTGATGCCTGAATACAGTTTCCACATTGGGTGCAGTTTGCTTCCTGACATTTCACTTTTTTGGTTGTCATCATCAATGTTCTGTAACAAAAAACAAAAGTACTGTCTTGCACAACAATTACAGCCATACACCAAACTATAAAACAAGGTGACCGCTATATTTTCATTTGGTTTTGAGATAGTTTTGCCACATTTTTATTTTGTCATTTTAATTATAAATTTTTGCAAAGTCTGCACAGTTATTTTAAAGCCAAATTAAGAAAAAAGAGCAATTCTCAGCGCATAAATATAGTCGTACATTCACACACACGCACACACACAGATATATAGTACTTGTCATAGTTTTAGAACATAATATTTAGCACTGCTTACGTTTACATTAGTCGGTGGTGCATTTTCAATATCCAATCCATCAACAGCTTCAATGAGTTTCTTCTTTGTAAGTTCAAAGAACTCTTTATTCCTGAACACACAACCCTTGAATCTTGCATCATTGTAGAAAGAGCATACACTTCAGTTTTCTCAAGATCTTTGTAACACATGGATAAGGAAGGTTTCAAATTATTGAGGATGCTCTGAAACCAGATCCAACAGGTGCAGGTTTCTCCAACTCTTGATGTATACTGTTGAGGATGGCGATTACTTCTGAAACCCTGGCGCTGGATGAACTTACTGCAAAAGTAGCCTTGTCGAACACACTTGAAATATTTACAATATTTCCCATAAGGCCCCGTTGATGTGATGTAAAATAAGCTGGCAGTTGTAAGTCTGTTGAGGCTAGTAACATTGTTGGTTTCTGTTTGAGAAGTCGAGCCATCATGTGCAGCGATGAATTCCACCGAGTCGGCTCATCTTGAATGAGACGATGCGAAGGACACTTGATAATTGCATGTTTCTCTCTCATAACCTTGTATGCATGAGAAGAATGCTTGAAGTGCCCAACAATTCTTCTAGATGTTGCAATTACATTAGATACCATCTTTGACAACAAGCTGGACCATGTGAGCCAAGCAAGGAATGTGCTCATAATCAGACATGGCAGCAGCCAACCGTGGTTCCAGAGCATTCATAAGTTCTCAAACCTTTCACTTCTACAATACTAAATGGCCTGTTGTTCAAACAAATCATCCTGCAGAATTTTTTCTGTAATGGCTTTGCTGCGAGAGTAATTAGGTTTGAATTGCCGTTTGCTGTCAATAAATCCAAACAAAAGTTGATTGAACTAATTTGTTAGGGCATTTCTGAAGAGCAATACCAGAAGACAGGTTGAAGCTAGTAGTTTAACTTGGAGTGACTGCATCACTTTTGGCTCAACACGTTGGTCAGCTAAAATTTTTGAAGTTAAGCTCGGAACATTTCGCACTTTCTATTTTTTGGATGCGTTAGAAATGCAAATCCCGTGTTTTATCATTAGGTGCTTGATCAAATAGCAGGTAGTGTGGCTTTTGCCACCACGTGACAAACCGCAAATTTTCCATCAATAGAATCAATATTAAAGTATTCCCACACTTGACTTGCTATTTCTTCATTCACCTTCACTATGTAGCATGTAAAACTATTTCTATCAATTCACAAGCCTACAAAACACCCATGTGTGCACAATTCATACACTTCCGTTTAACATTAATGTTCAACAGCAAACAATAGCCATGGAATAATAATTTACTAGTGCTTGTGTGTTTAGCGCAAAATAACTTGTAACATACCAAAGATACCAGATAGTTCTAGAACCAGGAGTACCGTAATAATATTCTATTCCTTGCTAAAAACTTGTAAAAAAAAAAAAAAACACATTTTAAGAAGTTTAATATATTTGAAAATTCCATTACCACAAAAACAAAAATGTAACAAACAGAAAATATGTATGGTATGAAAAGTGTACCTGATCTTCATCTATACATTAACTATTTTAATTAGTTAAAAGAAAAAAAATTCTTTACAAAATTATGTCTTTGGTGTGGCAATGTTGCACGGCGAATTACTTTAATGAAAATATTATACCATTGCTGTCTAACATGGCTGCCGACGTACAAAATGTGATGCTTTCCCGTACAATAAACGTGTTTTACACGTGTTTCTAAATAAATCTGTTTCCATCTCACATGTGCAGTAAGTATGTTGCCCTTAATAGTTTTAGTTTTGTTTGTTGCAGATATGAATATTATCTTAATTCTTTCTTAGTCAAATCATCATTGAATGCAATTTTTAGTGATGGGAATGAATAATCTTTACGGTGGATAATAAAAGTAAATAGTAACAAACATGTTCCACTTTAATTAAATAGGAATTTTGCCGGGACCGGGAGATTATACGTTAATTCCGGCCAATCAACACACGAGTCCGGTACAGGTTCAGCCTTGTGGAAAACCAAAGACTTGTTGCTGACCAATATAACCACAAAAATTTGTGTTGAGGTGGACAAGGATTTATAAAAATTAACCGTTCAATTCTAGATTCATCGATACCTGCAATAATCGAGGGTATCGAGGAATTGACTTTGATGTCCTTATTGTAATTCTGACTAGCCATCTGTGGAAAATATTTACGAAATTTCTAATTTGGTTAAGAATTAGCATTCATTTTTTAATTATGCCATTACATGAATTCTTCTAACATTATTGCAAATTCGAACATTAACGGCTCTTTCAAAATGATTACTCCTATATAAAATGCCTTAATCCCTCCATAATTTGCAGCTTACAAATATAGTACAGTTGAATCTTAACAGTGTATAATTGATTAGCAATAATTATTGTGGTGATGGTCCTGCCCAATTCCTAAAGCCAAAACATGCATGTCTCTTATTTGATGTTACTGCGCTGTTTGTGTGTGTGCATGGCACATTGATAAATAACTTGAGTTGATAGCTCATCTGGCTTCGCATACCAGTTGCTGGAAAACTTAAGTTTGGCATGGAAAATATGTTTCATGCATTAACACGTAAATACAGACCCATTGTAAGGACAGTGTGTTTTTGTGTACTAATTAAAATGTAATCGCCTAATAATAGATAGAAACTATATGTGGGTACTGTTAAATTCTTAGATATCCCAAATGCTAGAGAGTGTTCTTTAGCAGTGTCAAATGTCTTGACAATGTTTATTACTGATCACACAGAATTGACTGGGGGAAATGTATTGACTTAAACTGACACATGCCACACTGCTGCGCACCCTATGGGCGACTTCGCCCTACAAACGAGCTAGCAAGAGCTCGAGGCAAGTCGCAACTGTGGTAGACTAATCTTCACGTGCCGATAAAATTGACTCCACGCTTTAGACAGCCTGGGACACTGAAATAATTAATGTGTTTAATTATGGATTGTACTGCCAACCCAGATTCAGACATTTGGTCACCACCCTCTTGAGTCAAGGTTGTTTTACCCAACGAGCCACTGTCCGAAGATAACTGAGAAGGATGTTTCAACCAACACCGCAGGATCGCAGCACCCCTGCTGCCTCGTTATGTCACACCCACCAAGCATCGAGCGGAGGCTGTAAACTTGTCTCAAAAGGAAGATGAAGGAATAAACTGCGTCACCACACCCCTATGATAACCAACCCCTGCGGTGAAATGCTATTATCCTCCGCACCCCCAGAAGTACCCTGACACAGGGATTTTGATTATATAAGGAGGCACGGACATGTCTCTAGCCAGAGATCGCCGGCTCGTCAGCCACATAGGTCATTGAGCACTCCCTGGATCTGATCAAGACCTCTTTCTTCGCCTACAGTCTGCAACAGGCTCAACCTTTACAGCAGCTTGTGAAAGCTCAACCATTCCTGCAAGAGCCAGCACATCACTCCAGAGGTAAACTTCTGCGCCCACTTTCTGCATCCCTTTACCCCAGTCACTCCTTTGACTCCATGGTAACAGGTCGTCGCGACGTCCCCACTGGACAACCACCACTCGTGAAGGTTATGCTGTAAATTTGTGTAAAGTAAAAGTAGAGAGAGTTTTAATATTGTTCTAGTACAGGCTGATCTTCGCCTGCATCATCTAATTACGTGATTATTAATTATTTAGTGTGTATAATCCAACTTGGGACTCCCCACTGTTTTCAAGTCGAAGTAATAAATATTACGTCCAACTTGTAAATTGTTGACTACATACTTTGAGAAATAGTTCCTCTTTTCATTTGGTTTAATTTTATTTCTTTTATTCTTGTAAGTTTGTTGTGTATCAAAACCCCACTGAGGAATAGTCTTGAGGTATGCTGAACTCCACAGGAGACGGGGCTTGAACAAGGATTTGAGTCCGAAAAGACATTCTGCTGGTCCTGTTTCCTGTGCTCCCTCGCCTGACCTATGGGGCATTTAATTCCCGACTGCACATCTCACCGTCAGTGTCTCGGGTGTGTCTGAAGAAGACAAACCCCCAGGACTGTACATCTGCAGGAAGGACAGAAGGTTGGTCGAGATACACAAGGTGGCATTTAGAGCCGTAATCGGTGTAAAGAGCGGCGGGCTCTACATAGGCTAGCCAATACACAAAGGGAAGCAGAATTTAAGTGCGAGGACACACTCTCACCCGCTGACCTGGAACTTAAACCATGACCCATTTAGCTTAGCATTCCACTTGACCACGTCCGAACTAGATGCCAACTTGGGTATTTGTTGGTTTTGGCCAGACCGCAAACTTATAGATTACGACCAACCAGAAACATTCCCACCTCCCGTAATCGGAGCACCCTTTAAGGACAAGGGTAAGACCCTACTGAATACGTGCACGTTACGTCTCGCCTCTGGAAATGTGATCCATGTCAGACTACCACCTAGTACCCCAAAAACCTGCATACCTTCCACCTTCGTAAATTACATCCCGGTCGCCAGCCGACTTGAACACAGCGGATAGTTAACCCCTTTGACAGGCGCCGCTATTACTATTGATTAGTAGGAATCATGACACTTACCCCTGAGACATCTGGCGTCCCGTATTTTGGCAAACCTTTCAGTGAAGATCGTACTCCCCGGACGGGAGGCAATCACGGTCCAATTCTGGGATTTGACTTCCCTCCCGTCCCCACAGAAGGGATCCCCCCACGAAGCCGGCCCCCTTTTAAACCTTCCGTGACCCACTGGGCTGAACTAGTAAAAAACATACTGTGGCAGGGTCACAGACTGAAGTCAGGAGGGCAGTCAGCGCTCTAACCACTTAACTAATAATGAAAGTTACATTTAAGTTTGATCGAAATTGTTACAAACAGTATATTTCTTCTGTTCGGTTATTTTCGGAAGATAGAAATAGTTGCCATGACTTCTGAATCGGTCCTCGTACATGACCTCTGTGTGAAAACTGAAAATCATTTCTGCATTAAGATTATTTTCTTCTTGTATTGCAATGGCATAATTCGTATCCCTTTAATATTCATTTTAATAGTGATATATGTACGACCACATAGAGGTTTTAATACTTAAAACTGCACTCGTCATGTGTGGTATTTATTCTCTCTCCTAATCAAAAAATGGTTGTAGATGGCAGGTAAGGCATGCTAAAGTGTTTTTGAGTTCATATGGCAATGAGTTTGTATGTGTATTGTTCTTGCCTAGCTCCTGGTGCGCTGAATATTAAGGTGTTCTTGACCCACTATCATCTCTCTTTGACTTGAGCCTCTCTGTACTTTTCTTTGCACATAACTCCGTACCTTCATTTTTTATCTCCGCCAGCCCTTTCCGAACTGCCTTGTAGCTCTTTTTCGCAAGTCTGAGTGCTTTCCGGCGTGGAGTGATTATTAGCCGCGTATTTCTCGCCAGAGTTGCTATTCTATCAAATATCTAAGATGATTATTCTGTGAAATAGTCGTACGGTGAATGAACTTATTCTTTTGCTTAGTGGTTGTTCTGAGACTAGCAATTTATTGTGATATTTGTGCATATGTGTTTGTGTCGGGTAATTTGTGTCCCCTGTTATTGTGGTTTCCCTGAGAGCGCGATGGATCCCTAATTTTGCTAGCAGCCTTATCAAAATATATTTTATGCAGTACTTGCAACACTGTCATCACAGAATATTGCGTATCTTTCAATTCTATATTTTAATGTATGCTTATACTGATATACTGTACCCATAAATGGTCTCCCCAAGAAATAATTTTATTTAAATTTAGAAAATAGTGCATTTAACTTTAAACATAAACATGTCTGATATGAGAGCAATCAGCTACAATCAGAATAACTTATGAAATGAAACTTTATTTTGGAAGTGCGTAGTCCAATGCAGTGAGCCTCTTGGAGAACCAGAGACCTACTGCCATGAAATATGTGCTAGTTTCATATTTTAGCCCCATTTTAAGAAAACTCCAGAACAGCTTCACATTCACGAACAGCAAATTAGAGTGCAGTTTAACACAGTGAGATTTAACTGCTGCTGAAAACTTATCTGTAATGAATGTCTGGGAGGTAACAAACCACGACTTACACTTAGTCATAGGCAGTTTATTATGAGAAAATATTTATCCCTATTGTGAAAAAACAAAAAATTAATTACCTAGATTTATTTGTAAAATGCCAACTTCCCTATTAATGGAAAGATGCCAATTTACATTGGTACTTTTGAATTGCAGAATCTGATGCCTAGCAGGTAAGCAGTATGCTTAGGATTCGGCATAGTTATTTCCGGTTTTGGCATTGTGGTCAGTTCAGTTACGAGCTGGCCGGATCTCTTCATGTACAGCAGCACAGTGATCAGTAGACCCCCCAGAAAATGGTAGTATAGAATGCCTGATTTCGGTGCAAAAAAAATTAAAATCTGTGTTAAATTTTGGTGTTTACATGAAGACTATTAAATTTCGGGGTATTTAAAAATTAAAACTGTTAAATTTCAGCATTAAAAAATTAAAGCAATGTCGATTTTGGTGTTTAAAATGAAAGTGATGCTAAATTTGTGTAATTTGTTTTAAAAATAAAATCAATAATGAATTTCTTTGCATTCACATTAAAAAATAAACCTAATTTTTGTCTCTGAAAATTTAAAAATTTTGGTAAATTAGAATGTTTTGAAAGAAAATTAATGCACTTGTTCAGTGTCTGAATAAGAAATAGAAAGGTAATTATTAAATGCAAGTATCAGTAGTACAGTTCATTAATTTAAGAAGAAAATATTAACTAAAGACATGTGGGTAAAATTTTGACAGTTCTAGAAAAGTAGCACGGCCAGAATGTATCCTTCCACCACACATCTTTTTCACTGAAGAAAAAGATGTTTGTAGACAAGTGTGAGTCCAATGCACACTTGAATTTTCCTCTTCCCCCATGTTCCCTGTCATGGCAGGCACTGAAAGTCTAACATTAACTTCCATCCAGTAATTGATGTAGTATTTATAGCTAGGTTTGCCTTCCAACCTGTTTAATTTTTGTAACTTGTTGGGGTTCAGTTTATTTTATTTCGAGGGAAAGAAGGATACTGTGATGGGGAATTTTAGTTTAAAACGTCTTTAGTGAGACAGCATTGTTTTGAGGTTCTTGCAGGTGGTGCCTTTTTGAGTTGCATATTGTTTTGATGGAACAGTGGAAAATATTACTCGTTTCTAAATAACTTTTAAATGATTGTAACTTCGAACATTTATAACTTCAATGAAAATAATAAAACGCAATATATACGTCGCTGTTCATACTCGTACAGATGCAGCAATGCACACACACAGTTTGGCCGAAGTTAACCTTGCACTAGAATTTACTACATAAACAAATATTATTCACACTACTTAAGTTTTGAAAGTGCGGTTTTTTCTGGCCACGTGCATTTCAGTAATAGTAAAGGTTTACAAATAAGTTATTTACTAAACACGCAAACTTGCTCCTTGTAAAATGTACACCTCATGTTTTTTTATTGTAATCCTTGCAAGTTTACATCACTAAAATCACGTTTGTCACTAGCATTAAATAATTTATTTGCAGAATTATCCAATAAAATCAACACTGTACGTTTCCTGCAAACAACAAACTTTTATTTGATACGAAAATGAAATTAGTTTACATTTCACGTCTTTGTTTCCACCTAACCTCAAAAACTAGAACAGCCAAGTATTTTTTCACAACTCAGTTGGCACACATGTTACAGAACTTGGATGTTATTATTTCATTCTTTATGTCAGAACTGTAGGAACGTGTTTCATTACACCTCCGCAATAAAAAATAGTAGCTGTTTTCTGCATCTGAGCGCAATACTACGAAGAGCTTAAATATTCGTGTTGTCTTTTTTGTGTGGAATTTTGCATCCAATTTTGCAATATTTTGTGTATTTCACGGTTCACCATATTCTGGGGTCCCTAGCGATTAGTTAGATTTCTGGCAGCGTTGTTTGTATTTTTTGCATTTTGGAAATATAAATGTGGCAGACATTCTTAATGGCTGGTGGTCTTCAAATTTTGTTTTACTCCCACTAGTGCAGTATATTCCTTTTCCATTTAATGTCATCCCACATATCTCAAAACACCTCGTATAAGCTTTACATAACACAGTTTATATATAATGTAATTTTTTGATGTAATGATTGTGTAGTAATGCCTAGTATTTGATATCAAACACGTTTGAATGGAATGGGATGTGTGCAGCCATGTGTACTGTAACAGGAGTTGATAACATTGTGTGCGCAGAGCTACATGTACCAGCTGCTGAACGGAGTCTCGTTTTGCCACGCACATCGCGTGCTCCATAGGGATCTGAAGCCACAGAACATCCTGCTGGACTGCAAGGGCTACATCAAGTTGGCAGATTTTGGGCTAGCACGCGGTTTTGCCATGCCCGTCCGCACCTACACCCATGAAGTGGTCACCCTCTGGTACCGAGCTCCTGAGATACTGCTCGGCTCAAAGTTCTACTCCACTGCTGTCGACGTCTGGAGCCTTGGCTGCATCTTTGCTGAAATGGTAGGGGACGTGCGCATCATAGTTAGTTCTTCTTTTGTGTTTGATACATGGTAGTAAAAGTATATATTGGGTCGTTAAATGAAACTGACTGTTACTTAGAGAGGAGCTTGGCAAACTAAAATTACATATAATCCTTTAATAGAGCAACATAGCTTCATTGCATTTCATATATATGCACTAAATTGTCACCAATCTATACAGTATGTGAACAGTGTAGTAATACCTTTGTAATTCGAAATGCTCGGAACCAAAGTTTTGATCTTTGATTTACATAATTTTAAATTATCCATATGCATATATATATATATGTGTGTATATATATATATATGTGTGTGTACATACATATGTGTATGTGCGTCTCTCTCATATATATATATATATATATATATGAGAGACGCACAATTAAACTTGTTTAATTCAGAGCTGAAGGGACCAAAATATAATTTTGAATCAACCAAAAATTCGAACTAAGATAAAAATTGTGCAGGAATGAAATTGAAACAAAATAATGGTATGCAATAAAAATATGTATACCGTATTTCGGTGTGCGTACCAAAAAAATTACTATAAAAAGTGGGGTGCGGCTTAAAAAAAAATTTAATCTGATTAGAAATTTGTCAAAATACTACATTTTATTATTTTTAACTAGTTTCAAAGGAAGAAAGGGGAGGTAATGGAGGGGAAAGGATGAAAAATTGCAATTATTAATACAAATTTTCTATCGCAAATGTTTTGTAGGGGAGAAATTAAGTTGGAATTTATTGTGTTTGTATAATTTTCACTTTCTTGCAAAGAAACTTCCTTTCAACTGCATTTTCAGCGAGTTTAAAGAAGTCTTGACCATAAGAATTTTTAACTTCTATTCTATTTATTTTGTAATTTAGGGTTTTAATTCTTAAACAATTTCGAGGATCTAATCTTTGCTTAAGCTATACCACCCTTTTAATATGTTTCCCATGCAAAAAGTTTTCCTTCCTAACAAACAAGAGCATTATCACAATAAATCAAAATTTCAACTCATTTCAAACAGTGTTTTAATGCATGCAACAGTAAACTACCATATTTACCGCATTGTAAGCCAACCTTGGCTGGGTCTGACATCTTAAGTCACCACCTAGACCGCCCTCCCTCAGCTGGCCCTGCTCACACCCTTCTGCTGCCTTCCTCACTGTCTGTCTCCTCCCGCCTGAGGTGGATAAAATGCCAGGGTGGCTACAAGTAGGGACAACCGAGAAATATCAGGGTATTTTATAGAGCCATAGAAACTGGGAAATGTCAACTCTGAAGAGTTTTCATTCTTACAGAAAAACATTTCTTAAGAGTTAGGGTAATTGCGCAAATAACTGAATAGCCTATGTGATTTTTAGAACACGTAATGAAGAAAAAAACATTTAGCTTCATAAAGCTAGATTTCTTTCTGTTCCATTCTGTTTTTGTCCATTCCGAATTGCACCTTGCACATTCACCACTTGTTGGAAGGACATGGAAACGAACCGTGAATGTACTAGGCGAGGTCGCCTTCGCTCCCACTATTTTCTGTTTGGATGTGTTTATGAAGTGTTTGCACGACCGTGAATATGTTTTTGATATATAAAGTTTAATCGTTTGAAGAATCTTGTGCGCGAGATGTATTAAAGAAATAAGTTTGATTTCTTATACTGTTTTTTTCCCGTGCCTGTGTGAAATAAATGTTGACTGTCGAAACACAGGAAAACTGTGTAACGATTTGTGGCTCTTGGATTCTGAGTTTTGTGACTAGTTATGGGAATGCCCAGATGATCCATACATGGTCGTGTGCTCCTTTGCCACCCAAAATTCACGTTAAGCAACATGGGGAAACGAGCATAGAGCTGTCATGTCTCGGGGGTAACTACGCATTATAGCTAGCAGAAACAACACAATCTCTTGTCTGTTTATTTGAAATAAAACTCGTCATATGCAAAGAGTTGTCTTGCTTCATGAGTCCAGTCCAGGAACATCTGCTGCCGGAATCACATCACAAGTTAGCTTTAGGGATATAACACAAAAATGTTCATAGATGTTTAACTTAGGCCTACATTTCCATGTTAGGTCGTATCCGAAACAACCGTTTAGGTTAGAAAATGGGTCACGTGACCAGGCTAGGCATAGTACCGAAATAAATAGGGTGAAATTTACTGGGGTGGGGTAGCATGCTAAATCTCAAAATAGCTCCGTAATTTCGCCTCCTTGGATGTTATAACTTTAACTTGCCTCAGCTATCTTTAAAAAAATTACTGAAGCAAGTGCTTAAGCAAATATTCTCAAACCAAAAAACAAAGTGCTGCAATATTGAAATGCTGACTAGCTTGTTTTCAATTTCGGCACATGCAGCGCTCTTAAGTTATATTTAAATCCATCCGCCCTTATTACTAAATGAAAATCCTCAAATTGGTGATTCCAATATTGCTTAAATATGGACAAATTTTTAGCCAAATATTATGTAACCATAAATACCAAATAAAACATTTTATTTTTTTAGGTTTTAAATTGTTATCTCTAGAGATATTTCTAATGAAGGAAACCATCCTGGTATTCGTAGTTTTGTTATATATGAGAATGTCACCAAGTCTGAGATCCAGTGATGTATACAAACAGTGATGACTCTCAGTTCTCTGCGTACTGCTGGGAAATCTGCTGGTTTATTTAAATTAATGTTTCTCAATAGTGGTATAGCGCAAAGGATGCAGCTGGGCAGAGTGAAAATTGGATACACAATTTTGCATGGACTGGCACTATATTTCCATGATGAATTTTTATTAGAGTTGTGTATGCAATGTCCTCGGATAGTGGTAGGGTTTTATGAATCATTGAATAAAGTTGCTCAGAAGGGCCAGATGGATGTTTCAGATCATTTTTGGAATAATAATCCGAATTAAGTGTCAACACGTTATTTTAAGTCTAAATTTTTTGGACATGCTACATCGAATGATCTCACGACTGCATTTTGTAATGCTATTTCTGAACTGAAAGGGGTAAACATCTTGTAAGTGTCAATGGATGGACCCAATGTAAACTTGAAATTTCTGCGAGACCTAAATAATACAGATGTCAATATATGAGGTAATTCAATTCTTGATGTGGTGTTCATACCCTTCATTGTGCATGCAAAGCTGGCATAAATGCAACAGAGTTGCGAATAATAGAATTTTTGGAGAGCACTTTGTTCAAAAATATACCTGCACGTTGGGCTGATTTTATTCATGTTACTGGTTCTTCAGAGTTTCCAGAAAAAATTTGTGCTGTGTGAGGTCTAGAAAACATACAGGTGGCAGAGAGCGCTGTAAAGATTCTTGATAAATTTGAAAATTACGTGGACGAGTCTGTGAAAGATAAAATGTTCAGAGCCAAACTTGCATTTTTTATTTCTGTCACAGGAGAAATTGAACCTTTTTTTCCGTAAGTTCCAAGATGATGCACCTCTCGCATCTTTACTTTTTGGTTCTGTGAGAAATGTTGTGCGTTCTTTGATGACAAGGTTTGTTAAAACAGAAGTTCTTGCAGCTGCAAAGTCTATCTGTGACACTGATATTTTGGACAAAAACAATTTACAACTCTTTGAATAGCGTGGACATTGGTTATGCCACTAGAGAAGCTCTTCGTAAGACTAGTAATGTTACAAGACTGTAGGACTTGTTTGCAGAAGATCTGCAATAAGTTGTTGGAACGCTCACCTCTAAAATTTAAATTCACAAAAGCATTATCATTTTTTGATCCAGCTGTTTCTGTCCTTCAGGTCATGTGCGATGAGAGAATGAAATGTTTTTTTTTAGAGATTCTGGTGGCAAACAACTGGATGTCTGGCATCACAGCTGATAGTATAGATCATTTTAAGTGCATTTTCAGTTTGCCAAATTTCAGACAAAAGATATTGGAATTTTCAATGAAAGAACACACTCGACTCACTATAGTTAAGTATGGTGCCTGACACAGGTGATTACCAAGATTTGACCTCTGTCTTGAAAATGGCTTATCTTTTCACATGGTAATAGTAGTGTGGAAAGACGTCTCTATCGATCGAGAATGCATTGTGAAAAATCAAAGGAAATTTGTAGCTCAAAGGCAAGTGTGTATGATGCCGTTTTGGCTGTAGGGGGAGTTGAGAAGTTGCAGATAACGAGAAAATTGATTTGTTTTACAAGAAATGCTAGAGTTTGCTATGCAGATGCACTGGAAAAGCAAAATAAAAAAGATGAAGAAAGGATAAAAGCTGCAAAAAAAAAGGGCTGCAGTCATGAGGAAAGATCTAGAATGTGAGAAAAAGAAGTTTCTGGAAACTTTTTTTTTTTATTTATTTATTTATTTATTTTTTTTTTTTTTAAAGATGAAATAAAGGCTTTTACTAGGTAAAAATGTTTAAATATCAATATTTTGCTTGTTGTGATACAATATAAAAGCTCAATTTTAGATAAGTGGGATTTTATGTTCATATTATTAATGAAAATATTTTAGCGAGTCTTAGATGTTCATAAAGAATTATGTTTTGTGTGGTGCAAGTTAAAAAGTGAAAGATTAGGCAAAAGAACTTACATCATTATGTTCTACTTCTCTGGTGAAATCTAATTACGTCATAGTAAAGTGAAACCTTTGGTAAGTAATAGTGTCATTTAACATTTAGTTCAGCATTGTAGAATTGTTTTAAGGAGTTGTCAGGGAATTTTTCAGCGCAACTTTTGTAGCCACTCTGCATGAAACAAGTATCATGGGAAATATTAAAGCCTGGGGAAATCTTTAGTGCTGGACCGATGCCGATACCTGCTGTTCTTATTCTAAGAACTAAATGACTGACTGGCATGTAACAAAGATGAAGGTGGTGGGAAAAGCTACCCTTCTGAGTGATAATCATCTACAGGAAGTGAAGGGGAGAGAGTGAGATGCCATTCCCACCCCACTGTGACAATGACAGGCGCTGTAAGAGATGATCATCTACAGCTGGAACCCCGATGTGTGGGTTCCAGGGATAAGAACCCTGGCCGGGGGTAGCAACAACTTGCTATTCGCATGTTAAATGCGGCCTGAGTAGGTTCTAAGTTGCTAGTAGTGGGAGCGTAAGGATCCAGGAATTTTCTGAAGTTCGGTTTTTGTATATTATGAATGTATTGTAAGGTACATTTCTTTATTAAATTATTAGTTTCATTTCGATTTGCGTGTTCGACGTATTTCGGAATTTAATGATTTCAATGTTTTTTTCCACAGATTTGTTATTAAAATGTATCAGAAGCAAATTTGTTCAGGGTATTACCCTAGGAAAACATATCGTAATATTAATTGTTTAGGCTACTCCGACTTATGATTTAAAATATATTACTGAAGTATTTTTGAGCTGCTGATATTTTCTGATTTTGAAGAATTTATGTGGAATTAATTTACCTATTTTTTGTATGTTTGCTTAAAGCACCAAATGGTACACAGTATGGCATTAAAACGTTCAAATGTACTGTGTGTTAACAAATTTGTAAACATGTTTTGGGGGTAAAAAAAAATTTTTCAACCAATATTTTATTTCTAAATTACCTAAATTGTAAAGTGTGCATGTGCAACTATTTACTGTAAAATGTAATGTATTACAGTTTTACGTTTGTCAACACTGTACAGGATTTGTTATAAAAGGTTTTTTTTTTTTTTTTTTTTTTTTTTTTTTATACTACCTTCCAACTAGACACACCCACTACTCCAAGCTCCCTTTCCCACCATCATCAGCATTCTCGCCCTCTTGCTCCTAACATCCCTACCCCTTGTCGATACATCCACCCCAAAAGCAGCCCCTATTACATTAGTCGTGTAAAGAGTAGAAGCTGCCAGTGCCATTTTAGCCAACGTTGACTTTAGCCATCACAGCCGTAGATTTGAGCACTGTTGCACTATTTGGTCAACTTCCACTAGTGATTGTAGTGTTGTGAATTAAACTTTTTATTTTTTTTACAGATGTACTGATGTGCATATCCAGTGGTTGTTTAAGAGCAAACAACACTCAACAGATATAAGATGGTGTTGTGCTTTCTCATTCAGATTATTTAAGTTACGTAAATATTTGATGAATAGAAGGATGGTAGTGTTTGTAAGTTCTGCTGTTTCTAAAGTTCTTCCTACTAAATGTGGGCAGACAAAACATTACAGTGCCTTTAAATATTGTATTAGGTGTAACTGAAATAAAATGTAACATCCTTAAGAAGGTATCCTGGAAATAGCTGCTTGAACAGTTGTAAAATTTAAAAATGTCGTCCTATATTAACTGACATTACATCAAATATCTGTGTTTATTGAATGTGTCAATTGGAACACTATTGTGATGTTATAGAGATACCCTTTTAATAAGTTTTCCTGCTTAATAAGCCTAATTGGTCTTGCGGGATGTTTTGGAATGTACGTAGCTTATATATATATATTACTAGTAAGCTGCCATTTTGAAAACAGTTGCATTGCCATTACAGGTGTCTGCACATGCCTTTTTCTACACTTAGCTGCACGGTAAAATAAAAACAATGTGCAGTAATACTAAGGATTGCCCTTCATTTCTGTATTTGGTTCCTGTAATCATATCAACTGACGATTTAGAGCAAGCAGCTAGCAATCGGCCACAACATGCAAGTACAGTAGACCTAATTTTAATGTTAACATGCCGAGACTCCCCAAGACACGTGCAATTCTTTGTATAATTCACGTACCCTAATTTTTTGGACTAAAATATTCTGTTAGAAAGGTGCGAGAATAATGCTAGTAAATATGATATAGAGTAGTAACTTTTTGCGAATAATTTTTGCTGCTGTAATGACATCCCCCCGCTATCACAGCTGAATATAAATTTCATATGCACATATTTTAACAATAAAATCATGTTTGACTATGGATCATAAATTCAGGCACGGTTATTTATTACTATGTAAGTGGTAGTGCACATAATCTAGCTATATTTGTAATTCCCGCCATATTTATATTAGCAGTCACCCTACATTTTCCAAAATTAATACTCAATTTTTTTTGTGATGAGAATCTGATAAGAGTACTCGTAATGAAGTAAGTTTTTAAAAAATTTTTGAACTCTCGTAAGTATGAGAGTTCACTGTATATTACTTAGTATTTATTGTAACTGCCATAAACACAAAATAAGACAGACATTTTTATCATGGTGACTGACTTGTTTTTCACTACCTGTATGTATCAAAATGTGTGTTTAGGAATTTTAATTAATAAGTAAGGCTGTACATACTACCCAACACATACAGTAGTAAATAGTAGATTTCAGTAGAATCCCGTTGTAGCGAGCACTGTAACTGAGAACTCTGGTGTAACAAGGTCTTTAGAGGAACCGTCAAAAAATTGTAAAAGTTGAAACTGCCGCGAGATCGTGTGAAGCAGGGTTGCGGGACTCGTGACAGTGTGAAGCGCACTTTTGTTATCTGTATGCCGTAACTCCACTCCTTCGCCCAACACCTCATTTCCGTAAGTACCTTGTGCCGCTCTCCCCAAGCGCGTTGTTCTATAAAAATCCCACCCTTTCTATGAACCAGTGCTGCTTTTCCGTAGTCGTTCGCGGTCATTGTGCTGTCAACTGTTTAGTTTCTAACATGGCGTATGTGGGTCGAACGTTATTGATAAATGAAAACAAATTTCATTTAAACATAGTCCAAGCAATAGCTGGAATCTAATACAGCTACATATTAACAGGTTTTCGCTGGGTTTTTTTTTTCCATACTGTGGCATACCAATTAAAGATAGGGACACAACTACTATTGCGTTTTATTGCTGTGCTATAACAAACTTAATTTTAATCCATTTTTATAAAGTTCTCTTGAATTTTTGGTGATTTCGAAGTCTTGCACCATGCAAGATGTTAGTTGATAATTAATAATTTTCCAGTGACTACCGTATTTACTGGTATAATTCTCACACTGACACAATTTACGCCCCCTGTTTTTATGGTGCCAAATTAGGGGAAAAGATCTTTTACTTTAATATCTCATGCAGCGTATTTCTCTCAATGAGGCATGTAATGCTTACGGGCCCCACGCGGTGCTTGCTTTGTTCACTGTGCCAGGTTGCTGACACTTTAAGGTCGCTGGTCCCCTTATTGATTTTTAGCTGCCACATCTGCAAACTAAACAAAATCAGTCACTGAGTTTATTTGTGTGCGGGTTGGTTTAATTTTTTTATGCAAAGGGGATGTATGAATTCGTAATGGGTAAATATGCCAGTCAAACTGCTGTATTTAAACTTCAGGTAATGACATCTGCAGAGGAACACTGCAGTAGAGAAGCACCGAAAATTCTATGTTTCAGAGTTTAATGTGCATGTCATGTTTCCCCAATGGTACCGCCACCGCCTGCCAGAATAATTGTGTAGCGACCGGCCCACCAGCAGCAAGCTGCCGCATCCGGCTGCGCTGCAAGGATCTAGGTTCTCGCCCGGCTACATGCTCACTGCAATATCGCTGCTAGCTGCAGCACGAGTGATAATGTTTACATACACATATCTTGGAGATTCCTTTCATAATTCACGCACCCTAATATTTTGCACTAAAATCCTGTAAAATAGGTGCTATAATTATTATGCCAGTATGTACTGGTATTTGGTTTGAGGCGGAGCTGTGATGGGCGAGTTATCGCTTGCAGGGCAGTTTTTCGGCAGAGTAAGTGATAGCGGGACAAAGCTGCGTAGGCCTAGCAACCGATTGCAGGCTGAACGGTGATACATACGTGACGTCAGATTTCCCGCCCATTTTCACGTAATTAGTTTCCTTAAAAGAGGATTTTTTCGTTATGGTGGTTTGAACACAATTTAAAAGCAATTTCAGGCCGATTTTCAAGTAGTAGGCCCTACTGGGGATCAAAATTGGTCTAATTCAGGACAGCAAGGATCGAACCTGGAACAGTGACGTCTCGCTATAACGGGAGTCTACTGTATTTACATTTTTGTAAAAAAAAATTCCGGAAGGTTCATTTTCTTCATCTGAAGATCCGCTACTCTGCACCCTGCTGCTCACAGTTTCAGCCACAATCTCAGCATCCGTCTGCTCCCCGCACACAACTACGTCGTCGTCCATTGTAACAAACTCTTCATACAAAACTGATGAAGCCATCAAGTCTCCAAAAACCTCCACAGCTGGCATGACTTCGTCATTATCTTCTTGATTTTGATCTTGGATGTCATTATTGTGTCTTCGCTGTGTAAATCCTGCTTTGTTGAAACAATTTGCAATTGTTTCACTGTAACTTTTTCCCATGCACAGTTACACATCCGAAATGCCTGGAGGTTAATTTTTATCTTTTTGTCTTCATTAGCGGCTAGGATGTTTTCAACAAGCCGCCTGTAAAAGTGCTTGAAGTTCTTAATTACACCCGGATCCATTGGCTGAACAATAGGTCATGTGTGGTGGGAAAAACACTTTCATTCTCAAGTACAGGTATGCTTTTGTGGACTGTGCAGCTGTTAATAAACAACAAAACTACACATTTTCTTATCTAATTTCACAAGCCATTTTTCGAAGAGTTCACATGTCATCCATGTCTTTCTATTGACTACATATTCTACCAGTTTTGTTTTCACAATTTTAAAACACCTAGGTGGGCTGATTTTCATATAATCAATAATGGCAATTTTTCGGAACCATCCGTATTTGCTCCTACTAGAAGTGTTACTCAATCTCTGCTAAGCTTACCGCCACTGCAGCTTTCACCCTTAAGTCATAGTTTTGTCTAGAGTACACCTGAAAAACGTCCAGTTTACTCTACATTAACCCTCTGGTGGGAAGATCTGCCTATGAGGCAGATAGACCTGAAAAACAGTGTTTGTTGAAATTCAACCCCATGATTTTGATTATACGAGCACTTAACATAGTTTTCTTTGTTTAAAATATTTTTTTATTATTAATATAAATATGTCACACGAGTTGGGCGAATATATTTTCACAGTTAAGAATTTGTCTAAAGAATCAGCCCTTTTAAGTCATTGTTTTAAATAATGTATTGTAACATTAATTTCTCTTCTTACAACTTAAAACGTATTGCCAATATCACATTCACATATTCAAGCAACACAAGAAACAAACTACAGTCAAAAACATCATTCTTATTTAACTAAATTCAAAGTAAAAGTTTAAACATTATCACCATCTTGCCCCTTCGTAAAAATTTTGGTATTCATGTTATAAAACTAGAAATGGAACTATAAGCAATTATGAGGTGAGTAACAAAATGAAACAAGCCATAGTAAAACCAAAAAAATTATATGAAAATTATCTCTTGTCTTAGGTCAAAGCCACTTTCGTCTGAAAATGTACATCTTGGACACATGACAACTCTTACTATCTAAAAAAAAGTCATACGTAATAAATAAAAAAAGAAAATAAATGAGAATCATAAACAGCAACTATCTAGATTTATAGTTAATCACTTCTCCTAATTATGATTCTCGATGTATTGATTGCAGATTTTTCTTGAACGTTAAAGACAAGTTGGCGTTTCATACTGAATACGTTTATAGTTAGTTAGTGGCTCTATTTTTGGCAAGGGCAGTATATACAAGCTTTATGCTTCTCTAATTTAACACTTCTTATCTCTTCTATTCTCTTGGTCCTCTCCCACTGTTTCCTGGATGAGTTTTCTCAATTTATCTGGGAGGTTAGGAATTGTCAGTCTTTCTTCATGAAGGGTGTGGCTAGAGAAATGCCAAGATTCTTCACAAATTCATATCTTGCAAGTTTTTCAGCCTTGCTGTACATGTTGTACAATACATATGCATTGGCGCCACACATGGCCAGTATGTAATAAAACATTGCTAGTGGCCACATCCTAGTTTTCCAATTTATGGAATAGTTGGAGCACTTTAGATCAAGAGTGTCAACCCCAGATTTTGTCGCATTGTAAAACAAAATGATTTCTGGTTAGCCAGCTGAAGTGTCATTGAATTCAGAATGGTGCATAGAACAGAGTAAAATGACAGCTTTTGACTTTTTCAGAACATTAGAAAGTAGAGTGTCAACTTCTTTGTGAAACCATACAAACGTGATCCAACTGCTCGTGTTTTGTTGGGAAGAAACTCAGGCTGTATCTGGGGCTTATTGGCTTTCATGGTTGCCACCAAGGTCAACCCATGTTTCAGTAATTTCTAGTGAACAAAACAAATTGTCACAGGTTATGTTGTCGGTTTGTCTTGTAAAGGAACTTTGTAAGACGAACCACTGCTTGAGCTGAGCTGGAGTTTGGAGTTTTCACTCTGCTGGGGAAGGGGGGGGCACCATCACTTCCTTTGCCTCTATATATGTATGCATTGTAGAGGTACGAGTAATTTACATCAATAAGGCACAGCAATTTTATGCCATACTTTGCTTGTTCCTTGGGCATATAAACTAGAAAATGGACACTGCCTCTGAAGGGCACAAGGGTCTCATCAACACATCCGTGGGCACCCATTGCATAATACTTTTGGCAATTTTTGATGAACATGTTGAAAATGTGTGATACTGCTGCAGCTGTTGGGTCAGTTTCCTCCCGGACTTTTCTAGTTGTAGAATCATCAAATGCAATGCTCTAATCAGAATAAAACACCATGATTCTGTCATAATGGCTCTGAATATGGGTCTTCCTGTAATGCTTGTTGAGAATGAAGATTGTAAAGATTCTCCAGAGGATTTGAAGATGGAGCACGATAACAATCCAATTGAAGCACTGACTTCTTCACAATCTGTGTCTTGATAACTTGAGTCACGATTTTCAATCTTTGTTTGCATTGATGCCAGTTTGCAATTTGTATGTTGCACAATTTCGTCAGTCATGATATTGGAAAATAACAGCCGCCACACTTGTTCTGCAGATGAGTCTCAGAGAGCGAGCAGGTCCCTCTAGTTTTACTGATCGCATTTTGATGTAATGACAAATTTTTTTGTATGGCACAGCTGAGTGTCTTGGATTTCCACTCAAAGCAATTCCTCCATCCAAACAAAGATGTGTTCGTGTCATTTTCAGTCGTCATTATCACTTTCATCTTCATTGTCCACTGGAGCACTGCTTGCACACACAATTGGTGTATGCAACACAGTTGATGGAGAGCTGAGTCCAATTGTGGTGGGTTGAGAAGTTGAAGCAGCACAAGTTATATTCTTATCAACAACTTCATTGAAGCACTCATTTGCATCCAGTTCAGAACCTGAGTCGTGGTCTGAAGAAAATAGTTCTCCTTCGCCTGGAACATACTATTCATCAGTCAACTTCGTTATCAGATTCTTCTGTCATTTCAACCATCTCAATTATTCGCCTAGTATTACTCGAAATATTTGGTGGAAGTTTGTCAGACATTTTCCTGAATGAAGTGCACAAGGAAATGAGAATCTCAAAAGAGTAGGCATGAGATGACTGTGTACAATGATAAAATAAAGTAAAATATAACCATGATGAAAAAAACTGTAGTGAAAATAATAAGGAAAAATATAAACAGTTGAATGAACATCTGCCTGACCGGAAAATATTACACCATACATTAGTGGGAATATCTGCCTCTGAGGCAAGCTGTTTTTCAGAACAATGTTGCCTAACTGAACAAGTGAAGGCTGGCAGCAGGAGACACCTTATCACGTCAACGACAAGATGTCAACTGAAAGATGCTCAGGTGATGGGCATCTCAAGCGCAAAAGAGTAGCAGTAGCAAAAAAAAAGAAACCATGTATGCCTGACAGGCAGGTGTCACCACCAGAGGTTTAAAAATGTTTTTTGGGTCCCTGTCACTTATCATTTCCAACAAATCAGTTTTCCACTCATTAGAGCTGCTTTCACACCAACATCCCCACTCTCACCGCACACACACTTGAAAACAATTTGATTCCTACTTTTGAAGCCATTCCGCCAACTATGGCTGGCCTCGAAATCATTTTTTCCCAAGTCACTAGCAAACTGTTCAGCCTTAGCTCGGATAAGTGGCCCACTTACAGGAATTCTTTGGTCTGGTGCTTGTTTAAACCCACTTCTGGATTTCTGGTCCTGGTGTATTTTCCTGTCTTTTGCTATTTAATTCCCTGTGTTCAAAATTTTATCTTTGTTCTTCAGGAAAGTTGACCAAGTGTTCAGAAAAATTCCAAAGTCTTTGGCTATTTCAGATTTTGCTTAGTACTTTTTCCACTTGTTTTCTTTGACAATGTTAAGGACTTGTAAGTTGCACGCGCAGGTTTAGACAGCGACAGGACTACGAACCATACGTATACAGTACACACAACTCCTATGCTGGACTTATGTACACGATGGTCCAAGGATGTAAGCAGACTGACATGGCGACAGCAGTAAACAACGGGATTAGGACGGCGGATACCTGGAAATTGGCCGTTCATGGTCGCTGACTACCGTGCCTGCTGTGCACCATTGCTGAGTCTCTCGTGCCTCGTGCTGCGTATGACGTGCACCCCACTTTGGCAGGTGTGATTTTGGAAAAGAAATTGCTTGGTACATGGGTGTGACCTGGGCACATACTACACTTTGAATTATCCATTCATTTCATAGAAAATTCAAGGGACCAGCGAAAAAGTTCGAAATAGACATTCGAATTAGCAAAGTTTCACTGTGTGTGTGCGCACGTACGAGTGTGAGAGAGAGAATCAATTACCGTAATGTGACGTGTATAGGCCGCACCCAAAGTTTTTGATGAAAAATTAGGGATAATTAATATTTCAAGTATAGGCCGCAGTGAATTTTGGTATTCCCATAAATCTTACGTTACAGTTCCGTACAAGTATAATAAATTCAGAGTTAATTTCTCCCCTACAAAACATTTGTGACTAACGTTTTTAACTACACGATATTAATGAAAGCTATGAATTTTTAATAAAATACTACTGATAGCTTTGGGAAATGGCTGGCAAGCTCAGGTTTCATGTCCCTTTTGGAACACCCTCCTCCACATGCTCTTTTTTTTTCCATCTCTCTGGACCCATCCCTGCTATGGGCACAGTTTATATTGTGTGTTCTGTAACTGTAATACTCCTGTGGTTTAGTCTAACCACTTTTATGCTACTTGCGGAAAGGCTTTTACTGTATTATGTAGGGACTATGTAGTGTAAATAATGCTCAGTGTGACTGGCAGTATGTGGTGGTTTCTTTCAGTTGACAAAGAGGGCGCTGTTCCCCGGGGACTCTGAGATAGACCAGTTGTTCCGAATCTTCCGGACGTTGGGCACACCTGATGAGACTGTGTGGCCAGGCGTGTCGCAGCTGCGCGACTACAAGTCGATGTTCCCCCGTTGGGACTGTCAGGACATCTCTGAGACAGTGCCGCGTCTCGACGCCAAGGGGCAAGACATCTTCCTGGTATGTCCACTTTACAACCACTGCTGTTTGAGAATGGTCGCACTTGACTTTTACTTCAGGCAATTTTCTATTCATTGTTTCTCTGTGGACTGATAAAAGTATTTCTATACATGCGGATTTTCTGAGGATGTGGGCTTAAAATGCCGATCAAAATGGAACCCCTGACTATGTTCCACGTTCAACCGATGTGGGTTCAATACACGAGATTCCACTGTATATTTATTTTGTGTAATGTTTAAAATTTGAATTAGAAAATGTGTTGACTTGTACAAAACTCATGTGGATTAAAAATTAGTCCTTTATTCAGGTGAAAATCAGTAGGTACTGTCTCAGAATTAATAATCAATTTATTCTGTTGGTATAGTTTCAAAATGTGATTTAATTTATTTTTGAGGGACACATTGCAGTTTGTTTGAAATGCTTTGATTGTAAGCAGACACAGGATTCAGGCAGACCCTGATCTTTCAAACCCTCTGAAAAATAAAATGTCACACTGAATGCAAACCAAATTTGGAATGTCTCGTGCACACTTTATCAGCTGAGAGTACATGGAGAGGTTATCGATCTGGCAGTATGTTCGCGGTGGCAGAAATGGAGAAGAGGAAGATTCAGCCACATGAATTAGTCCACCAATTCCATTCTAAACCCGTCTGCATCCAGTGGGAGGGTGCAAGGATGCAGCACAAAAATGTTAGGTAACTAGCTTCTATTCCGCGAAGAAACTAGCTCTGCAGAGTATCACAGAGGACAGTCGAAGCTTACTCGACCCAGGACACAGATCTACACGAATGGTGGCAAACTGTGACCCTCTCTTCAAACGTCTGGCTTGTAATTAATACGGGTGGACCAATACAGATACATCAGCCGATAAACACAAAATTGGTTACAATCTGCCATGGTCCAACAAAATCATTTAATCATTATGGAAATTACTTCACTTGGTTATCTTGCGGGAAATGATTTCACAAAGAATTCTATTTTTGCAACTGGAAAACAGTTTTCGTAATTATATTTTTATATTTTATTAACAATTGATTTGAAATTAAACGGAAATTGTTATGACTGGCTGCTGTGGCTATGTATTTAACTATATATAAGCCATACCCTGTGAAATTCGTAAAATAAATTGAGTTCTTATAATACAGGTATCAGTTTTTGAGGTAGTTAAAATTCATTTGTAGAGAGTTTTACCATTATAATATTCATTGTCGTACATTTTAAATTACATAAACATTAACTGTATGTTTCCAGGGAAATTTTTTTCTTCCTAATTTTCTTCCCCAAAACATGTTTGGAAATTTGTCCAGTACATTTTAATGTTTTAACTCTTAAAGGAAGGAAGGGCGGAAGGAATGATAAGAAAGAAAGAAAAACTGCACATTGCACTCGTGTAGTTTGTTCACTAGCATTCAGAAATAAAATAACCTTCATCCTGCATGTGTAAAATGTTAACATGTTGGTAGCTCAGCCAAATATGTCGTACATAAGAGAATAATTTTTCTGCTCTACGAGAGAAATATAACTTACGTAGGTTGCACGCCTGCCGTAGCTCTAAAAGTGCACATCGGTAAAAACTTTTTTTTTTTTTTTTAACATGTTGCCATGGTTTTGCTTTCTCAAGTCACGTTTCCATCTGTGGAATAGTAAATTGCGCAATATATATTCGTAAACATTGGAACATAACACAAATTTTGTGTCAAAATTAGGGATGTAACTATTACACTTTTCCTCGATTCTTGATCTCAATGCTGATACCATTCTCGATTCAATTCCAAATCTCACGATTCTTTTAGTTACACACCCTTACTGTACAGAACAAATAAAATATAGGAGGGTGTTAAATTTAATTATATAAACTAGGCCTACACTAGCAGTAGGCCTATTACTAACATAAATAATTATAACACTTGAACAGTGTGAGCATATTCATATGAAATTCCCAAAAGTTCAAAAGAGGCATATGAGATAATATTGAAAATGTACAATATATCATTACATATTTCGTCCACATAGTTTATTCAATAATATTTCCAAACCTCACTTGCCATGATAAATGTTTACCAATATAATACATTATTAAAATGTTTGGTGCAAGGCTGGTGCTTATTGAAAAGCAATGATAGTTAAAAAAAATTTAAAGTACTAAATATTTAAAAGGCTCCAATTTTAAATTACAGTATAATTCTGGTAAATTCACAAACAATTTCTCTGAAAAAGCAAAGAGGTTTAAAAAAAATATTATTTGCACTAATAAATTTTAATGCAGAAGAATTATGAGATGCATACATAAATTACACAAGCAGTATCCATGTAATATCAATATCATCTGCATTCTTTGTTTTGAAAAGTCATCTCGGACCAGTTCAGGTTTGTGTTTGTATTAATTTATTGCACACTTTACACTCGCCTTATAGCTTTTATCTTTACATAAAATGTCCGAATCATACACACTTTACAGTCTTTTACATTGACTGCAGCATCTTCCGTAATTTGAGACTAGATATTTTATGAAACAGTTCGTTTAATGTATCAATTCAGATATCACACATTCGTTTCACACACATTCACCAATGTTGGTAACCAAATGGCCGCCATAGATTACTGCACACATTCGAGTTGTGTGTTCACTTCGCACAATTGGAGGCGGTTTGTTGTCAAACTCTCTGTAACTTATCTAGAAGTACATGTTTTACTGTTTGTGTAATCTTTGGGATGTTTGTTTACATTTAGTTTTACAAGAATAAATAATGTATTTACGTGTGTTCAATGATTTCTGATATTAAAAAAAATTCCTAAGATTTGCACGTCTCTAGACTTTTACACTGCCGAAGTAAATTCGTGATATAATGTAGAAGAGTTTATTTCTTTTGGAGAAAGCTCATTTTGTGAGATATCGCACATTTGTTGTATTTCGTGTTATTTTGCTTTTTAACTTGTATTTCTTTGTTATTTTGTTTAATCGCGATTTACAAAATCATGCCTCTGATGATAGGTTATGTATTTGTAGGAATCTGGATTTAATGCTTATATTCTTAGTCTTCAGATACTCAATTATACGATTCTTCAAGAATCATGGGTATCGAGGAAACGTGGAATGGAGTTGAAATCCCTAGCAGGAATACAAAAATGCAGTGCGGCCTGTACCTGAAATATTAGTTATCCCTAATTTTTTATCAAAATCTTCTGGTGCTGTCTATACACGCACACGGCCTATAGTATTTATAAACACTATCGTCTTTACTCATCTTCTGTGTTTTGTGGTTAGTTTCTTGACGAATAAGACATTTGCAACTATTGGGCGAGGTTGGTGATTGTAGCCAGCCGCTTATGTCGCAAAACTGGTTAAGAATACCAGAAATATATACTGTTTTATGTGCCCCGGAGGAGTTTAATAAGTGTTATGGACTGACCAAAGTGCTAAACTGCTATGTGAACATTGAGTGGATGGGAAAAGACTCGTTCTTAAATACTGCAGTGTTATGTGCACATTTATTTATAATGTACATATTTTGTAAGGAATTGTAACTTTTTTGTATTTATTGACATGTTTTTCCATATCCTGTACATTTACTATACTCTGTTGATCGGCCAAACTTCCAATTAACCGTGCTAATCAGGGCCAGAGAAAACATGAAATAAGCAAATTTGTATTAAAAAACATTAAAAACCCAGATAATCACATTTACATTTTTTCACTATTTATGGAACAGTGATATTGGCTCCGAAATAGTCATAAAACACTGTATTTATTATACATTTCTAAGCAAACACAAATCACGCACTGTATGTGCAGGATTTAAGGTACGGGATACTTAAACTGATAATTATGTTGCACAGGGTATAGTGTGATTCACTTCACGACACAGAGTATAGACAGCTTGCGCTGTGCCCGCACCAAGTGTGAGTGACACTGTCTGATAAGTGGTGCATTGTTGTGTGTGTTTGTTAGGGTTGTGCGAATATTTGGTATACCAAAATGAAGACACAGATAACAACTTTCATTTTAGTAAGAAATTTGGTTACCAAAAGTTGTAAGTAAAGAAAAATTCTTGATTTCGATGAATTTTCTGTTTTTAATGGACGTTCATTTAGTGTGCTAGCAAAGAAAATTTTTGCCCCTAATACATTGACTTGCGGCCGGTTAAATGAATATTCACGACAGTCGAGGATTCTGTCCGCTAGACCAAAAGCAGGGTGAATTCGTATGCACGGAGATAAAATGCCACAATTGGAGCAGTCGATAGTGACTCGTGCCTGAGTTGGACGGGGCAGTCCTGTTCCACCTGCCTTTCCGGTGTAGGTTAAGTTCATTCAACTGTCTGGCAGCAAGGAGCGCTGCGTGTCGCTCCCTATGTTTTCTGCCGTGCCTCTGGCTGGAAGGCATTATGTCTCCACTGACAGGTTACTGGGTACACGTTGACTCGAATCCTGAACACAAGTTATAGTGTAAGTCCGGTTTTGGCTTGCTGACCAGGTTCTGTAAAGTCTCCACTGATCCCCCACGCATGTGGGCTGAGACGGGGAGCTGTTTGGGTCATCAATACCGCCACTGGATGTGCGTCCACACAGGAATGGATGGTGGGTCTCAAGCCACGGTATATCCAGGCACTGAAAGCAATGCTGTGGTAGTTTGGGAAGCAGCGGATGGCCATCTAATGGGCATGTGAAAATACGACTTACCCCTGAAGGGCGCCCGTGGTTGAAGTTATTTTGGTAGAAAAAAACTCCCCGGTCCTTGTCAAATGTGTACGTAGCAACCTGTATCAGGCAGGCAGGCAGATACTCTAAGAAATGAAAGCTGAGGGGTAGGAAACAACAGTATGTTTATTGAAGTCGCAATAAACATGCGAGGCGTTCTACCTTCCACCAGGTAATGGAGTGCTGAAGGTTACTACGCTGGCCACCTGGCCAGCGTAGTTGGAAGTTAAAAATGTCTTGCACCAGATTTGGGGAGCTTTAATGCTCAGTCTTTTGTTAACTGAGTAGGTGCACTAAATATTGCAAACTAATGGACATATAAGCATACACATAAAAATACCCTCGTGTAAAATTGCATTCTTTCTTGTTGGCAATCTTCACTTATACAATTTCAAAGCGTATTAATATGTTTGTGTGCCTACACATCAAAACAGATTTACAGTGGAACCCGGATTTTAAATTCCCATCAAATACACCACTTTAGTTAGGTCCCGCAGTTTCCCCTATGTTTACAATACATTACATTTCCGCAACTAACATGGCAAATGCAAGTGCCTTCCCCCCCCCCCCCCCCCCCATTTATAACAGTTTGTTTTTGGCTGTCTTGTTAGTTTAGATCAAAGTAGAGGATAATAGGGTGGCGATGTTGGCGTAAGACAGGCTCAACTGCTGCTGTGAGATAATCAATTTCACTCCACTGCCGCCTGCTGTGACAGGCACTAATAATCATCAGTAGCCTGTGTTGTTGAGTGCTGCTTTTATTCTTCGATTTTGAAGAACTAATGTGAACTTAATATTCCTATTTTTTGTACATTCACTTAAAGTGTCAAATAGTATATTGTGCTAGTGTTTAAACATTGTATAATACATTTGCTGTTATTTTAGTAACAGTTAGTTTGTGTATTTTGTCATGATGTTTTTCACTTTTATTTACACGTTCCCCTCATTTACACCATTTTACATTTTCCCCTTGAAATGTTTTATTCAAGGTTTCCACTGTAATACTAAAAAGCATTTTAAAAAATGAACCTTACTGTCCCTTGCGGGAGTCGATCTTATATCATAGTACTAACAGCTAATATGTACACTGTATCTTTGTTGGAATGTTTAAGGTAAGTTCCTGCAGAATGTTCGCTTTTTGTAAGTGCTGACAAACACGTTCTGACATGACGATATGCTTCATGGAAGCGGCCTTCACAGAAACACTTTCAGAATGTATTGACACATTTGTAGGTTTACCTACACATCAAGTCAGATTTATGGATGATCATTATAAAAATTAAAACACCTAAAATGTCATTGTAACGTCGAAGTCTCTGTCTTCAACTTAATCACTGGCACTGTGGTGAGTGTCTTTGCGTTATTTATTTTTGGTAGCCATTACTGCCACTGTGGCGAGCGTCCATTCGTAATGCTACCTGGTGGGCTGTCTGCCACTGAAACACTTCAACCGTGAGGTGTAAAATTTCTATTAAAAGTTACGGACGTATAGCTATTTATGGCTCTAAAAAAAATTAGCATATATTCGAGTGATTTAATTACTGGTTCATTTACCTCGTTGGTTCTATATATTTTAACTGTCCTGGATACTATTGAATTTTAATTTAGCCTAAATGTGATTGTTCTGCTTACATCACTGCCTTTGGCTTGTGGCCAAATTAACTGTGGTGCATGTGACCGGTCTGAGTCCTTCTGCCACGTGCACGTGGCAGCGGTTTATGGCTACTACACTGTTTTTAATCTCGCACTTGCTGGCAATCTTCGATTTCATCTTCATCGGGGCTCCCCTTTGGAGGAAGGACAGCGTTCAGAGGCTATGGCCACATAGACCTGGTTGTGGTCTCAATGGCGATTCCTGGTACCGGACAGGTGAGTGGGTGGCCTTGGCGGTATGTGAGAACATCAGGCGTCATGGAGCAGCCTGGCGCATCGTGGCATCTGCTGCAACAAAGTGGGAGGCCACTCGTTCAAGGGATGTTGAGGCAGTGCGGGGAGTATCAAGTCTTCCACGCAGAGTCCACAGGTTCCTATCTATAGGGCAAGATATTTCTCTGATGGGGCAGTGCGGGGGAGAAAGATCTCCACCCCGACTGCTGGCAATACAGGCGGCATCAACTGTCTCTGTCGCCAGGTCCTGGGGCGAGGCAGTGGGAGGGAGATTCACATCGACCTCCACTGCGGGTGATGTGCCTGTTGAGGGGTAGAGGGTGGCATCATTGTTCTCGACGGAAGCAGACTCTCGCGTAGTAAGTTGGCAGGACGGAGCACTTCTAATATGGCAGCTCGACGTCCAGGTCTGCTGGTATTCCTGTGTTGCAGGACCTGGGGACGGAGCACGTCTGATGCAGCTCAATGCCCCGAGTAGCAGAGTTTCCTGTGTAATAGGAGACTGGGACGGAGCACTCTTGTCCGAGCTCAACGTTCAGGCTGGCGGGAGTTCCTGCGTGGCAGGATCTTGAGGCGGAGCACTTCCAGTGTGGCAGATTGACGTCTTGGTAGGCGGATTGTCCTGCGTGGTGGGTTGTACTAGGGACAGAGCACTCTTTTCTGAGCTCGACGTCCAGGGTGGCGGGAATTCCTGCATGGCAGGTTCTTGAGGCGGAGCACTTCCGACATGGTAGCTCGACGTCCCAATAGGTGTGGCAGTTTCTTCCTCATCTGAGCCATAGGTTGACTTCATTGAAGCAGGTATGTGCTGGACTTCTGGCTTTTGAGTTGTACTTTGTAGCGACGTAGGCGCTAAAGCAATTTCTACCCCTCTTACTGAAGGAGCATCTGGTGGTTCACTAATTCGGCTTGATCAACGGGTTGTCTAACGGGGTTCTTGGTTTCAGAGCAGTCAGTGTGTGCTGTACCGCGTTTGGCTGTGGTTTTTTCATGATAGCTTCCATGGGGCGATTTAACTGGGGGCCTTGTTAACGATGAGCTGCATCAGTTCAGGTCTTTGCATGGGTCCCAGTTCGGTATGTGGAGCAACCCTCTTGGGTGGGGGCTCATATTCATCTTCGGACTTGCCAGGAGAATCTCCTTAGGTGTCGTCGTCCCCGAGTGTCTGCAAGTTCCCTCGGTAGGGTCGGTTCTGGCTTCGGGTAACCTTCCGCATTTGTCCTCTTATATCTTCGGCCCAGTAGACGTATCGCTTGCCTACTATATGGTACGGTCCCTCCCACTTATCAGCAAGACCAGCGTTGAATTGGTTGCTGACTTTGGTTAGAGGGTGACTTCGCAGGACAGCAGCTTACCCTAGGTTAAATTCTCTTACCCCAGTTTTCGGTTAGGGGTATTTCTTGAGAATGTATGCAGTTTGGGTTCGCTGGGTGAGTGTGGTGCAGGCCAAGGCTGCTAGCCGGATGTCCTCGGGTTAAGGCATGCCGGTTGGCTCGCTTTCCCACTGGCTGTCGCCTGGTCAGCGTAGTGTTTGACCCAGGAGTAGGACGCTCGGACTGGTATCGACGGCTTCTGTGCGTCAAAGGTCAAAGAGTACGGTTGGGATATGTTTATCCCAATGTTTGTGATCGTTACCTACACTGATATGGAGGCACTTCTTGATCTCCATGTTCCTCCATTCAGTGGGGTTGGCTTGGGAATGAAAGGAGTGAGTAGTCCAGGTTTCTACCCCCCACTCCTGACAGGCAGTTGGCCATTGATGACTCGTAAACTGTGTGCCATTGTTTGCCAGTATGGCTTCTCGATATCCCCATCGAGAGAAATTGCAGTTTCCATTTTCCGCACGATAGGGGTGGTTTCTTGGGTGGGTAGAGGAAATGCCTCTACCCATCTTGAAAATTGATAGATTACCACGAGCAGGTAGCTGTTCCCTTTTGTGCTCTGTTGATATGGGCCCATCAGATCGGCGGCAATATGGGGTCCAGGCCGTCTTGGGTCTCCGTGGTTTTACGGGAGAGGGGTAACCGGGTAGGCTTTGCTGTGGCAGCGAGTGACGCAGTTGCTGACGTACTGCCGGACGTAGCGGCTTATCCTGTCCCAATTATAACTGGTTTTAATGTCCAGCAGGGTTTCCCTAGTATCTGGGTGACCAGCTTGGGGATGGTCGTGGTTGTGCCAGCATATATCGGCACGTAGCTGTGGTGGAACCCAGATTTTTTCAATGCTTATTGGGCTGTCTGCTACTTATCCACACAACGTCATCCCGTAGTTCGAATTGCTGGGTCTGTTCCCTTATTAGGCTTCAGGTGTCGGGTCCTGCTGGCTTAGGGTTGTTTTTTGGCGGGTTATTTGCAGTTGGAGAAGACTGATTTTTTCTTCCGGATTTCATTCGCCCTGGGGAGGGAGTCACATTTTCTCCTCTTCCTCTGTTTTCTCCTCGGTTTTTCGGAATCTTCTGGCAGGTCATTTTCCTTTCCTGGGCAATGCTGTACCTCGAAGTCGAATGCAGTAAGGAACATGTCCCACCGGCCGAGATTGGTCTTCGAATTCCGGGACTCGTGTAGCCATTGGAGGGGTTTGGAATCTGTCCGTAAAATAAAGTGTTGACCTTCGAGATAATACCTGTACTTCTTCACAGCCCAGATATTGGCCAGACACTCTTGCTCATTGATGTGGAAGCACTGCTCTATTTCGTTTAAGCAGGTAGATGCATATGTTATCACATGTGAATGTCCTATGCCTTGCTGGTACAGTACTACATCCAGGCCATTTTGACGTGCGTCAACCTTTCCAATACTCATTGCAGATGGCCTAGGTGTTCCTCCCAGCTATTGGAATATATTATTACATTGTCGAGATAAGCGATGCAGAACTCGCGATGTAACCTGTTAACACTTCACCCTACAATAATCATTGAAATGTCGCTGGGGTGTTTTTCAAGTTGAAAGGCACAATTCGAAATAGGAGGGTTTCGCCCTCTGGTGTTGTAAAGGCCATATATTTGCGACTGTCCGGGTGGACTGCATTCTGCCAATGGCCAGACTTGTGTCGAGAGTGCTGACTATTTTGACCTTACCAATGTCTCATAGTGTATGAGAAAAGTCAGTAGCTGAAGGAATGATAGGGTGGGTAACTTCATTCGACTTGTATTTTTCGCAAAATCACAATTTTTCCTTTCCTTTTTTGGGGGGTGGGGCACAAAGACCACGTGTGAATTATATGGTGAATTTGATGACTGCGATTCCCAGTTCCTTCATATTGTTGACCTGCTCCAGATGAGGTCATGGTGATAGGCTGACACTCTGGACGATTGTAGACTGGTACATCAGTAGTTGGCCATATTTCTAGCTGTATGGAATGCGTCTGTCGCAGCAGTCCACCTTGTCCGAATACTCGGGCGTGCTCGTCTAGTATGGTCTGTAATTGGGAAAAATCTGATTCGTCGAGTGGTTAATGTTCATCGGGTCGATGGGCATTGGCGGGATGTCCTCTGGGTTTTGATCCCAGTTTACAGTTATTCGGTGGGTTTCTCTCAGATAGGCTCTTCACTCTGTGATCTAAAATGCATTGATTGTGGATGAGCTATGGGCACCCTGGTATCATCCATTCGGACATGTTTGGTTTCACAATGGATTCTGTCTGTGTTGCAATACTTTGAATTTTTATGTTCAGATTATTGTGGTCTGAGTTCTGCGAGCTGATCTGATGTTAACAAATCCTTTCTGATAAAATTTTTTGTGTTTGCCTAGTCAAGTAGGGCAAGTGCCCTATTATTACCTCCACCTCTGTGTGAGGGGCTACAGGAATAGATACTTCCTCACTTAATCCCTGAAGAATGGGCCCTTATAAACCTGGGATGGTGGCCTGCTTCGTTTCCCAGCTTGGTTCCGGGGGTTGGATTTCCAGCTGGTTGTTGGAATATTTGTCGATATTTTTGTGACTGGTGGAACGGCAGCTCCTTCTGGTTCGCGAGGGCAGTACTTGTTCCATTGGTTTTGCGGACAGAGACAGCATTTGGGTACAAATGCCACGTGAAGGTTTGGGGTTGGTACACCTTTAGGAGGTGCAGCGGATGGTGTTCGTACCTCAGGGGCCTTGGTGGATACTGATTCTTCAAGACTAGCATGTGTTGCAAAGTTTTGCTTAGCTTCTCTGGCTTGATTAAATAATTCATCTAAGATCATGTATCTTGCTGTCAAGAGTACGTTCCGGATATTTGGCAATAACATTCGACGGATGGAATGAACTGCGGTAGCCTCATAGACTCTGGGAAACACCAGTCGTAACATTAGTTCTTTTCTTCGTATGAAGAGTTCGGCTTCTTCGCCAAGTATCTGGGTCTGGCTATAAAACTGTGTAGTTAGCCTAACCAACACCACCTTGCCCGTGAATTCCGCCTCTATCCAGTTACCCAACTGCTTCCAGTTCGTTAAACATTCTCCATATGTTTCCCACCATGTGAGGGCGAGGCCCTTCAAATGCAGTTGGGTCCAGTCAACCCATTGTTTCGGTGGCAGGTCAGTTTCATTAAATTATTTTTCACATTCCAGTGTGAATGCGACTGGGCCTTCGTGTGGGTGACCTGCAAAATCGGTTATTTGAATATCATCATCTCTACCGGTAGCAGGATGGCCAAGTTCTGCTCCAGGTTGGATATATATGCGGAGAGGCTTATATCTGCGGCAACGAGAGATGTTTCCATCGGCACCTCTTGCATTGGTAAGCCATCCTGGCCAAAGATATGCGTTCGTCGGGTCACACTATGCATAGGTGGCACTAGGATTCACTGCACGTTGTGCACCTTATGCAGTTTATGCCTTGCCCGGAGCATGTAATTTCATTACCAAAAACTTGTTGCTGATGTTGACAAGTGGTACAGCTGTACTCTAAACTGTCTGTAGCGCTTGTCTCTTCAAACCAGTCTATGCAGACATAATGAACGAGTTTATTGCAGTAAGTGCATTCTATCTTTAGTGTGCCCTCGTTGGCATGGAAATATTCTGGTCAGAGTTTTTGCTTCGTGCCTTGTCGTTTATGCTCAGCCTTGCCCAAGGTCTGGGTGGCTGGATGGCTCTCAACGTAGAAGGGGGGGGGGGGTGCCTGCTGGGTTGCGTATCCTGCAGGTGAAAGGAATTCGCTCATAAGTTCCAGCTGACTGTAGGGTAGGCAACGTGTCCTGTCTATTGGTGGAGGAGGTACTCTTAGCATTGAGTCGTTATCATATTAGATTAGTTGTATAAGCGTCGTGCATCAACATTTTCTTTTTGATTATTTTATACCAGCAACAGACCTGCCAATTTTTACGGTTGTGCCATAATTTTTATGAGTAAATACAGTCCTTAAGATTTTACGGGAGCGGCACAAATTTTACGTTTTACGTTTCTGCCGTCCTGAAATTTCTGTTTGTCACACTGGCCTTCTTTGGTGTCAGTCACGAATGACTTTACTAATGTTAGTTGTTGTGCTTTTCTCATACTGCTATCATAGACTTTGACATTTTTTGTCCCAAGCAGCGCAAAGCAATAAAACATTGCCACGGAATGTTGCCGCTGAGTTTTCATTAGTTTGTAGTCTGTTAGGATTGTAGGTTGTAAGTAGTGGGAGCATAAGGGTTTCGATTGATATATAAGTTGCTTTCGTGTTTATTTTCATTCTCCTAGCACCGTGTCATTAGAAAAGACACATCATAATTTCACATATTGCAGAAATTATTGTTGGATTTCTTGAAAGAGTTTTACTCAAGATTTGTGAAACCAAGGGCAGTAAAGAACATTTATTTGCTGGGAGTAAATTATGATGATGAGGCCAATCTAAAACAAGCCAGTGACATAGTTGTGGGAATAATGTGCTAAACAAAGAATTGTTGCCACTCTACCAGAACAAGAAAGAAAAAAAAGAATTTTTCAACAGTCCACAAATACTACATGTCTACTTGTGATTATATTATTCACAAATTTCCTTTGAAGGGTGAAATTCTTAAAAAAAAAATCACAGGTTGCTCAAATTGAGAACATTGAAAGAGTCAATTTTGGTGATAAGTATTTCATTGACATGTTTCGTATAATTTTGCCTGTTAAAAGTGGTGAATCCAGAGATGTTGCTGTAGATGAACTGCAAAAACAGTTCACGTCTTTGCGAATGGAAGTGCTGCGAGTTATTATTTCCAAGCAAGACAGAATTGATGCTCTTTGGGCATGCATTGGTAGCATAACAAATTCAGACACTTCTTTGAAGTAGGAAGAGAATTTCCAGAGTCGTGTTGGTGCCACACAGCAACGCTGTATGTTAGCTATGTTTTACTGTGGTTAAAAAAAACATATAACTATTCAGGTTATCGTTAGGTTGTAGAACAATTCAAAACATTTCTGTTCTGAAGATCACATCTCCTGTGTGTTACAACAGAAGTTCTAGTGAAGACTTTCTTAGATGTGCTGAGAGAGCAACTTCACAGTATATACAGAGCCAAAGTGAATAGCCATTACTGTGATTTTTGGCATGGAAAGTTTATATTAGGTGACTATCATTAATGTAGATTGTGTTTAATGGTGTGGTGTTTGTGGAATTCTATATGTCTGTGACAGTTATGAACCCTGTTTCCAGAAGTTTTGTAATTAGTGTGATAAGTTTTTGCCATTTGCATTGGGATTGTTTTAACTTGCATGAGAGTTGGCGAAAATCTGGGAAAAAATCATCAAAAAAGTTAAGTAAATTTACATGGGATTTGTGTAATAGAATTTGTTTAGGTTGTACAAAACTTATTTTTATTTTTGGTTTAGTAGAATTGTATTAATTTGCTTATTATGTTCTCTTTGTGTTTATGAATTTTCCACTTACTTATAATACGCAGCTGTGTTTTACTTACCAATGTGAAATGCCATGAGCTATTTACGCACTATTTGGAAAATTTTAAGTGGAATGTTATTTCACGTATTTTCTAGTTGAACAGAATATTCCAATAAGTGTGTCATATACCATGCCATGCCTATGTTCAAAAAGACGTTTCCTGATTCGGAAGTGTCAAAAAAGTATATGATGGCCAGTCAACAGTATTCATTAGGATTAAAGTTTGAACTATTGTTTTGAATAATATGTAAGACAGTGTATTGTAAATAACTACTGCAGTGTTAATGTGAACTATTACTAACTGAAGTTTATTGAAAGGAAAGTTGCTGTGAAGGTAAGGCTTGTAATGTGTTAGTGTTTACTGTTAGTGTTACTCTCATTGTACACTAAGCTGCGAAGTTTTTTTTAAATTAATGAAAACATAATTATTAATAAGTAGACCTAGTTTAGTAAACAATTTAAAAATAATTTTTCACTTTCTTGCTAAGAAATATCCTTTATCTTCAGGTTGGCATATGCCCGTTCTCACAGAGTTAACCTATAATAGTGAAAACTGCAGTTTCTGCAAGTTTAAAGAAGTTTTGCCCATAAGAATTGTTAACTTCTACTGTGTTTATTTTGTAATTTAGAGTTAAATTGATAAATTAACCTGTAAAAAAATAGGCCTGCGTGGAAGAAATTTTGTTTGTAAAGTACTGTAGGTTTTTGGAAAAATTCAGCATCCTGTTTACGTTAAAATTGCATCTAAGGTGTGGCCTGTTGCAATAGAAGTTCTATTGATTGATCTATATTACTATTTAGACAAAACTGCTCTGACACCAAAAATTGAAGTCATGTCAGTTTCTGTGTAACACAGCAACTCATAAAATATTAATACACACTGGCACAGGGTGGCTTTCATTGAAAGACTGTTGATATATTGCTGGAACAGTGGCCTGTATTAGAAAACTTTTTCATTCATGAAACAACGCTGTCATGTAAGCTTTCGAGATCTGGACCATCTGTGAATTCAGCTATTGCAGTTTCTTTAGACATAACTGGAATCAACAGTAGGCCAAAAACTATTAACACTACTTAGTTTTGGCAGGCCAGTAGCCAGGGTTTAGTACCAAGTAAACGTAAGAATCCTGAATTAAACAGTGAGAAGCCAGAAGAAAAAATAAAAATAAGCAGACCCAAATCCAACCCACTGTCCTTCAATAGTAGCCAGTTGGCATAAATCTCATGGATAACATTGTGCTTGGTGGACTTTTGCAGGCCTATGCAGTGGAATGTTCACTCAAAGTGACACATTCACTTGCGCTCGTTATCTATGGTCGTAAATAGGCGTATTGAAAAGTAAACATTTTTTCATTTAAGGTGATAAATCAAAGAAATCTACTGGTCAACTTATGCATGCATTTGTATTTGAATATCCAAAAACACACAATACGACTTAAGAAGCAACTGTGTGACATAAAACAAAATTATTTGTGAAAATACTACAGGATTTTGTACAATTCATTAATTACAACTGAAATTCTCAAAAAGTGCAATTTTTCCATTTTTTATGTGAAAATTCGTGTTATTTTTCGCTTTATCGTGTATACTAATTTTTCTGGTCTCTAATTATTAGACATTGAAGAAATCAATTATATTGCCTTATGTATTTTTGTCTCAAAATTACAAGTTTTCTTAATTGCTTTGAAAGACAGACATTTGTCACGGATGCAAGGTGTCTGCACATCTACTGACATCCCCATTTATGGATTTTTTTGGCAATACACTGAATAAATAGTCGATTGTAGACACCCTGATTAAATATTTAATACAATAAACTATGGCTGCAATTGACATTTCGAACCATTGTGCATGCATCAGCTGTACTGTATTTGTTGAACAAAAGAAATTCAATGCCTTGCTTCATTTATGACAGAAAATGTGAATTATTTTGGGTCTTTAAAACAAATGTAATTTTCCCAAATATAATCTAAATGCAGCATCTCTGAGGCTATTTGAAATTGATATCGAACTTGAGGCACTGGCTAGAAACATAATGTAATTATTTGCTTCCAAAATCATAATATTCTCGCACAGCGGAGTGAAATGTATTAATGGAAAACCATTTCTATTGTAGGCAGTTAAACTTCCTACTGAAGTGGTGGTTCAACCAATGGCCTGATGTGATGTGTAACTATTTTTTTCCAAAAGAACTAGGTGTGGCTTGGAATTGATCTCGGTATAGCATTAAGTGTAATACGTCAGTGTACATGCCACGGTTGGCATAGTGGCTAGAACTCTCACTTCCCAAAGCAGAGTTAATTCCCGGCATGGTTACTCCCAGATTTTTTGATGTGGGAATCGTGCCTGGTGATATCCACCTCATTTCACCTTCATCTGCTATCCAGACAGTGTTAAAAAAGTGCCCAAACCTCTTCCTGTCCCCTACTTCTTAGTAAATTATGTTTCCAATTTGTTTAAAGATAATTTATTTGGTGTGAATGGAAATATACGTTGTGTGTCCAGAAAATGCTAACGTTCGACCCATACAAGAGGATATCTGCGAAAGATGCGATGGAGCACACATTCTTCTCGGATGTCCAGCTGGAAGTACCACCACTGCCGGAAAAGGCCTCTGCACCTGCGGAGAAGGCGTTGCAGACCAGTAGCAGTGGGACCTGAAGTATATTCCTTCTGCCTTTGTAGGGGCGGACCTGGACTAGAGGTTTTGACTTTTGTCCAAAACCTGGCAATTTATATACATATAGAGCTATAGGTGCTGTGGATAGTATATTTGTACATATTGTCGAAAGGTCACGCACACTGGTTGCAGTTTAGTGAGGCGTGTTGAGGGTGCAGACAAAAATTGACACACTATAATAAAAGTCTACAGGTTTGTAGAAGACTGTAGAGAAATTTCCATGATCCATTTCTGATGATGAAATTTTGTACGATTAGTTGCGGCCCAGAATATTATGCTAAAGAATTAACTCTTTCCTCGCCAATTTCAAATAAAAAATGTTTAGCATGTGTGTCATGCCCTCGTGGTGTATAATAACAAAGATAGGTTAAGTGAAGTTTACTGCATCATCGTAATCTGGGGTGAGTGTATGGCATGTGCGAGTCTACTTTTATTTAATGGTTCCATGAGCATAAAATATTTATTTATTGTGTGTGTGTGTGTCACGTGTGTTTTTAAAGAAAAAATATTTTTTATATTCTTTTAATTTGTCATTTGTACCCCTGAATGACCTTTTTTTTTTATTATTATTACTGTTGTGTTAAAATTTAAGCTTGTGATGTGTGTAGACTGTACAAAACATATTCAACAAGACATGGTGCATTGAAAAATAAAAAGTCTGGTGTTGTATTGGACATTGTTGCAATTTATTCATTTCTAGACATGCCCACTGGGAGATCCGTATGACATGACATGGGTCGTATGTTGCAGTTGTGTTGATTCCTTCTGTGCGTAACCAATGTATAGGATTTGTAATTTTGACGAATGTGCCTTCATAAGGTTTTGTATATATTAGAATAAATTAAAAATTGTTCAAATTAGGAGTGTGTATGTTATATGTAATAAAGTACAACAGTATGTGGTGTACAAGTACGTATATATTTTGCTTTTAAGAAAGAAGTTTTGCTTTAGGTGAAGAGGTGTTTCTGGTACACTTACAACTTCCACTTATAATCTGCACGTAAACCTGATGGTGCCACATGGCTTGTGTGGTAAGTGCATTGTATTGGTGTATGAAACACAAATAGCATTCAAGAAATGTTTGTGCCCAAAGCCAACAGGATTGCCACAGGTATGCAACACCTTAAAAACCAGGGAAACTGGTGACAGCTCCTAGAAATTTAAACCTGGTTTGTGCTTTTGCTTAAAGAAAACAAATTTTCTCTACAGCCAAAACACTCATTTGTTAACTTGGTTTTTTCTTCCTGTATGCACGAAAGAATTGGAAATTTTCTAATGTGTATGGAAAACCGTGGAAAAGTCACGGAAATAAAATTAAGTATTGATATTCTGTAGTAGCCCTGGACAAATTTAGAGTATTTTTTAATGAAAATACGAAGGGGTGTGTGTTCAGAATCAATTTTGTGATCAATTTAGATAGAGAATGCAAGCCAGGTTGGGGTGAGGTCGATTGTGCCAGAGTTTTCACTGCCTGTGTGTGTTTTTGTCAAGGGGACAGGAAGAGACATAAGTAGTGAAAAGATGAGGCAGCTAGTGCCATGTGCCTGGAGAGTGTGGCTGATGCTTCCACAGGGGCAAGAGGGCTAGAATGTTAATGATGAATAAGGTGGAGTTGGGGGAGAGGTTGATGAAGGGTGCTTGGAGTAGTGTGGGCATGGCTAGACAGGTGCTTGAGGATGGAAGGGAGAAGAGGGGCATGGGTGGAGGGATGATGATTGGTGCTGGGTGATACAAGAGTATATGGATATGTGAAGGGAGGGAACAGTGTGTTAGGAGTAACTGGGAATAAGGGAGAGAGGAGATGGGACAGAGAAGTGTGGTGTGGGGAGATATGGTGTCTGTGAGGAAGGGAGCAAGAAGTACTGCCGCCTGCCACAATTTTAGAGTTCAGACCCAGCAGAGCAGTAAGGTGGTACACTTTACACAAATTTGTGAGTTTTATGATCTGAGACTACTTTGTATTAGTATTAGAGCTGTGGCAGTACTGATATAGACTGTCCATTTTTCGGCTGGTTTTATGTATACTTGGTCAAAACTGTACTTAATATTGCTTCTCCCATTTTGAAGCAGAGGCATGATTTTGGAACATTAAAAATTGATCTTGAAAAATCTGCTTAGAATGCCAGAATTGCCAACTTTTACAATTTTTTTCCGTCAAATGTACGGAAATAATACCTTTTTTGCGGTTTTACGAAAATGGCTTGGGGATTTTTTTCCCCCCCCCCCGAATTCCAATACTGGGGAAATTTTTAGACTAAATATTTACTAGAGACTGGGCATTCAATTTCTCTATATCTCTAGATACTGTGATGTATGGAGTATCGCGACGCACGTATAGATATATTTGTTTGATACGTTTCTTGGTCCGCCATTTTAACACTTGTCATGAAGCAGCACTGTGTAGTTTGGTTCTATAGTTCAGTGATTTTGGAAAGCCGGTGAAGTGTATTTATTTAATGATTTAGATAATTAATATGTATAGGTGGCAGAGAAACATGTAGTACGGATTGCAACAGAACATGTATTCAGAGTTGCAGATAGGGATTACGGACAGAAAGTCAGTGTGTGTTGTAAATAATGTATTTTGAAACAATTATGAAATGTACGTGACCTAGAAAACTAACTTTGCCAAAAATATGTACATCCCAAGTGTGTTTAATATTTGAATCGGTACTACCTACCTATTCATCACGTTATCTTTCGGTAAGGTTAAAACTTTATGTAATAATTTGAAGGTTTCTTTCATACGTGCAAATTTTATTCTCTTCAATTAACAGTATGTAGTTAAAAATGGTAAGTCTCGTAAGAAGTGGGTGAAGAGATTTTGACGGCTCTTAACATCGTAAGAAGAGGTACAAAACAATACCGTCTCGGGAAAGAAAGTCTTTCCCAACCCTACCCAATCCACTGGCAATAAAATTAATGGAACCCCAGCAGTATAACATTGCCTAACAAAAACAAGGTATAGTCCATTTCATATAAGTGGACTCAAATTTGACAATGTGACCAATCTACACACTATGTAAACAGTAAATGCTCTTGCTCCTACAGTATTTTGATGTCTTTGGAAGAAAATTGTACTCGGAACTAAAAGTTTTAATTTAAAATTTTAATTATTCTTACAACATTTATGGTTTAAATTATATTTCTAAAGCAATATTAAATTTTCTTGGCTCTTAGTTACTGGACTTTAAAAACATGTTCAGCATTTATGACATGCCACACACTCAAGCCGGAATCTCACAGCCCCGACCAACACAGCACGAAATGAAACAACCATGACACATTTCAATTTGACTACTTGAATTTATAGCACGACCGACACCACACACTCTCCATTTAACCTAACAATTAAGAAGTCCCTGATAGGCTATGTTAGTCTCAAAGGTGGTGAACAAGAGGGAAATTTGTAATACATAATGGTGACAAATTGATATTGCTAATGCATACAAAAGTAAAATTATTTTTAAGTGGTAGGTACAGTAGTTTTCAATTTAATTTTCTTACAAGCTGAATATTTACCATTGTAAGGAAAGCTTGCAATAAAATTTCATTTTGCAATGTACGTTCTGTGTGTCATGCCACACGACAGAACAAAGAATATATATCATTTCTTATATAAAATTGCTGGTCGGACTTACGGTGATCTGTGTAGCATTTCATTGGCTGTTGGCCGTCGTGTTGTGCACATTGGGGCTATGTGATTCCGGCATCGTAATAACATCAAAATAATCCAGTCTCACGAAAGACGATAAACTAAAGCCCGCCCCTTTTTTTTCTGCCCACTTTTTTCTTTTTTCCTCAAAATAAAATTAAGATGATACCACAATTGGGCCCACATTTCATTGCTATGAACATTTCTCTGTGTTATTGATTGAAACTCTATACTCTGGTTCTGGAGGGTTTCACAATGTAAGCTTAGTGGCCATACAAACTGTAAGTTGTATCACTTTTTTTTTTTTGAACCTATGTAAAATTTGTCAAGCTTGTTACTAAGGGATACTTGTTAACAAATTAATTTAGAGGTTTTTCCTGTTTTTAAAGGCTGTATTTGAAAGTAACATGGTGGCATGTAGGTTTCAACGTTGGAGTCTTTCATAAATGTTATCAGCATTTTTGTTTTGAAAATTAATAGCGCTCATATGTTTTTAACATACTTTGTTAAGAGTCGGAAGAATAATTCACATTAAGAGGATTTGCATTGGAAAGAAAATGTTTTGATATAAAGTAAATTACAACATGCTTATCAAACAAAATTCTTTCAATTTAAGCACTCAACGAAGGTGCTCCAACATGCTTCAGCAGGAACTGCAACATTATGTCGTCTTCAATCTTGGGTAGGTGGAGCATCTTTTTAGTGTGTAAATAATGTGTTAGTTTGATATATTGTTGCTGTAGGTCACATCTGCTTCTCTAGAGCGCTTTGTAACATCTCAGAACTGAAATACAGTTTTTCATTAGGTACCTGAGAACAAGTCTAGGGCTGTATTCACAATTTTGAGGAGGGAGGTTGTACTTCAGTGTAAATATCAACACTCAGTTAGAAATAAGTTTTTATTCACAGAATGACAATCTGAACACGTAGGTATTTGAGAAAAGTTATTAAAGTATATTGTATGTAGATCTACAATACCTAACATTTGAGTTACTAAATGAGAAATATTAAAATACTGAAATTAAGTAAAATCTGCTTAAATATTATTTTGGCTACCTATATACTTTCAACATCCTGAGATTTATAACCACCATTAAAGTATCAGGCTATACAGAGTTTGTTATAGCATACCACAAAGCTGAATTAATTATATACTTTTAATGCAATAGCAGGCATAGACTGTATGTAAGAATGTATACTGCCTTTGAAAAGGAGCCGGGGTGGAGGGTTCAGTATTTGTTGATTCCGGGGAGGGATCCTGGTATTTGGTGTTCGTGTAAACTACGCTAATTTTTTAGTTTACGAGAATTTTCCTCGTGTAAATGTGACAAGATTGGTTTCTCATTAATATATTAAGTGTGTATTCAAAAACAGTAAAACATCATATTCATTTGACAGTCAAAATAAAATTTCATTTTCTTGCATCGTAGTTACAAATTTCTTGCAAGGTAAAAAATTATCAATTTACAGACTTATTACATGGGCTGTTAAGTCATTTACATAAAATATTTATAAAGTAAAAAAATGGTATTGTTGCTAACCTGCAACTGTTTGAACAGCCCTTCACAGCTTCTAGAAGTCATTTGGGAGGAGGCACATGCAATTTGTTTACAAAATCAGGCAGTCACATGGTGTTTACAAATACTGGCAGTCACATGGTGTTTGTTTTCAGTCACATCCAATGACATATATCAGCTGTGGTGGAAGGATACATAGCCACCCAGATGACAGTGGCACTACTTTCCTAGAACTGTCAAATTTGAGACCTCTTATATGAAATGGACTATAGGTTTGAATGGTAACCTACAGTGATCATAGCATTGGTATACAATACACTCATTGTTTTCTTCATTGGCAGAGCATTTGTTTCATAATGATACATTGCGGCCGTGCTACGTTTTTGGAACTGTCGAAATTTAGTGAACTTATGTTTGGTATTCTGAATGTAAGTGCATATTTTGATTTTTACTTGCCTTCTTTTGTTTACAACCGGTATTTCATATTTATTTTAAGTGTTTTGTGTGTGCAATCTGTGGAAACAGCAAATAGAATAGTACATTTATCTTTCTTTGAATAGCAGAAAAATTGCTATTATTTTTCACCTGTGATAAAAAATTCCTCATTTCCTTTATCTGACTTACTCCAGAAAAAAAGTTAGTGCTAGTTTTCTAAATTAATAATTTGTAAGCTTTCTTAGTTCAAAAATTTATATGCGAGTTATTGGACATTTTTTAATATCCAAGTTTTAAATGTTACAGTTTTAAAATTTAAGTAATTGCAGAATAGGAATTGTGTATATTCGAAAGTGAATTTTTGATACTTTTATAGTAAGCACATTAATACTATAAATGTGAATTTAAGTAGGACTTGGGAGTTATCTTAAATTAATCTACCTATATTTCAGCCAAGGCAAGGAATAAGTAGGTAAATTTTTGTTTTGCGTGTCGTACGAAGCAAACATATTTCCATGATGTATTTCTTCTCTAGAGGAGAAATCATAATTTCTGGTCTGAAACACTGAACAAATGTTAGATAATATTAAATATTCATTCTAAAATTATGGAAGTTTTATTACTTAAAAGTAAGTGTGAAGTTACGGAAAATTAGTGTGTGTGAAATTGCAGTGGTCAGTTTAGGTGTGTTTTAATAGTTTTTATCCATTTTACTGATTTGAAAAGTTGGCAAGTCTGCAATACGGCAAATACAATAATTTGATCTTTGTTAGCATCCCATAATAATATAGGGTCACCACTTAGGCTGCTACATTTGAATTTTTTTGCAAACAATTAATTTCTGTGCTTATGCTTCCATTTACTTCTTAGCATCCAATGAGAGTGCAACACGAAAGAAATGTTTTAACAAATTTGAAGCCAATGTTACAGCAGGTAATGCTAATGTTTTACAGTGAGTGAAGGTATTTGTGCAGCTCTTAACATAGAGATCTTGACAGCTGTTGATGGTGAAGTGAGGTATGTAGCAGCACTGGAATGAATGTGCGGGGGAAATGAGAGATCCCCGAGAAAACCTGCCAAACAGCGACATTGTCTGGCACGATTCCCACATGCAAAAGTCTGGGGGCGACACCACTGGAGATTGAATCTAGTTTGCTTTGGTGGGATGTGAATTGTCTAACCGCTACACTACCTCTATCATTTTTTTTAAGAAGTGAAATAACTGTGTCTCCCTTGTGCTGGCAGCCTTGGTCACCTTCGGGCGAGTTGCTGATGACTGCATACTAGTTGAGCGCCTTGCACATAGAGGTTGAGGCAAGTGTCTGGCTTTTATCTCGTGCATTTTGAATTCCTCCAACAGGAAAATAGCTGTAGGCAGGCAGAGATTGTGACAGTGCTGTTGCTTTTCTGCAATTGTAGTTTGTAAACGAGATGATCTGGGCTAGTGTGCCTTTGATCTGTTTTTGGGATTCATTTAAACTGGTCAAGAGCAGCAGGAGACTAAAAAAAAAATAGGTTTGGGTTTTTTGTATACATTGACGCGTGCTGCTTTCTGGACTTATTCAACTACGACTCATCCTAACGTCCATCGTCAACCCGAGAAAATGACTCAGGATGTGATCCTGTGTAGGGACATTGATGCTGCTTGGTTTGTGGATTGTTTCTGACCTGCCTTCTCTGTACTAGTAGTATTAAAACCAGATGAAGAATCAAATCCTGCACGTTGTTTCAAGGGTGCACAGAGAATCATTTTAACCAGAGTGGATGATTCCTTCACGTGAAACCAATAGTATTCCAACTGGCCGCGTATTAAGTCTGCATCCCTGAAGCACCCGGCACAGTGTCACCATACCTGTTGAAGATGGCCAAGCACAGGAGGTTGGATCTCGCACCTGGCTCGTTCCAAGCAGACGTCACACCTCCCTCCCCAACCCGGCATGCACCTGTCTTTGAGCCCCATATAAAGTCATGCACTACCAAGTTTGCAAGTTAGTCTCCAGTATCTCACCTCAACACTCATTTGCTGGGGCTCTACTGATCTAGGCCGTAACTGTCCTCTCCAAAAACTTTCAGTTCGTAGACTACCACCATTGGCTGCGGCCACCACCTTCCGGAGGCTTAAACCTTCTGCATTCACCAGCGACCAGAAGCTCTTCGTCTACCAGAAGACGACCATACCTAACACTTCTGTTACAGATCTTTCTGGGTCGACAGCCACCACTTGTAAATTAGTCTCTCTTCTATGCAACCTGATTGGTTTTGTTGCGTAGTATTTAGTTTTGATGTCCTTTGTATCTTGAGTAGCTTTATGAGCGGGTCACCTCCACCCGTTATTTGCGTAACATTACTTCCATATTCACTCTACTTATACTATTAGTTGCTCAGTATTTATTTTCATGATAAATACCAGTTCCCTTAATGTATCCGAGAATATTTTTGTGCTAGGGGTCAACCCGTTTCGTCACTGAATTCGGACCTTGGGAAGAGCAAGCTAAGGACCGGGCTGTACTATTGTGAACTCAAGAGTAGGACAGACCCCCCTTCACCACACACACTATGTCCTCTTTCGACGGCCACGTATTCTGGATGCAATGGTGTACAGAATGGAAGAGCCTCAGCCATTAAGTACGCACCCCACTGAGGCATGACAGTCACCTCGGGTTGCAGTGGTAGGCAGGTGGTCTTACGACCTGCAGTTACATGTTAGAGTACCAGTTACCCACACTAATTGGAGTTCGGGAGCGCACCGTCAACCACTGTCTGATTGCACTCTAGCCAGGGTACCACACTGTAAGCCAACCACTGACTTTTAAACCCTCGAAAGAAAAAAATCACAATACTCAATGTAAGCCATATTGGGACAAGGTTTTTGTGCCAAAGTTTTCACAGTCTGCGTGTGGTTATATCAAGCGGGTGGAAAGTGACAAGTAGCGACAATATGACGGCTAGTAAATGCGCCCCAGGGTGGATGGAGGGAGAGTAGGACAAAGAAAGAGGGGCTGCTTGTGGCTGATGCACCAACAGGAGGTGGAGTTGGGGGAGGGAGAAAGAGGATGGTAGCTTGGAGTAGTGTAGGCATTGTTATATGGGTGCTTGAGTGGAGCAAAAAGAAGAGGGGTATGGGCGTGGCTGGACAGCCTGCTGTGTCGAGGGGGGTAGCAGAGGGGTATGGGCGTGGCTACACATGGCGGAGGGATGATGGTTGTAAGGGGTATGAGTGACCAGGTGAAGGGAGGAAGAAGTGTGTTATGGCGCATAATGTTTTGAGATTAAAAGGGAATGAGAAGGGGGGGGGGGTGTCCTTACATGAGGAAGGGTGCGAGAAGTGCTGCTGCCTGCTGTGACTTTGTTAGAGGTCAGACCCAGCAAAGTAATAAGTGGTGCGCTTTACACAAAAATCATGCATTTTTAAGAACCGAGACCACTTTATTATATTAGTATCAGAGCTGCAACAGTACTGATAAATATAGACTGGCCATTTTATCAGCTTCTTTTATATATACTTGGTTGGAACTGTACTTAATATTGCTTGTCTCAATTGTAAGCAGAGGTGTGATTTTGGAACATTCAAATTGATAAAAAAAAGGTCTGCTTACAATGCGGCAAATACTGTATTCGTCAACTGCTTACCACTACCGACGGAGTATTGAGTGTTCTGCGTCTGCCATTCAACGCCAGGCACTGGGCTCGTAGAGATAAAGAAGGCAGAGTTACTATTGCCAAGCAGGTGTGTGCCGCCAACCTTTTTTGCTCAGCGAGTTCAAGCCACTCGTCACGCAAGGAGACAGATTTTTTCCGTTGGGAGTTTGGGTTGCTTCCAGAACCCCAATAGGACGAACAGCGATTACCATCCAGTGATTCTGGCTCTGTTTACCGTGAGTGACACTCGCATCAGGATCATCAACCCCAATTTTGGCAGCTGGGAAGACATCCAGTGGATTTGTCAGTAGCTCCACGACCACCAGATAAGGAAGGCGACAGTTCAATGGGCCCTCTTGCAGCACCTCTGCTCCGCAGAAACCAACCGCTCGACCCTGGTAAGTCAGCATTGCCCAAGCGGGCTAGTGTTCCTGTTCGCCATATTCCCAAACCAGTTGAACCAAACTTTGTGCTTAGCAGACAAGCAACGTTGACGGAGTTTCCAGTAATGGGTCGGTTAAGTAACTTAGGAACATTGTAGTGCACGACTGGTTTAGTGCTAATCAAGACACTAGTACCAAAACAGTTTAGCGACTCGCGTCAATATACACAAAATATAGTGGAACCTCTTGCAAATTTTGCTATAGTGTTTTTTTAACGGACTGCTTGTTCTATATTATATAGTTTGTATACAGTGGCTTCTTGTAAATTTGGTTTTCATTGCACCAACGAAGAGAAACTTAAAATGTTAGAAAGCAATGCATGACTTTGATTTTAGACCGAGAGATAATGAGTATAACCTCAAAATGCATGTTTGTTCAAACCAACAGCCTAAAGATGTCTTAAGGGCCATAATTATAAACCATGTCCAGCGGCCAGCTGTTGGCAGACATTCGTTTGGCGGCTTGCTGGCGGTCCTGCACCCTTCATACATTATAGTTGTCAACCAGCAAACTGCTAGACGAATGGGATTGGGATGCCTCTCCACTTCGAAATTTGGCAACCTAGTTAAGATTTTTGTGGTTGAGCCACAGTTGAAGTATCCTCAAGGCATTGTTAGTAAAAATGCCCGTGAAAATTGTGTCTGTTTTGTCGCATGGTTGCCTACAAATTTTATAAGTTGTTTTTGCACTTTTAATTTTAAAGGACTTTTGAAGGAAGGCACTAATTAATTATTAGTAATACTTCACAAATAGCTCCAGTGCCAAACATAGTTATTTTATTGCTACTCTTGTAACTAACAGATCAATTTAAAAACCAGATGAGGGCCAATTTTATTTATATACTTCGCAAAGATAATGCTTTTACTCTGCTTTAAGTTAAGGGAAAATCCTGCGTTTTTTTTTAAATCTGTTTACCTTTCCATTTTTAATGAATAATAGCATATACATTTAAATTATTTATACTTGCATATTTCAACAAATAATTTAAATTAATGTTTAGCACTATCTAGTGTGTGAAGTGTAACTATTTCTTTCGTATACGAATGATAAGTTACGTCTGAAAAATTAAAATATAAGATTATTTTGTAGTATTCCAGTTCAATAAATTCATTCTCTTAACATGAATTAGTGATTCGGCAGCCCCATTCTAATTGGAATCTTCAACTCAGTCATAAAAATTTATTACAGTAGGATCCCGTTGTAGCGAGTGCGGTAACTGCGAGAACACTGGTGTAATGAGGTCTTTTGAGGAGCCGTCAAATAATTGCAAAAATATTCCATGAAAAATTGTAATTTTAAAGAGTTGAAACTGTGCGGCGAGATCATGTGAAGGAGGCTTGCAGCAGGACTCGTGACCGTGTAAGGTGCACTTTTATCTGTATGCCGTAACTCCACTCCCTCACCAGACACCTTGAAGTACCTTGTGCCTCCCTCCCCAAGCCAGTGTTCTATAAATATAATCCCACCCTTTCTATCTTGACACAGTTTTTATGAACCGGTTCTGCTTTTTTGTAGTCATTGTGCTGTCAACTGTGTTCAGTTTTAAACAACTTGGCGTATGTGGGTCAAACGTTATTGTGAAATGAAAACACATTCCATTTAAACATAACAGTCCAAGCGATAGCTGGAATCGAATGCAGCTACATATTAACAGATTTTTGCCAGGTTTTTTTTTTCTGATACTGTGGCAAACCAATTGATGGGGACACTACTATCACCACCACTACTACCACATTTTATTGCTGTCCTTTAACGAACTTAATTTTAATCCATTTTTATAAAGTTTTCTTTTTAATTTTTGTTGGTTTTGTGTAAGTCTTGCACCATGGAGGTTTTTTAAGTTTAAAACGTATAATCTACCAGCGACTACTGTATTTACTGGTATAATTCTCACACTGACACACTTCATATCCCCGTTTTTATTGTGTTGGGGGGGGGGGGGGGAAATTGTCCTTTCATATTTCTCTCAACTAAGCATGTAATGCTAATGGGTCTGTGCTTTGTTCGACCGCATCATGTTGCTGACACTTCAAGGTCGTTGGTCCCCGTATCGATTACTGGCTGCTGCATCCGCGCTGCAAACATGTAAACAAAATCAGTCGCGGAGTTTATTTGTGTACGGGTGTTTTTTTTAATGCGAAGGGTATAGTTTACATTTATGTTAATATTTGTTTGGTACGAATACATAATGGGTAAATATGCCAGTAAAACTGCTGTATTTAAACTTTAGGTAATTACTTATGCAGAGGAACACAGCAATAGAGAAGCCGGCTGAAAATGCATTGTTTCCGAGTAAAACGTGCACGTCATGTTTTCTAATACTGGGCTGCTGTTACTAAGTGAACTGGGCCTGTAACTACGGCATTGGTGGGCAGTCACCGCTGCCCTCCAGAATAATTGTATAGCTACCGAGCGACTGACAGCTGCGCCACCCGAGGATCTAGGGCTGAGCGACAGCGGCAAGCAGCCGTGCCCAGCCACACAGCAGGGGATCTAGGCACTCGCTCAGCTACGTGCACACAGCAATGTTTTCGCTGCTGGTGACAGCACACAAGTGAGTTAATTTTAAGTATTTATCATCTTATCTATTATCAAATGAAGTACTGTGTTTTTAAAAGACGTATCCCCGCGGTCGGCGAGGGATTGCTTACAGTAGACCTCATTTTAATGTTTATGTGCACTTGCCTGTGATTCCTTGCATAATTCATGCGTCCTAATTTTTTTGCACTAAAATCCTGTAGAGTAGGTGCGCGAATTATGCCAATAAGAAGGGGTATTTGGTTTGAGGCGGTTGTGTGGAGCTGTGATGGGAGAGTTACCGCTTGCAGGGCAGTGCTTCGGCGGTCGACTAAGTGATGGCGAGAAATACTGTATAGGCCGGGCAACTGATTGCAGGCTAAGTGGCTATACTTACGTAGCTGGTGCCGGCACATTTTCTGCTCATTTTCACGCAATTAGTTTTCATGTAACGGGATATTTTCATGTTATGGTGGTTTGAACATCAGACACATCAAAATTGGTCTAATTCGGGGACAGCGTGGATCGAACCTGGAACTGTGACATCTCGCTATAATTGGACTCTACTGTACTTCCTCCATATACCGCCTAAATTCGTCCAGATCCTGCGCCATTTTGACGCTACTGGATACTGGCTGGCTGCTAGACCTTATTCACCAGAAAGGTGGAGGACAGTTGTTTGTCGGCGGTTAACTGTCCCCCGGAAGACGATTATAATCAACAAAAACATCAATTTTGGTGGAGGGAGGTTGACATTCAAAAAGTGTTTATAATGATGACTGGTATTCATGTAAATTTATGATTTGATGCATGGTATCTTTCAAACAATGGTATAAACGACTTCGCCTCATCAATGAGCAAGTGTTGCTGCCCGATTGCAACAGTGTTTGCATTGTTGACCGCGCAACGAGACGTTAAAAACTTTGACTGTATATTCTGGCAAGAATGGACGTTCCATCCCGAAGAGAGTACTATTCAACGGCTGCCGAAACTTCATCCATGGTACAGAGTACCACAGCACGTCACTAGATGGCTCTGCCAGTAAGATTCTTCGTATCTCGTTTCTCCAAGCTGGCTGGTGATGTCATGTCTTGAAACTATGCGACAGCTACCCCCTCTCAATCTCCATGTGTATCCAGCTGGCTGAAGGGAATGACCTGTCAGAGCATAAATAGCGAGGTGCAAGCCGACTCGTGACAAATCTTCATTCATTCATCGCATTCGTGTTAAAGGAGCCTACAGCTCCTGGCCTCTACCCCAACTTGCTTGCATGTGATGTCCTCGACCTGCTTAATCTTCACTGCATTCGTGCCAAAGATCCAATCTATGCCAATGTCGTCTACACACCGCAGACACTGCTGCAACTTCTGGGCAAAATATGCATAGGGAATAGTACCAGTTCGTAATTTTTATAGCGTTCTACCCTGCCATTGTTAGCTCAGAGCCAGGTCGACTCAACCTGGTTAAACGTAGGTTAATGTTTCCTAAGCTTGCCAAACATTGTAAGTGGCAGTGCGACATCCCTCCGTTTACTTCCCGTTAAACAGAATAAACAAGACTGTTTTGCCAACTCGAGGGTATTCTTCAGATAATTGTTGAGTTGGCTCTCCAGAATCTGGGGAGACTCATTTTAAGACACTCTCTCACATCCAGGGACTGGCTACCAAGGAGATCTGACTCCCAGTACTCGCCGCGTTATAATGAGTCAGTTTAACATGTCAGACTGCATTCTGCAATTGGATAAACTGACCATGATGTGGCACCTACACAGTGTTGTATCCTGTGTGGGGAGACCTACTACCACATGTGTATAGGTTGGCTAGATGAGTGTATTAAGAGACCAGGTATTATATATCAATGTGACGTTTGTCGACGGGCCGCCAAATACAAACACACAGTCCAAGGCCATCTTCCCTCTCCAGCACAGCTCAAGGCACGGGTGAGCCCCAGTTACCATATTTTTGTAGGACGTTCTCTAGAGGACCCGTTAGTGTCCACGGTCGAATTTGAAAGGGAATTTTGCGTATGCGAAGTGTCCGAGAAGCAATAGGTTTCTCGAGCACACTCAATGTTATAGGGTTATACCCTCGAATGGTGGTAAAAATACGGGAAATTTGTATCCGAGTGAAACCAACTTGGTAGCAGTCTTGCGCAACAATTCACTGCGCCTCAACACAGAGTTCTACTGCCGTTCGCAAACGCCATAAGAGGATAATAGCTTATAACTCGTATGTTGTTACCCAAGCTAAGAAACATTCTACTCATCCCAAAGCCACTAACAGTGGACGAGTTAGTCGATTGTGCGCGAAAAGTGGAGTGCAACTTTGAAGCGCAATCTCTCCTCGACCGCCCAAGGCCGGCAAAACCAACGGAGTCGGATAAGATGTCTGAACGACTTAACAAGTCGCTGCCACCAGCACCACCTGCTTCCAGCTTGCCGAACTGTTGGTACTGTCCTACATACCACTTCAACAATGTTTACCCACTGCAGCCAGCACGACGTGAACGTGTGGAAGAAGGGGGCGCAACCCATTCGCCACATACCACCCAATATGAGACTGATGTGAAGAGCATTCTGCAGAAGGGAAACGCCGCCGCCGAGGGGCCAAGGACCAACAGGGCAAACAATACAGTACTTATAGGAAGAGACTGAATTGCCAGAAGCCCCGCACATTGAAGTTAGAGCTATTGTGATACAAGTATTGGCACTGCTATACTCGGCTGCATCCGGCAACTTCATTCGAAGCGCGATCCTCGCGGATAAACAAAGGGTATCACTACGGTCTCGGGCTAATACAGTAAGAATTGCTAAACCAGACTACGCTCACCATCGATGGTCGTACTACATTTATTGTTGAGCTTCACAAAATCAAGACCCAAGTAGAATTCGTGTCAACTGACATGCAGGAAGAACTTATACTAGGCTACCCTTGGCTCAAACAACAACACTGAATTATGGACCACGGGCAATGGAAGGTATACCTGGGCGATGATTACCACATAAAAATCAACTGGGAATACAGTTCCAGTACCATTAAACTTTTGTGATTCCACGACGAGAAAATAAACCATAAGCTTACTGAGACGCAGTTCCAACAATTGCAGGAAGTCCTCGACGAGCATGGTGGCGCTTTCAGATCTGGGAAAACACACTGTCAGACAAGATCCATCCAGCACGAAATACTGTTGAACACACCCGCACCTATCTACAGCAGACCTTTCAAGATTTCTGCCAGGCTCCATCGCATTTTTTTGGAATAGCTTGAATACATGGATGCGAAGGGATCGTCGAGCTGCCGGACTCTCCATACAACTCACATGGTGTTAGTTCCAAAGGAGGACTGACAGCTAAAGTTCTGCATGGACTATAAATCTCTAAATAAAGTCCCGCTTCAGATTCCTCTACCAGCCCTCGACCTGGTGCACACCCTGCATGATATAGGAGAGGCTAAAGTTTTTAGCACCTTGGACATACAGTCTGGATATTGGCAAATCGCGGCGCACCCTGACAGCCAGAAATACACTGCATTTGCGTCACCAGAAGGAGAGAACCTCCAGTTCAGCCATACCATTCGAACACAAGAATGCACCAGCTACATTTTCATGGTTAATGTCGGCCGAGGTCCTGACAGGCTACTCGGGAAATTTTGCTTTCCCTATCTCGACGACATGATCGTGTACTCCAAATCATGGGAGGAGCACCTTACACTTAACAGAGGGTATTGGAATGCCTAGAACTGTATGGTTTATGGCCAAATTTTGAAGAGCCATTTCGAAAAGTACTCCATGGAATACCTGGGTCACATCGTTTTAACCGAAGGAAACTACGCTCAAGCGAAGGTAATACAGGCTTATAACTGCCGCATACACAATAAAGACGACACACATTAAACTGAGATTATTTTAATTATTGTATTCATACACTGAGAAAAACATTCTTCAACATGATTACAAGCTAGTCTAACTGAAAACATCGACAACACAATTAGCTCTACAGAGAAAAAGGTTGCACTCATAGTCTTTCTACTCGATCTGTCGAACCCTTCACTTGTTCGGGTCGCCACAAGCAATTCAAGAGGCCAAGGAACCCTGAATCAAGATGCAACTCCGCCAATTCCTTGGACTTTGCAACTTGCTCCAAGACTTTGTACCCAATATTGCAGACCTCATGGCAACACTTCACCTGCTACTAGAGAAGGAAGTACGGTGGCGAAGGGGACCTGAACATTGTGCAGCCTTTCAAGCTCTCGAGAGCAACTTCCAAAAAATCAGGCATCAACATCAGTGACAAGGAGAAGGACCCCTAATCCTGCAGACCAGTGCTTCCCAGAATGGCCTTGGTGCAGACTTGTACCGGGAAGATGCCGAACGCAAACTTATTATCGCATACTCCAGCACCAGGCTCGATACCATGGAACAAAAATACCATATAAAGGAGGAAGAGTGCCTCTCTGTCACTTGGACTCTCCGGAAATACCTCTAGTACTTAGGGAATTAGTTTCGTTTTGAGAACCGACAATAAAGCTCTTCTATACGTAATATTTCGAAGAGTTGGCAACCATGCAGATATGTGATTGTATGTTGTTTAGCTACCATCACTTACAGTTATATGTAAGCATGTGACTTGGAAGCAAGTAAAGTATCTGAAATCAAAACACCAGTCTTGTTTATTAAGATATTCTGGTAGATACTGAAACTAAAACATGGCACAGTCAAGTGGAATCACCGTAGAAGCCTTCTTTCAGCTCTCTCATTGCGATACCGGGACCAGCGGTAAATTATCCTTGCAGCACATGGTCGGTAACCACATATACGTGTGTAGTTGGTGAGGGATGCGGGTGAAGGTCCTTTATGGCAGGATGCAAGATAAAATTAACCTGTTTATATAATAACTTGGTTCCGGAATTATGACGACCGGTCTTAATATTGTCAAGTTTCCAGGTAGTGTAGACCTGGGAAGCTCGACGGTCCAGAAAGATTGGGTCATATTTGAAGGTGATTTTGAAAACTACTTCATTGCTACAGGTTAAGATGAGAGCCCTGACAAGGTTAAAATTGTCCTCCCCAAGAATATGCTTGGGTCCCAAGGATGTCACTATTTGAGACATTGGACATCACAACAGAAGATGGACTAGCGTATGCTAAACTCAAAGAGGTGTACAGACAGTTTGTGGCACCGAAGACAAATCCCCTCTATGAACAATCCCTTTTTTAACTAGCGTATTCAACAAGAGGGTAAGCAGTTTGACCACTTCCTTACAGATTGTCGGCCTCTGGTTGGAACATGTGGCTACGATCTTCCTGTTTGCCAAAAAGAGAACATGTTGGTGGAGTGCATCGTTAAAGGCATCGGGGACACATGTTCGTGAGTCTTTGCTGCGAATGGAAAATGCTATACTCGCAAAAGTGTCTGCGCACTGTCGACTTGTGGAGCAGTGCCAGTAGCAGGCAAGGGAGATACAAGCGACGACCTCTGTTCAAGACTGTGGCAAAGTGAGTATTGATGTGGTGACCACAAACAAGAATTAGCCCAGACCGAGACCTAGCAGTAGTATAACTGACAACAAAACTAGTGAGCACAGTTGTTCCAGGTGCCACACCAAGCATAAAGCCAGGCAGTGCCCAGCCTATGGCAGAAAGTGTGCCAAATGTGGCACACTGAATCTCTCTGCTGTTGCTTGCAGGTTGTGTAAAGTTCGATAGGTTAAGGCTGAGTTACTGTATTGTGACACTGTTGTAGTAAGTTCCATTTGTCTCAATGACTCTAAAACTAAGCAACTAACTGAGTGGAGAGAATGTGTACTCATTGCTGGCAAAGCAGTTGATACAAAGTTAGTTCCACAGTCTGAAGTTAATATCTTGCACTGAAACTTTAAGACGAATTGATGAACAGTTCAAGGTCAGCCCCATATCCCTTAAAATTGAAGTCTTGGGGTGGCACAGTTCTTTCAGCTATTGGTGTTGTTGATCGATGCTGTTGTGTTAAGGGTCTGGAATGCTGTATTCCATTTGTGACATAAATTCTGATAGCTCACCCTTGTTGGGGTTGCAGGCATGTGTTGATTTGAATCTTGTTAGGCGGGTTCACTCTACCAGGAGCGTAAAGACCAGTTCATTAGAAAAAACAGTGAAGTGTTTACAGGCCTTGGTTGGTTTCTCCAGTTATGTAAAATAAATACCAGGGATGTGGATAACCCTGTTTGTAAACCTCCAAGGAGAGTACCAAGGGCCATAAAGCCAGTGCCGAAGGATGATTGGGATAGATTACAAAAGATGGGTGTAATATATAAGGTTAACAAAGTTTAGACTCGTGATTGGGTGAGTAACCTGGTTGTTATTGAGAAAGCTACTGGTAAATTAAGACTGTCTAGATACACCGGATCTTAACCAGGTGATTGTCCGTGACTATCATGAAATCCCAACCTTGGAGAATTTGTCAGAAAAGCTAACAGGTAAAGTATACTACTCTGTCTTTGACTCCAAAGATGGCTTTCACCAAATTCAACTGGATGAGGAATGATCACATAAGTGCTGCTTTTCAACGTTGTTTGAGTGTGACAGGTATTTGTGCATGCCATATGGCAAACAGCCAGGGAATCACGTACTCCATACCTGCACAAGTAGAATTCCCTAAACATCAAGCTACAGAGTCTGTACGGGCATTCCCTTCTACTCAGTCAGATTTCCAGAGGATGTTCGCCAACCGACCCAAAATAGACTCCTAGAATCAGCGAATTATCTTGCCAAAGTCCGCTGGACAGAGATCCAGGACGTCACCAACCTCGTATGAGCCCGACAGCCAAGAGAATTCCTACTTCACCAGCTTCAGTAAGTCAACCCAGCAAGAGGACTGCAGTGTTGGACATTGTCATAGTCGCATCCGAGACACTGCCTTCCACGAACGAGGCACCTGCAAGAACTTCCAGTCCACATGGGGATTTACTTAAGGCCTCCGTTCAACTGGTATCTGCAGCAACGATCTCCCCAGAATCCGCGGCCAGCCTGGCAGCCGAGTCATCCTTCCATCAACCTAACCTCTGATTTTGGTGTCTCCAGTTGGGGTAGCAGACAAAGCGCTCCCTCCACTGCTCCATATGACCGATGTGGTCGAGACATCGCCCGACGCCACAACCATTCTCACAGTCGCTCTTCCCGGATGAAGAAAGGTCATCGCCGAGATCTCAGTCGCAGCTGCCACCAAGGTTGTTTTCATGATCACCTCTCCCGGATGAGGGAGACCTAGGATTGTTTTCACGACCAACACACCATCTCAACAAGGGAAACTACAGCCGTTCTCATGCTGCTCAGCGAGTCTACAGCTAGAGGAATAGCACAAGATGGTCAGACGTGAAGCCTACCCTAGACGGACTCCCAGACTTCAACTGGAGGGGCAGCGCAAGACTTTCAGACGACAACTCTGCCGCAGATGGTGGACTGACAAGAGGAGGATCCACAGCGAATCTGCCATTCAGCATGAGGACCAGTCCTTGACCTTAGTTCTGGTAACTGTATCAGAGAGGGTGGTAGCATCAACCGAACTGCCACCTCCACCTATGATGCTGCCAGCCGCAGCCCTGGACCAAGGGACCAAAGGAGGAGGCCATGTACCTACACTATCTCCCTGATGGCGACAGTGCTACCCGACAGGGAACAACAGAACCACGGGGGTAAACAACACAGTCTCCAAACTACCTCTGGCAGCGATGCAGACTGCCGACTAGCACGACAAAGCAACAACCCATCCGAAAGCAACTAGAGGTCAACCCTTGATCATTGCTGGGAAAGGCCACTCTCCACGATGGCAGACCTTCCATGTTGTGTGCAGCCGTACTGCTTCCGCCAGGGTAGCTCGGTGCCAGGGTGTTACCGAGAGGCTCCCTGGAGTCCACCTGTACACTTCACGTGGCCGAACCCACAGTATGAATCGCCATGTCAAGGTATTCAGAATATAGGAGGTAGGCCATTCCAAGCTCTTGCACGGTTTCCCTTCCCGTGCATTCCGAACCGACGACATCGCAGGGAGGACAGCTCATCCCATGATGTGACCAATAATAAGAACATAATAATTTCTGCGTATATTGACGACAATGGTTGAGAATTTAAATATTTCTACATACCATATTTACTGGCATATTGGTTGTACCTTTTTTTTTTTTTTTTTTTTTTTTTTTTTTTTGCAGAATATTAGTGCAAAAATTAGAGTGCGTGAATTGTTCAAGGAATCGCCACGAAACATTAATGTAAACATTAAAATGAGGTCTACTATACTTATATGTTTGTGGTTGATTGCTGGCTGCTTCCTCTATGTCGTTAGTTGAAATAATTACCCCAACGAAGTAAAGAAACACATTATTTTCATTTTGCCACGCATTTAATTTTAGAAATAGGTATGTGGAAACACCTGTATTTTCAATGCAACTGTTAAAAACATGGTGGCTTAATAGGAAAAGCTAAAGCATTTATTAAATTACATACATTTCAAAACATCCCACAAGATCGAAATGTGATAAATATGTCGGAGTTCATACTGGTGTGCGAAGTGCACATTGTAAACATGACGTGTGACACGTGCCCCGAAGCCTGTTTCACAGCCACAGCACAACGCAGTGGTGCAGTGCTGTGTCGTGCGACGCAAGTGGAAATGCAGTGCAAGTGTCAAACCAAAGTCTGACGTCAGAGCACCACGCACTGTAGCAGACGTAGGAATATGAAAATAGACCCAATATTTCAAGGGTAAATTAATTGAAGGGCTTTGTGTGTGAATTAACAACACGTGTGTGCTAGCTGCATGCGAGTGGACAGCCAAACATCTACTCAGTGTTAATTAAGTGCCTTTTCATAGTGTTCTGTTCATGTAGCATTCATAACATGTACCATCCTCACCTCATTCACCTAAATATAGCATGGTAAGTTTATGCAGTGTTACACTGAGTATTATTTATGTATTTTTCAATGCCAGATAAGCAGTGCAAATTGTGTGTGTATCTTATGTTATGAAAGTAGTTCTGTGTGGCCCGCCAACACCAGCTGGCGTGCTATTCTGTACAAGTCACTCAGCATCGAGCATTTTGGGGGTGTGGTTGCGTGTTACTGTGGCTTGAATTTTGTGCACTTTGGTGGCCCTCAACTTTTGCTTTACAGTGATTTCAGTACAATATATTTAGATCATACCGGAACTGTTGTACTTTTAGCTGCCCGAGACACCTCCCCCCTCTATTATTGTGGTTACGTTGCCTGGAGAATATTAACTTGCATTTGACCTTTTTATAAGCTTAGTGCCATTTTTGCAGCATTACACTACTGGCGGGTTTAAGTCTGGCAATGTCTTGTAAAGTGTAGGCCGCAGAGCGTTGTTCAATGTATGAGTGAGTATACATTGAAAAACTTTTGTATGGAACTTATTTCATGTCCTTCGAGCTCTTCAGGGCACGGACCCTCGTAATACCCACCCCATTTAAGTGTTATAATTATGTATTTCTTTCACGAGGGTTAATGTACATGTATCGTAAAGTGTGAAAACGTAAGGCGTGTGACTAGCCTAGATAAGTCACAATGCATAACGTAACTTGGGATTATTCAGCGAACTTTTGATTGCAAAATCATAAAAAATAGTTGGGAGAGCTGATACGAGCAGGTCACGACGCCACTGGAATACCTTCACCACATTTTACGAGGAGCTGCATTCCAGAACTATACTATGGTCGTCGGCCTAGCGACCCTGTAAGAATCTGCCCTAACGATTTCACATGGCACTGTTCAGCAATGCTTGGCGCCCAAGATAAAATTATCCAAAACCAACCTTAACAACCATTTCCAAAATTACACCACTCCTCAGATACTGCCTCTAACCACTAAGGCACCATGGCTCCACATCAAAATGGCTTGCCCGAATGTGTGGCGACTTCTTACCGTCTTCTGACACTTTGACTTCCATTAAAATGGTGCCCAACTTAGTAGCATAATCCTGAAAACCCACCAAATTTCTCCAAATATTCCTCTCTAACTTTCCTTGATTTACCCGTGGAGAGGGAGCTGAGTGGTCAACTTGGCGACCCGCACAGCATGGAGTGGCAATGAGACACCTTCCAGATGTCCACACGATGCTAGGAAGGACACGCGTGTTCTGCGGGAAAAAGCATGTCAGTAGTACAAGGCAATTGCCATTGTTTCGACAAGGGCGGCGAACGGCTGTGAGGCGGCCAGTTTGGGGTGGCAGACGTGACATCACTGGCAGGACATCCCGTCGCCGCCACATGCTCAGTAGGAGAGGGTATGAATGAGGAGGAAGTATACGAAAGATGTTCCTCCTCCCCATGCTACCCGCTCACCATACACCAGTTTTCATCTGTGCGCCTGCCGTCTGTTGACCCCTGCGCTATGCTCTGCAGGGCTGCCACGATGCACCACCCGTCCATACCACGCTTCCGCATCTGCGCTTACGCGCTTCTGCATCCATGCTTCTGCGAGCACGTGGGTGTGTTGACAAATGCACATGATGGCTGGCCAGGCACATCTGCTCGCATTGTGTCCAAGTAATGACGAGAGACCTGATCGCCAAATACGAACTAGGCACACATTATTTTGCAGATGTCCAGCAGTCAACCATATCGCGTGCAACCACATGGAAGTGCGACAGGAGCAATCAATTGATGAACTTTCGGACCAACCTAACCAAAATAAAAATCGCGATCAAGGAAACTGGTGTCTAAATTTATTATGCACGGGAGTGGGAACACTACTATTCAAATTCGAATTGTGTCAAGTTTTCACAGCGAGTGTCTAAGCGAAACGGAAGCAAGCAGAATGGCAGAGATGCGGTATGTTTGCTACAGCTGTAAGCAAAATTTCGGACCCATACAAATAGCATATAAATATGAACAGATTTGTAACGGGCTTGAAATATAATTCATTGGAACAGCCAAATGAAGAGGGCAGTAATGAAAACAATGGAAACATGGAAACTGCATTCAGCAACCAGTGGAGATGTGGCAACACTGGGAAGGCAGGAGTTCGAGGACTGCATGAGCAAGGAGGGTGTCAACAGCGGCATGTAACACATCATACCGACGCACGTGGCTACCAACAACCACAACGCAACGATTATGCGGTCTGCTCTGCTAGTACGAGCACTATCCACAGTTCTCTTATCAAGGCAAACCTTTAACGCCATATCTACCCCCTGTTACCCACCTACTACCCACAACACATGAATTAGCAAGCAATGTTATCCACACCTTTTCCTTCAGTAACTCCACTAACGTTTCCCATGCACAGTTACGAAGCAAACATGATGCAGAATTGGCCGTAAGAACAGAAAAGGAATCAGATGCAGTAATAAAATAGGAACTGATCAATGAGAACCACCAAGTAAGACCCTCAAAAAAATTTCGAACATTACCAACATTTTCAGGCACTACGAATGAGGATCCAACCGCATGTGTAGATCAATGCATTGAAAGATTGAGGAGATACTGCGTTCGTGAGGAAGAGTGGGTAAGCTGCATCGGAAATCAGATGGTGGGTGGAGCCGGTAAATGATACATGGCCATAAACCACGTCGTCTTCAGCTGGGACGAGTTTGTGATTTTCAATGAAGGTATGGCAGAATCTTCACATCGCTGCAGTCATAAACCAAATTGCTGTGGCAAGAACAGCAGACAGACCAGCCACTGCCGACATTCATCACTCAGAAAGTTCAACAAATACACAGGTTTCAACCACAACTGCCAGAACGGGAGGGTACTAGAAACCATCACTGAAATGGCACTTCCGGAGTACCGTGTCACGTTACTTCCCTTTATGAACAGCCGTGTGGAGGAGGCTTTGAAAGCTGCAGTGATTCTGGAGCGAAACACACGCCAATCTAGCCGCGAGTCTGGTGCTGCACAAGGGTGGCACGAGTTTGAAAGCCAACACGCTCAACTGCGATAACAGTACAGCAGGGCAGTGAAACTGAGTGTTGAACCACGATGGGAGCAAGTGTTAGGACTAGACCACATCAGAGGGAATGCATGCCGTCACGATAACCCCAGCAATAGGGTAAATACGGCATGACCTGGCGAGGAGGGATCTTGCAGAAGAGAGGGAGGAGACTACGAACCCCGAACACCCTGCCATTACTGCAGACCAACCGAGGTTTATCATTGCCACAGCCGCTGTCCAAACAATCCGAACCTAGGTGGTTATCACGGCCCAGCCCAGAAAAAATCAGGAAAACGACCCATGGGGGTAAGGATGCAAGACGCAGACACCCCATTACAGAGAAAACACCTGGACACAATACCACACTAGACATTGATCCAGCAAGTGAGCTGCAACATGGCACAATTCATTCACATCCTCGTCCATTGGAATGGGCGTCTGTTTCTTGCACTCGTTGACACAGCTGCTTCCCACAATTTCGTCAAAAAGCACTTTGTCAGCGCAAGAGTAATACGACTCGCAACAGGACAGCATAGCAGTAGCGTAGAGGAGCAAGCTATGGTGACGGTGCTTGTATGGATTTAGAAACCATAACAACAGCTATAGTAACCGACGAAATCCAGGAAGATGCAATACTGGGTGTGCCATGGATGCAGGAACAAAACACCATTGTGGAGCCCGTCGCCAGGAGGATCCATTTTGGTTCAACAGAGCGACGTACTATATATATAACATAGATTGGAAGAACCCTGAAAATTTACTGTGCATCAAGCTGAGCGACTTCGACCATGAGGTCCCACCAGAACATAGTGCGCTTAGGCGAACGATGGTAGCAGAACACAAGATCAAACTTATGCAAGAGGAACTGATATATGCCATACATAGAAGCTACTTGCCATGCCAATCACAGATAGTCGGGAAGTAGGTGACATAAATGTTGGCGAACGGTGTCATTGAACCAACTAGAAGTCGCTAAAACTCGGCGATTACGCCCGCACCTCAGAAAGATGGCAACTGGAGTTTCTGTGTGGACTTCTGCCCCCTCAATCAGGTGACCCGCAGCCCTTTACCAACGTATGTGAGTGTGCGAGATGCATTAAGTTCACTAGGAAATACGGAAATCCTGACGTCGTTGGACCTGAGCAGTGGGTACTGGCAGGTGCCCGTCAAGCAAGAAGACCGAGAAAAGATGGTGTTCATCACAAGGGAAGACAATACCAGCTTAGTTCAATGCTTCAGAGTACATGAGCTGACCATCTGCCCGAAGCCCTCTTCACCCTTCGCCGGCATGTAAATGTAGCCACAGGGCGAACACCCGCACACTTTCTACTAGACCGCTAACTGGCCTTACCAGGGGAAAAACAATGCCCGAGAAACAGTACGAACAGCAGCGCAGGACAGCAGGAGAGAAGATGCCGAGAACAGCGGGAACAACAACATCAGTGCCAGCACTGTACGAGGCGAGTCCCGACAACCACGAGACGACCACCACTGGCTCTGCAAGCGGGGCAAAAGATTTACCTAGGCACGCACCCGCAATTGATAGCGAAGCAAAACTTGTGTGCGGGTGTAGCCACGAAGTAGAGCGGCCCGCACAAAATTGTAAGTAATGTGTGACCAACTACTTACATGGTCCGAGTGGGCAGGAGGCTGGTATGGGCCCACCGGGATGACGTGCTCCAAGCACCTAGTGATATCCCCAGTGAGAACGGACCAGGTTGCCCAGAGACCCATGATGGCGGAACAGCTGCCAAGGTCTGTGGGAAAGCAGGAGAAGAAGGTGGGTCAGCACCTCTGCCAGAGGGGCCCCTACATGATGCCCAAGTGCTGTCGACGTGAGATGTGGCAATGTCTCCCAGAAGTCAGTCGAGTATGGATACAGCAAGGGAAATGGGAGGAACGCAGGCCAGCCTTACCGCCCCAGAACTGCAAGGAGGAGCAATGTATGAGCAATGAAATGAGGGATAAGGAACAAGGGAGGAAGAAGCACCGATGATGTTACACGACGAGGCACCGACAAATGCAACCATGCCAACATAAGTGCTGCCACCAGTACTTACACATGCAGCAGCAACTACGTCAATGGACGCTTCAGCGCCCATCAATGCAGCACCTCTGTGAGAAGGGGAGGACACACAAGGGAGAACATGAGGAGCAGTAGTGGCTGGGGGGCTGCATCAGAGTGGCCAGCCCACCTGATATCTAGTTACACAGGTCACACCCAGCACTGGCAGAGCAAGCGAAGAGGGAACACAGCGTGAGTAGCAGTGACAGTGAGGGTAGCGGGTCGGCCGGCTTGTACTGTCCACGGGAGTCACATCAGTGCAGCACATTTCAATGGCGCAGTATGCATATACGCTCGATCTAAAGTGCAGTGCAGTGTCGTGCGATGCAAGTGGAAATGCAGTACAAGTGCAAAAATCTACAGTGTGACATCAGAGCGCCGTGTGCTGTAGCAGATGCAGGAGTATGAAAATAGACACTTTTTGTTAAGGTAAATTAATTGAAGGGCTTTGTATGTGAACTAACGACATGTGTGCCCACATTCGTGCTAGTTGTGTGTGAGAGAACAGCCAAAAATCCACTCAGTATTAATAAAGTGCCTTTTCATAGTGTTCTGTTCATGTCTTATTCATAACATGTGTCATCCTCACCTCATTCGCCTATATCTTGCAGCGTTAAAGATGAGAATTATTTATGTATGCTTCAGTACCAGCTAACAAGTGCAAAGTGTTATGTATGTATCTTATGTTTCAGAAAGTAGTTCCACGTTGCCCGCCGACCCACCAACACCGGCCAGCGCGTCACGTTGTGCAAGTCAGTTAGCATCGAGCATCTCGGGGGTATAGTTGTATGTTACTGTGATTCGGGTTTAATGCGCTAGGGCGGCCCTCAACTTTTGTTTGCAGTGATTTCACTACAGTAGCTATTTAATCATACTGGAGACATTGTTCTTTTAGTTGCCCGAGACACACCAACCCCCTTCTTCAAAAGTGCTTGCATTGCCTGGGGAAGTATAACGTCCACTTAACCATTTTATAGGCTTCGCGCCATTTTTGCAGCATTAACCTACCGACAGTTTGACACACTGTGCCTCCAGAGGTTGTGATGTCTTAGTGTCCTGACCTAGGAGCAGGTGTAGGAAAGGAACTAATGATGTTGAATGAGGTCGTACGGTCGATGGCCTACGGCGAATCTGGATACGCAGTCGATATGAAGGAGAGCTAAATCAATTGTCTGTTAAATTATGCTGAATGTAAAATATTTCCCTTCGGGCGAAGCTGTCGCCCACTTCGCACACGTATATTATCACTGAATTTACTCTCCCTGTGGGAGGCACGCCCTGTAAATACAAAACATACACTGAAATACACCTTAAAGTTGATGCTGCTATGAGGGCGCAGGACCTGATGAACTCAGGAGAATTAATACAATAAAACACGTTAATTAGGGTATGAATGTTTTATTACTACAAAGGTACAACGAAATATTGCTCCACATGAGAATACGTACTCAAGGTTAAGCGGACCCGGCACTCTGTGCCTACCAGTGGTCACTACTGTGGAAAGTAAGGCGTAGGCCTAAGTTAGAATTACGTAAAATGTGTCTCATGCGAGAAGTCCTGGTATGTCACTTCAGGATGCAGGTAAACCTCCCCTCGGCTAACTAAAAGTACTGAAATGTTCCTGAGTTACGTAAACTATTGCGATGAAATAAAATGCAACCCGATTGAATTGGCGAGGGGGGTACGTGTAGCTTACCTTCTGCTCTACCGGTTGTCTGGAGAGGTGAAGTCTGACTAACAACATGGCGTCAGCTATGCCGCATGTCCAGCGAATCCAGCGCCAAAAAGAAAACATGAAAAAATTGAATTTAATAACTAACATGACAATTGAAATTGCCATTGTACATAATTATGATTACTAAACTTAAACACATTGGTGACATACCCGAGAACGTCGAAGCCCTATATATGGCTAACAATGTGATGTCACGAGTATGTCACCACACATGAATGGTGATCTTAAATGAAATGATGCCTTAGGTGTCTGATCCTCGATAGATGATTATATTGACACATAATTAACATATTTAAATCGGCGTGTGTCGTAATGGTTATAGTCACAGGAATGTGCATGGAAGTGACGACACACAGATTTTGGAACTAGGGGCGGAGCTATGCCCTGTTTTCTATGGTTTGTTATCTACTCTCTATGCTGGAGAATGAGGTTTGCCTAGTTAACTGTAATGCAATCACCACTAAAAATGCTCCTATTAATTAATGCGGCTAGGGAGCCGCTCACCACTTTACACTTCCTGGGGGGATGTGATTCCCCATCTTTTGATACTACTTGGAGCCACGTCGCACTCAGGATTCGGCCACGGGGCCCGACGACATCACACACATCGGAAAGCTGTGGAAATAAGCGGCGCCACTTATTCCAGTGTTCCCTCAAATGGCTGTTGCGTTTAACGGTCGTGACTTCACGGGTCACGCTCATTTGGGCCACATATCCATTTATCACGAGAGTTACCTCTTGTGATAATTGTTAAATATTATGACCTGCGGCCACGAGTTACAGGGCGGCAAGAAAAGTGTAAACGCCATTCTTGTCGAGCTGCACTGATCGAGAATGTGACCTAATGTCTATTGGTTGTGTGTCGCTCTGTGGATAATTCATCTGTGATGGAACAAACGAGCACAAGGGATGCATCGACATCAGAAACACGTCAAGGTTAAGTCTGGTAATGTCTTGTAAAGTGTAGGCAGCAGAGCCTTGTTCAATAAATGTGTGAGTATGCATTAAAAAACTTTCGTGTGTAACTTTTTATGTGGCCCTCGCACTGTTCAGGGAATGGGCCCTCATAATACCTGCCCCATTTCAAAGTTAATAGTTATTTATTTCTTTTGCAAGGGTTAATGTGCAAGTATCATAAAGTGTGAAAATTTAAGGTGTGTGATTATCCTAGATAAGTTAATGTGCAAAACATAACTTGGAATTATTCGGCGAGCTTTTGTTTGCAATTTTAATCATAAAAATGGGCGTGTGAGATGACCAGAACAGGCGACAACACACAACACCACTGGAATACCTTCAATGCATATTTTGCGAGTAGCTGTCGGCCGATCAACCCTGAAAGTATCTGCTCTACCGACCTTACATGGCATTGTTCAGCAATGCCAAGCGCCCCGGCTAAAATCATTGAAAACCCCACTTTAAATTCTTTCCCAAAATTTGGCTGCTTCTCTAATTCGGCCTCTACACACTGAAGCATCATGGCGCCATATCAAAATGGCTTCCCGAATGTGTTGCGATATCATATCACCTTTCGACACTTTGACTGCCATCAAAAATTATTAGCCAATTTAACTCCACATGTAAAAATAGATTTTCATTAAAATGATGTAGGGTTTTAAAAAGGGGAACTTTTTTTTTTAAGACTACACATGTAAAATCATCATACTGTATTCATTGGTCACAGTATCCGCCAAAATTTAGTTGATGTGAAATGCAGCAGTACGGCTGGTATTCCCTTCGCACTATAACAACCACCCACATACAAATCCGCTATGTGACTGAATTTGTTTACATGTTTGCAGCGTGAGCACAGCAACTAATGATATATATATATATATATATATATATATATATATAAAACTAGACCCAGCATACCACCAGAATTTTGATGTCAACATCTCTGATAGCTGATTGTGGGCGGCTATGGCGTGTTGGGTTGGCCCTCGTGTGGTGATTTGGCATTTTCAAGTGGCACTTTCAGCTATTGGTTACAGTGCGTCTTTTGAACGTAATTGTATAGGAATACGGTGTTATAATTGAAGAAAAATTGTCCATAAATGTGTTGCTTATAGCTTTAAAGAAAAGTCCGTGAAAGAAACATCTTTGGGCGCCTCTCAGATAAGATTATTTGCCAATTTTATTTCATATATATTTATTTACATTCAATAAAACGATTGTTGATGTTAGGCTGATGTGTCAGTAAAACATAATTTTGCTTGCATTTAGGTCTTAAATTTCTTTTAAGGTTAAACTTCCCTTGTTACAAAATATTTCTTTTTATTTTTTTGGCGAATGAAGAACTTAAAAAGAAGTGGACTGTAGATATCAAGTGTGAAGATTTCACACCATCCAGGCTTCCTGTAATCACTTTTCCCAGGATTGTTTTGACAAATGTGTTTTCGGGGGTGGAAGAAAATGTTGATGAAAGTATACTGCCATCAGCATTTAATTTTTCTCACATTTACAGCTGAAAAATGTTGATAATACCAGCCGAGTGAGTTTTGCAAACTACGTCTCGTCACTAAACCATTGTCAGCCAAGATTAATCAATCTCCAGGTATGTACAATGCAGAGGCAGTATTATTAAGGTGAATGTGTACTTTGAGGATTGAGTTATACACAGAAAAAAGAAGGTAATTCTTAAAAAATTCTGAAAAATAAATAAATTTCGGGAAATGGTAATATCCATTCTACTAATTACACAGAACACTGATTTACTAGTGGCATTAACATTTGGACAATGAAAACTCCGAAAACGATAGTGGGGATCATAAGATCAGGGAAATTGTGGGGTAAAATAGGTGTAAAATATGCAAATAATAATATATTAATTCATGAAAATACATTAAATTGTAAAAAACCACCCAAGCATTAATTAATAGACAACATTACCAGTACAAGCTACAAATACTATAGTGGGGTGGGGAATGAAGATCAAGGGGATTGTTGGGTTTTAAAAAATACAAAATAAGTACATTTTCATTATAAATTTTAACCCCTCAATTTCCCTGATCTTCATAGCCCTCCCAAATATCAAGTTGCTTGTATTGGTAATATTGTAATGTTTAGTTTAATTCGTTTGCAATTAAATATGTTTTCATGAGACAATATTACAGTAATATTACAAATAATACAAAAATATGTTAAATTTGCAGAACACACATTTTTTCGCAGCGCAAATAGGCTACACATGACAATAATTTATGGTGAAACTCCAAGCTTCGCTTATGTGTTACGCTTCGCGTCACCATCCAGTAATTGGCCAGCGCACCTTGAATCACTGTTTTGGGGAATTACTCCCCTGCTAGCGCTGGGACTCTGGCTCAATGCATAATGTATGGCTACTATTGAACTGAATTATTGCAATCTAAGATATTTTCGTCAATAAATATTAAATTATGTACATATGTTTCACTCGTTTTACCCCACAATTTCTCTGATCTTCATAACCCTCCGCACTATCGGTTTTGAGGTTTCTATTGGTCAAATGTTGATGCCCCTAGTAAATTCATGTTCTGTGTAATTAGTAAAGTGTAATTATACCACTTTCTGAGATTTTTTCCCCCTAAAAATTCGTTTAATTTAGTCAATACTCACCTAATTACTCTCTATTCATACGGCGTATACGAATATGCACTCCACAACTTTGGTCCATTTTACTACACTACACAGACACACTAATCACCGCACATGTATAATAATTTACCTTTTCCCTTGCTATAATACCATAGAAACACTCGTAATTTCACACAATTATTAGATTTAACTCTTCAAACAACATGGATTGCAATAAAACACGTGTTTAATCATTTGTAAATCCGAAGCCTCAGACAGGACTGGTGTAATCCAACCTCTGGAAGTTTCCAACAATCCATCTGACATCAACCGCACAGTTATGTGCAGTGTGTTCAAAATAAGAGTATATCGCGATGTGTGCTGTGTCTCCTGCCTCATAGTGTGTTCGCCCGGCCTTGGACTGAAGTCCATACTACGAGCAACACACACAGTGCAAACTTCGTGTGAGTGATGCGCCCATGTGCATGTTGTAACATGAAGTTAAAGAGCAAGTCAGTACAAGATAGTGTACACAGTGTAGGGTGTAGAGAAGTACAGCACTGGGCACGTGAGTGCAAACGAAAATATGGCCAAGTTAAAAAGGGCTTAAGACAGGTCCTGTGGAACTTTCCTAACAGAATACACGACAACTTACACCCTATTATCAATCCTATTTAAAATAAAGCAGAGTTCTGGTGTTTTGTGTTTTCACCTCATTTGTTTACATCATTCACATCATTCATTGAAAGGGTGTTGTGTTTTTTCTATTTGTTAGTTTAAAATGTATTTTTAAATGGTTATGTTCCATTTTGAGCAGGTAAGCTATTATTTATGCAAGTGAGAGAGATGTTTTGTGAATGGTAGAAAGTAGTGCCCACTAGGCACGTTCCCCCTACCCCGGCGGTGAAGGCGCCAAGCCGGCCAGTCAGAGTATCTTCTTGAACTCGCGAGGGCAAGGCTGTGTCGACCATGTCCGGCGGCTTTCATGTTTACAACTTATCATCTTAACTACAATAGATTTTCATTTACTTCGAAACAGTTTGTTTTAGCTGCCATAACACCTGTCCTCTCCCCCTGTGGTTTTCCATCGCCCAGGGAGACATCATAACTACCGTAATGTGTGTATTTTGTCTGTATAGCCCTGCTGGCAAGGGCGAGCCCAATGCTAGTGTAAGTTTTCGCAGATGAGAAGTTAAATAAAAGGCACTGAGATACGTGTGAAACAGGACTTCGACATGTTCTTTTTTGTCTTACCATAAGGTTATTCAGGGTATGGGCCTTTAGAATACCCATCATTTACTATACGATCATTCACTGTTTAAATGTCTTTTACTCTTATTGAAAGTTCATCACATTTTTGGGCATGTGGACCAGCCGATAGGTCACCCAGCAGTGCGGGTAATTATCACGTAATAAGGCCTGCTGAGAGGTTGCCAAAGGGAAATTCGGTCAAACTTCTTGAGCATCTGCAAGAAGAAATCAGCAGAGCAGTGTGGATTTCTACCCCCTGGGTGAGTGGCCTGGAGACAGAAGAGTTATCTCTACCAACATTGACACTGCTGGGACAGTGTCTGGCACCCTGGGTAACAATGTACATATCCTAACCTCAACCTTACCGACAGCCAAATTTTCCTTCACTCGTCCATGGTCCAGCCACACGGCATTAAATTGGCGCCCTACTGTGGGGCGTAAATCCATCATGCTGATTTCAAGAAATTTATCCTGCCAAAATGTGTCCATTTTCTCAAGTTCATTTTTGTATGTCCTTTTTCTAACCTTTCGATATGCGCAACAGGTGCAACAGTGAAGGAAGGAACCCAACAGTAGTGTCGTGACACCTTTCAGATGCGGAGGAGATGCCGGGAAGTATGCCATGTAGATACGAGGAAAAGCGTGCAAAGTATGTAAGTTGGCCGCTATTGTTGCGAAATTGGCGAGCACATGCTGAAGAGGTACAAAGGAGAGAACGTGATGTCACTCCACCCACCAATCATGCTGCGCAGGACAATTTGCAGTATTGACCAGACGGACTCCCTCCAGCCCTCTTTGCATGCAAGAGGGAGAGCCATGGTAAGAGAAGGTACTTCCCCTCATCTGCTGCGTCGCACTTCGGTACCGCGTATCTACTCTGCACACCACATAGACTTGTGTTTACCACCATGTCGGCCAGACTCAGCATAGTGCCCCAGCCATGCTCTGTCTGCAGTGCTTGCGTCCGCTACCGCAGGACGCAATAGCGATGTATGAATTTGGCACAACACACTGCCAGCGCAGCTGTCAGAACCAACCTACCAGCCATGCAGCGAACAAATGCGAAAACTGTGAGGACAATTTAACAGAGCAACCACCGCCACAGTTAGACACAATGGTGGAAGTGTAAGACAGCTTGAGGCTTCAAAATCTAACAGCACAAACAGTAGTGAACGAGCGCACACCATTTGGTGCCGCAATTTACTGTGCACCGGTTTAGGCGCGACCAAGCTTAAATGTCAACAGTTACAGTGTTTGGATTCGAATTTTTATGTCAACAGTGCCACATGAGTAGCAGCATGCCAAATCAAAGCAGGAAAGTCACGGATTATTTAACGGGAGAAGTGACGGTGTGCAAGGAGGAAAGTTACAGGGTCGAGGAGCACCTTAAGCAAGAGGGAGAGTGGAACAGGTCTACAGACCATGGTACAACAACCATGGTCAACGAAGCCCAGCTGCCGCATGTCACCCAGGGGCAAGTGATATCCACCAAGTTCAAAACACTGCCCATCTTCACGGGCGCACCGACGGAAGACCCAATCGTCTTCGTCGAAGAATGTACAGCACAGTTTACCCGCTATGGTGTTTGGGCGGATTGTGTGGGAGAGCAACTCTATGGGGACGCTCGCACTTGGTGGCGATCATTCAAACACTATGTAGTGCAATGGCAGGTATTCCAACAAGATTTTCAGAACAGATTCGGTGGTGTGGCGACAACACTGCGAACCAAAACATAGTTTACGATGGAAGAAAAAACAGCGCAAGAATCACTGATTACCTTCATCATCTGGAAAGTGCAAGTGGTGAGCTGGTTTTATCCCCAAATTGCCTGAATAGGAAACACTGGAGATTATGGCTGAGACTGCCCGGTCAGAATACCGTGCAGCATTGTTACCCTTGTTGAACGGGGCCTTGAAGGACATGATGCAAACCACAGCCATGTTGGAAAGGATGCCAGGACAACCACGCCGCAAGACAGGGGTTGCATGATGGCGAGATGAGCAACCACGTAAAAGCCACGAATGGTGATGTGGATCAGGACAGTTGATAACTATTCAGACAACACCGGACAAAATTTCAGAACACACTGCAACCAAGCAAAGATCAGGTAAAAAGTGACAGGTTTCAGCTGCGGGAACGGTATTCCGGGAAAAGTGCGGGAACCGCGACATCGAACGTAAAGTGGGTAAGAGACAATCCCCACCATGGCCGTGCCGGTATTGCCCAGGGAGGAAGTTCCACTGGCATAGTCAGTGCGGCAATAATCCCCACTTGAACCAAGAATATCAGGAACGCAGCCAACAGCAGGGACAGTAACCGGAGGTGAGGGGACTGGATGCTCCAGCCATCCCACTCCCCCTGCAATGTAATCAACTGGCGCTCATGCCACAACTACTGGTAAACCATGTTAATAGTACATCGGCAAAATTTATTAGCATCTTGGTAACTGCCAACAACTGTTTGTGTCATTCATTGATCGATACGGCAGCTTCGCACAATAGTAAAGCAGTAGGAGAAGTGGTAGTGACTGTACGTGTGACGGACATAGAGACGACAACAACAGCTGTCATTAACCGGATAATCGTGAAGGCACAATATTGTGTGTTCCCTGGTTAACTGAACAGAAAAATATTGTCGCTAGACGTATACATTTCGGTGCGAAGGAGCGTCGCACAGTTTACAACTTAGACCGTCGTCCAGTAAACTGTCGTCCAGCACACTAGCAATTCATCTCAGTGAAATAAATAGTGATATTCTGCCAGCACACCAGGCAGCTTTTCAATGCCTTCTAAACAAGCGCAGGGAAATTTTCGCTCAGCATGACGCCCTGAGTCGCACTACAGTCGCGGAGCATGAAATACCATTAGAGAAAGAGGGACCTATCCAAACTCCACCTTGGAGCTATTATCCGCATCAAACCAGAATAATTAGACAACAAGTGCAGGAAATGCTTAATGATGGTCGAATTGAGCCCACAAATATCGCCTACAACTCCGCTGTTATGCTGGCACCTAAAAAATACGGTTCGTGGAGATTCTGCATAGACTTCCATCACTCAACCAGGTTACGTGCAGTTGTTACCCACATACATTAATGTAAGAGATGCACTCAGCTCGCCCGGACAAGCCAAAGTTTTCACGTCGCTAGATCTGAAACGCGGTTACTGGCAGATACCCATCAAAGTTGCGGACCACGAGAAAACATCTTTCACTAAGCCGGATGGAAATAGATATCAGTTCTGCGTAATGCCCTTCAGGCTAAAGTTTGCACCCATTACCTTTCAGGACTTAATAGTCCGTGTCTTAGACAGCCCTATTGGAAAATTTACATAAGCATACTTGGATGACATTGTTGAATAGTTTGATATCTGGGAGGAGTACGTAGAGCATTTGTCACTTATTTTGGAATGCTTAGCATTGAATGATTTACCTGTGCGCGAGAGAAATGTCATGTGGATAAAGTTATGCTTGACTTCCTAGGACATGTTGTGAGCGAAGAAGGAAACAAGCCGAACCCAGAACAAATCAAGTTAATAACGGACTATCTGTCCCCACTCACTAGGAAACAGCTAAGGAAGTTTTTCGATCTGGCAAACTGGTTGCAAGAGCACGTGGAGAGATTTGCGATAATAACAGTATTACTGACCGACCTGCTGTCACCGCAGCGCTGGTTTTGATGGACAGAGGAAGCCAAACAAGCATTCCGTGAGATTAAAGAAAAATTCCAGACCTGTCCAACACTCGCCAGGTACGATATTAGTAAACATTTGTATTTACAAACCGATGCTAGTCAAGAGGAAATGGGAGCCGTGTTGTACCAATACGATGATAAGGGGAGCAGACAGATAATCGATTTCGCTAGTGCTAATCTCGGTATGACAGAACACTGCTACAATGTGAATGAGCAGGAGTGTATAGCGGTCGTGTGGGCTGCCAAGGAGTATCGTACATATTTAAAATATCAGCGATTCATATTTCCTATGGACAACATATGTCTGGTCTGGCTCCATTCCATGCGCGAGGCCTGCAGTAAACTAGCATAGTGGGTTTTGATATTGCAGGTGTACAATTTCGTTGTACAGCACATGCTGGGAAAGGATAATCAGCTGGCCAGTGCGCTTTCCCGAGCACCCAGTGCAAGTGTTGTACGGGACAAAACGGAATGGGATGACCTTCCCCCGGTCACATAAGGAATGGTACAAGCGATCAGTGTGCAACAAATGAACATTGAGGATAGGAATGTTTTAATTAGTGAACTTTTACCGCACAGTAGTACAGGAACAGCAAGGATGTCAGTTTTGTCAGGAGAGGAAAGAAATGTGTGTGCAACAAAGTGTAAACAACTAGCATGTCATGAACAGCTGGATTGAAATGTGTTCGCCAACTGAAAGTTCAAAATGGAGGATGTATGTTCCCACCAGTGGCAGGGAGGGAGTGTTTGTCTATGCACATTGTGGCAACGTAGCGGGATATCCCGTTTGTGAACACACAGTAATGAACTTGCGCTAGCGCTTCTTTTGGCCCAGACTGTCACATGACATGCACCAGTTCATTAAGCGCTGCAATCCATGCAATCTTTTCAAGGATAGGCAGTAAGATGGGAGGCAGCAACAACAGCCCAGGACTCCCCAGAAAACCATTTGAAACCGTTTACCTAGACCTCATGGGGCGTTATCCTAAAACAGCCATAGGGAAGCACTTTATAGTGGTGGTAACAGACAGTTTCTCCCGATGGGCGGAGGCCTACCCCGTCAGCTGTGCATGAACCGGCAACATCGCGCAAGTATTGAGTAACGACTTTTTCCCCAGGAGGAGGAACCTGAAAAACTTGTTGGCTGACACAACGAGTCACACAGTTCACAGGATGCAAGTGGGCAGATTTGTGTGCAAAGTGGGTAGTGAGGCACTTGAAAATTCCAAATCACCACATAAGGGCCAACCCAACAGAAAGGCGTAACCAAGATTTGAAAGTGCAACTCCACCTACGAGAAGGGGAACAACATGCCACATGGGCAGACCACCTGCCCACCGCTCTATACATGATATGCCATCGAGTAAATGCTGCTACTGGAAAAATGCCAGCATATGTCCTGCTGGGGCATAACCTTCATCTGCCAGGTGAGGCATAGTGCCCACAAGTCGGCGAGGCATTGAAACCCCAGGTAGTGATTCGCCACAGAGTAGACGTCGACGACGACTTGAAGGCATCCGGCAACACCAGAGGCAGTACATGGCAAAATGGCTGCCGACTACCACACGGCCACCACTGCCTGTCACTGCAGGATAGCAAGTATACATGCAGGCCCATCCGCAATCTACTGCCAGTAAAGACTTTTACACAGAGTTTCCAGCAAAGCGGAGTGGGCCACACCGAGTCCTAGGAAGCCACGGACCAACAACCTACACAGTTCGGATGGGGAAAGAAGAGTCCGTGTACATCGGGACGACCAACTGCTAGCAGGAAACCACGTCGCCGAGGAGGTCGTACCCGATGTCCTGACGATCCACGACAGAAACGCTCCTGTCGAACGCCAGGAAGTCAGCAGTGAGGAACCAAGTGGTTAGGTACCTCTCCTGAGAGAGCCTCTAGAGGATCAACCAGGTAAAGGGGAAATCGGCGACCCACCCCTGGCGAGCCTGAATGGCACTTCCGACAACGAGTGACCCAGGAGGGATAATGAAGTAGAATTGGCAACAGCACCTCCAGCAAGTGAGCCATGAGCTGGGGCAGAAAGCCCGGAGTCGCCCGGTGCCACTGCACCTTGCAGGGAGCTTCCGGCGGCTAGCCCAGTTGTGTTTGATGGCACAGCGGGAGTGAGTGCTCCCATCATTTCATCACTTAAACCAACAGCACTGGCACTTCAGGTGGAGCAACAGCATGAGGTTACCACAATGCACGACGTCGTGATGCCAAGCATCTAGAATAGAGGAGCCATTTTGAGAACACTTACACTAGGTGACTACCTGGGTCCCCTTTCCTTGACATCGAGTGTCAGGGCTGCTTGTGGGTATGAGCACCATAGGAGAAGAGATGAGCAACTCTGGCAAGCAGCAAAGAAGAGAGGGTTCGACTAGGGGTTCACAAGTGTCTGGCCATCGGATCCTAGTGGCTGCCTGTTCTTATCGCTTCCAGCGATGGTGTCATGCAAGTTACAGTGAAAGCAGAGAAGAGGCAAGCGAAAGCGATGGGAGCAGCAGCATCGATTTGGCCGGCTTATTCTGCCCCGCCGAACATGTCAGTGAGTGCAACCGACACCGTCGTGCATCATGTGCAAGGACGTTGCGACGCCCTGCGCTACGAGACGGCGGCAAAAGCATCGGCATCGGTCACCACAGCCATGTGCGGCTCTACAGCACCATTCGTAAATGCTGCGACCCATGATGCAGGTAAGGATATATGTGTGCTGCCAGTATCGACACCAGGCCAGCGAACAGTCTCTGGGGGGGGGGGGGGGGATGGGCGTTTGACATGTGCTGTGTCTCCCGCCTCATAGACCGCTCGGCCTTGCACTGAAGCTCTTACTATAAGCAACACACACAGTGCAAACTTCGTGTGAGTGATGCGCCCATGCGCATAGTGCAACATGAGGGTAAATTGCAAATCAGTGCAAGTTAGTCTACACAGTGTAGGGTGCAGAGAAGTGCAGCAACGAACATATGAGTGCAAACGAAAGTAGGGCCAAGTTAAAAGGTGCTTAACATTTGCCCTAATAACAACCCAATTTAAAGTAAACAAATAAAGCATAGTTCTAGTGTTTAGTACTTTCACCTCATTTGTTTACATCATTAACACCATTCATTGCAAGGGTGTTGTGTTATATTTGTTAGTTTGAAATGTCTTTTTATAAGAGGTTTAATTTTGAGCAGTTAAGCTTTTATTTATGCAAGTGAGAGAGATGTTTTGTGACTGGTAGAAAATAGTGCCCACTTGGTACACTCCCCCACCCCCAGGCAGTGAAGGCGCCAAGCCGGCCAGTCAGAGTAACTTCTAGGACTCGCGAGGGCAAGCCTGCATCGGGTGCGTCCGACGACATTCACGTTTGCAATTAATCATCTTATCTACAATAGATTTTCATTTACTTCGGAACTGTTTGTTTTATCATCCGGAATGCCTGCCCTCTCCCTCTGTGGTTTTGCATCACCCAGGGGGACTTAATAACTTGCATAGACCATGTGTGTATTTTGTCTGTATAGCCCTGCTGGCGGGGCGAGCACAGTGCAAGTGTAAGTTTTCTCAGATGAGAAGTTAAATAAAAGGCACTGAGATACACGTGAAACAGGACTTCGACATGTTCTCTTTTGTCTGACCGTAAGGTTCCTCAGGGTACATGCCCTTACAATACCCGCCATTTACTATGCAAGCTTTCATTGTTAAAATGTATTTTACTCTTATTGAAAGTTCATCACATATTTGGGCATGTGGACCAGCTGATAGGCCACCCAGCAGTGCTGGTAATTATCACGTAATAAGGTATAGGAGTATCCGCCGAGAGGTTGCCGAAGGGAAATTCAGTCAAACTTTTTGAGCATCTACAAGAAGAAATCAGCAGAGCAGTGTGGATTTCTACGCCCTGGGTGAGTGGCCTGTGGCCCGGAGACAGAAGAGTTAGCTCTACCAACTTTGACACAGCTGGGACAGTGTCTGGCACCCTGTGTAACAACGTATATATCCTAACCTAAACCTTGCTGCCAGCCAAATATTAAATATTTATTGAATTGATATGAATTACAGCAGTATGTCTGGTATATTTACCCATTAGGCATTCGTACTAAAAAAAAAAAACTAGTTATAAATAAGAACTATTCTCCTCGCACTATAACAACCACCCACATACAAATCCACCCTGAGACTGAATTTGTTTACATGTTTGCAGAGTGAGCACAGAAACCACAAATCAATGACAGGTTCGGTGACCTAGAAAAGTCAAAGACCTGGCACAGTCAAACAAAAGGCTGGGCTACAATAAATTTAGCACATGCGCACCATGTGCGATAGCACAGAACACACACACGCACAGCTCGAATCTGAAAGCTACAATCAAAAGAGCACATGCATAGAAACGACGGATTTTACAGAAAACAGACTGGAAATGAAATTAAACTATGCTCGGTAAATTTCATGTGCATGTGTTGGTGACTCTAGAACATAGACACAAGGTGTTACTAGATCGGTATCTCCCGTGTTAAGCTTCTTACACAATAGAAAACTTTAGCATTTGATTTTATGTTTCCTTTCCTCTGACGAATATCACCAATGCACAATACAATTGTACAGTCGGAGTTTGGACAATTGAACATCGGTTCTGCGAACTTCGTAAAAATGTATATCTTGTTACGTAAATAATTTTTATATTATCCAGGAATACATTATACGTACGTTTTCTTAATTGGTTTAAAATTTATTTTAAAAGTTTATTTCAAAACAAAAAACTAATTTGTTTGCTTTATTAAAATATGTCATCATTTATTTCCTTTTCCCATTATATTTGTTTGCCATTTATTTAATTTAAGACGAACTTTGTTTTATATACCGGGATTAAAATCACGTTACAATAAAATAATGCACTTTCCACATAACCTCTGTTAGATTCTCGGCAAAATGGCTGGTTGACTTTGACAAAAAATTCACCTTTTCGAAACCATTAAGAGTGCTTGTCTTTACCTTTGACAGTTCCATTGTGCCTAGCTATAAAAGAAATAACATGTCGGAAAGCAAACGTAAAGTCAAATATTAAAGTTTTCAATTGTGTAAGGGCCTTAAACATCTTTGACCGAGTACGCATATTTGGAGTGGGCTCTACGATTGCGTTTTGTGGCAGGCCCCTATACTAAAACAAGATGGTGGTCGGTTTGTGGCGTCATGGCCAGAATTTCAAATTCCATGTAAAGGCAGGAATTTTGAATTTGAATATATTTGTGCTTATGCACTTGTGAACATGTTTTTATATAAATAGCAAACTATTACAGGCGTAAAGGTACGTGTAATTACTTCTTTAGGCGTACATACATTTAATCTGGAAAAAAAAATACAGTATAAATAAATATATAAATATATAAAAATATGTGTGTGTGTTAAAAATATATATAAATAACATATAAACATACTTTAAATACTATATTTTTGCTGTGGTTTTCTCGCCAAATTAACTATTGAAGAATTTACATATGCATTTGGACCTATAATGGAATACCAAATGCACTAAAAAATTGCTTTGTTTTGCCCGAACAGAAACCTGAACCTAACAGCTCTGTGATCATTCACCTAAGTCAGAGTTGCGTAGTTTATAACACACTCATGAGTACAAGGCACATGACAAAAAATGCAAAAGAAAAGTTGTGCATGTTCGTATTTCTGCCAATGACTGGCTCAGTTTGTGCCGAGTCACAGTTGTGCCTCACCAGAAATATTTGTTTATGTACAATTTTCTTTCTTTCTGGTGTGTTAACATATTGATTTCAAGTTACTGGATCTTGGAAAATCGCAGTAAAGTCAATAAGTGTTTATTTAATGAAATTGATATTGTGAATATTCTTGGCTATTTAAAAAATGTTGTAGTTAACGATTAAATTGGTTTTGTAACATGATTATTCAGTTTGATTGTGTTTTATGTGGCAAGTGAGCACTACTGTAGTGTAGATTGGCTCCAAGGAGGTAAGTTATTTCTGTTTTTTCCCCCCTTGAGATGTCAGGCCCTGCACAGCTGATTTTGACAGCTCTTGTTGTTGCCATTCTCCTGCTATCGCTATCTCAGCCAATTTTTGAATGAGGATGGATTGTGATTGGATATGGGAGTATTGTGCCAAATTTCAAGTAGGAGGCTGTCAGTTTTGGCCGGCAACATTTTTCTTGGATTAGGCTTGATCAGAATAACACTTTCCAAATTAACTCTCCACAGTTTAATGATTTTTATGTGTCAGGAATGTTGTAAAAGTGCAACGTTGTGGTCTAATGTGTATAGCACTGTATAATAATTCATGGGCAAGTAAGAAGAGGCCCGAATGTGCGACAATTTTTAAGATATTTAATAGTTCAGTTTTAAGCCTGATATTGTCCATGTATGGTAGTACAGTCAACAGTCTAGGATTGGTTTACCTAGACATAACACATATTGAGTGAACTGAATTAAAGTTTCTTCTTTTAAACAGTGTACTTGACTTTTATGTACTTGATTACTCATCTTGTATGGATGCGTCCCTATACAGTTTCATATTTTGTCAGCTTGACTGCCATCAACACTCGCCCGAACAGTCGACTGTTCTGTACCACTCTTGTGGTAAACACCACACGTATCACAGTTGCCAACATACACATTCTGCTACTGAGGTAAATAACTATACACTAACATTTCGATACATAACACTCCTTCCCACCAAGAATAATGATTATCCTATACTAATAAAGGTCTGTATTATGTACACTAAAGAACATAGTCGCTCAGTTTCTTTGGTTTCTGTTGAAACCGTGTCAAGACAGACTGATTCCTGATGCTTAGTGGAGTCCCCAGACCCTGGTCATGTTCACGGGGCCTTGTTGGGACACTCTGTAATGAGAACTCAAGACATCTCCGTGGTTCCTGCTCATTTCGATCCTCAACAGGAATCCCTAAAAAGGCACCTCCAGATCCCCTGGCAAGTGAGGTCGGTGCTGGTCGTCTCGGTTCGTCCACGTCCCCTATCCTCGTGCTGATGTTAGTGAAACCAGTCCATCTTTGGGCTCGCAAGACTCGTCAGGTACCCTTGGTACTGGAGACTGGGTATCTCGCTGCTGGGGCTCGTACAAGCATCCTGGAACTTTATCAGCTCTACCAAATGATGCAGCTGAATCTTCTCGACACTTCACACCCATTTTTCCGCGATTCACTGGGTCTGACCTGCTGTCCCTTGGTCTGGAGAATGAACCCACACATTGGGTAAGTCTAGTTGCCTTTCCTGAAGAGGGTGCTGTAGCATCTGATAGATGTGTTGCTGCATCATATGACCATCTTGTGTTTGCACTTGGAAAGTCACCAGACCCTTCCTGGTGCAAACTACTCCAGGAATCCACTTTGGTCCTGCCACATAGTTGCGGATTAACACTGTGTCTTTTCCCTTAAACTCTCTTATGTTACCACGCATAATATTTTTAGCTACTTCTTCTGCTGCACTATAATATGAACGGGGATGCAGTCTGTAGAAAATGGTTTGCAACTTCCTGCCTATTAATAGTTCTGCAAGCATTTTCCATGTGACTGTGCTTGGAATTGTCCTCAATGAAAACAGCATTCTTTGTAGCCTTGTATTCCAATCCCCTGCCTTCAACTTCCGCAATTTGTTCTTGAATGTTTGAACTGTCCATTCTGCTTGGCCATTGCTAGGTGGATGGTATGGAGGCGTGTATCTGTAACTGATGCCATTTTTCACTAAGAATGTCTTCATCTCACAAGATGAAAAACCAGTTCCATTATCGGACACAATAATATCAGGGTGCTGAAAAGATTCCCGAGCTCTTTTACTACAGCAGCTGATGATGCTGATGGCACTAACTTCACCTCTAACCATTTGGAGACTGCATCAATGACAATCAGGAATATTTTCCCTTGGATGGGGCAAGCAAAATCTACATGAAGAATGGACCATGGTTTTTTTGGTGCACTCCATGACACACGAGTTTTTGCCAGAGCTCTACATTTTGCCTGACAATTCTGGCAGTGGCTGATGGTCTTCTCAATATCTTCATCCATTCTTGGCCACCACATATAGCTTCTTGCTATGGCCTTAGAGCGCACCATTCCATCATTTGATGCATGTAGCATCTGGAGCAGGTCTTCTCGCAGCTGATGCGGAATTACCACCCGAGTGCAGCACAGCACACAATCATGGTGTATAGATATTTCCGATTGTCTTATCCAATACGACCAAACTTTCTCATTAAGTAATTTGGGTGGCCACCCATATTGCTCATAATGCTTGACTTGCTTTAGGATAGGGTCTTCCATAGTGTACTGAGCCAATTTTTGGGCATCCGAGGGTGTTTCAGGCATCTCTTCTAACATGAGAACTTCTGCCACCTGTGGAACTTCGAAAGTGGGTGTTGGATGAAGCAACCTGCTCAGGGCATCCACATGTTCAGTCCGAACGCCTGGCTTGTAAATGATCTTGTAGACATACATGCCTATCATCAGACTCCAATGTAGCATTCGTAATGACAAAATGTTTGGGGTTGGGCACCTTGGGTCCAACAGTTGCACAAGCGGTTTGTGGTCTGTAACCACTGTAAAAGACCTGCCTACCAAGTATTGGCGAAATTTTGTCACACCAAAAATTACAACCAAGGCTTCCTTATCGATCTGAGCATAGTTAGGTTCACATTTCTGCAATGTGCATGACCCAAAAGCCACTGGTCGTTCTTCGCCATTATCCATAATATGTGCCAAAATTGCACCAACCCCAAACTCTGATAAATAACATGTTAGTACAAGTGGCCTTGAAGGGTCATAATGTACAAGCACACTCTTAGATTACAACAATTCCTTCGCCCTGACAAATGCTTCAGAATGCTGTGTTTTCCACTCCCATGCTGCTTGCTTGTCAAGAAGACGATGTAATGGCTCCAACACACTAGCTTTGTCTTTCAAGAATCGTTCATAAAAATTCAGTAACCTCAAAAATACCTGCAGGTCCTTCTTATTTTGGGTGACTGGTACCCAGCAAATAGCTTCCACCTAGTCTTCTGTGGGATGAATGCCTTCTTAATCTATTCGGTATCCCAAAAAAGTTCACCACATTGAAGCAAAAACACACTTGGACTTCTTCAGTCGCAACCCTGCCTTGCCAATTCTAGCAACCACCTCTGTTACTCGTGTCCAATGCTCCGCAGTCGACAGCCCACCGAATCCAGCAGTGAGGTTCACTACACTTCGCCCTTTGGCACCTCGAGATCCCCCTCCCTGTCTTGATTTTTGGGCCTCCTCCAGCAGATGCGCTTCGCCATCTCGTACTGAGCCACCCATATTCCCGACGTCCACGACGACGGAGCTGTAGAGCCAGCCAGTTGGTACACCGTCTGGTATTTAATTATTCCCAGACACCCCAGAGCCTGGGGATCTTCTATCCGCCACCTGGGGAAGCATCGAATTGCGAAATGGTCGCCGCACCTAAGCTGTCATGGTCGGACCACACTCGCAGAAGCATCTCATCTTCGCTCGTCCCATGGGGCGGGCCGATCCTGGAGAACGAGCAGCCACGAGCGTGATGTTCATCCCACGACAGCCCAGCTCGAAATTCCAATAAAACAAACTTCTTTTTATATGACGCCAAACTCCTCAAGCACTATTCAAGTAAATGACGTTTGTAGCCATTTTCATCATCTCATGAACTCGGTGGTATCGACGTTCTGATTGGCAACGAACGGGGCACACACACAGTTATTATAGGATATAGCCCTACTTTATGTGCTCTTCACCTGTGATATTTCTCTGTACTTGTGCTATGCGTGATTGTAGCGAGTGTCATGCTAATACAAGTATTATTCTACTTTCGGTGCCTGTACTGTTTTCTGTGCTAAATCAATTGTAGCCTTGGCCGGTGTGCATTCGATGCTTTGTCAGTTTGTTTTATTGGCTCTGTAAGATCGTCTTTCAATATACAGCAGTATAAAGATATTGGACAAGTCAAATTAGAGTATAGGCAGGATTTACAACAGCCTGTCGCGTCCATCTGTCATCTGCCAGTCCATCAAAAATTCGTCCGTCTCCCAGCCGAGCGATTTACAATTAAACTCCGTGCGTCCGTCGTACATTCATTGCTGCAAACCAATAAAAACAAAAAAAAAAACATTTTTACAAATAGGAAAAAATTCTCCATAAAAAGTGAAAAATTTGGCGGTATTGTACTTCAAAGTACTGACGCCGACCGCTGCCCACACGCGATCCCTTTTCAACCCGTACGCTATCTAGCAGGATCAGAGAGAACTATGTGATGCAGAGTGGTGGGTATGCCATGCATCACCCAGGCCAACAGCCACCGACTAAGACATGCGAGTCAGTGTAGTACTTTTTAACGCCACAAGGCCTAACTTATTTTAATGAGTGATTTATGCAGTGCCACATATTTTAAAATTAGTCCCACAACAAAGTAACCACCAGTAAATTAATGTACCAAAATCACAATTGTATTCACGTATCTGTTACCCATATCGTACACAATAGTCACGACATCATCGCAATGCAACCTTATGACGTCCTATAAAAGTCGCAGGGCGTCGTATGGACATATATATGGCCACGTTTTGTGATGTCGCAAGGCGACGTCGGGGTTACGTCGCAAGATGATGGTGCTAGACGACAACAGTGGTATGTCGCAAGATGGTGCAAGGCAACATGACACACTGTACCCCTAGCATGTGTTTTTTTTCACCCATTACCTTGATGCGACAGTAGAGTAACGTTTGGAGATCACTAAATTTTAACGAAAGGCTTTTAATTAATATTGTTGCTTGGTGGGAAAATGTGTGCAGACAGTGGAAAGCAATGGTAGTTTACAATCATTTTATTCTCAAATATTTCAGTGCATGTTTACACTATTATACTTCTATTCTTTATACCACCAGTGCATACATGGACTTAAAAAACATAAAGAGTTTGTTTTAAAACTGAGTGATAGTCTGGCATAGCAATGCGATGTTTTGCAACCACTGCACACTAAGTTTATTGTTCAATGATTTTCCAATAGCGTAATATTGTTGCATTTATTTGCATGTACAGCCATCTTTTGTCTGAAGTAGCAACGAAAGTGTATTCCAAAATAATTTTAAATATTTGGATATCTCATTTAGTTACCGTGGTCACTCATAAATGTTTAAGTAGGCAGGATGGTCCAAAATGTCACTACTTAAATAATATAAATTACTATGATCCCCATACAAGTACGTTTACGATTACAAATACACCAGGGGATGGGGCCACGGAATCCACGGGCTAAGCCGCCATCGGTGAAGCAGGTCAATGTACGAAATGGTACTTTTGGTACAAGGTTATCTGGGAACTCCGGCACATGCTCGCTTGCGCCTGTAGTTACAATATGAATAATGTTAAAATTATGGTTCATTTATGGTATACTTAATAATTATGGGTGCTATATTGGACCTACATGAACCTACAATAGCTTATTGGAAAGTTGGGGAGGTGCATATGCTATTAGAGCACGAATTTCGAAATTATTGTACGAAACACTATAATTATGGTATACAGCACCGTAATTATGTTACACGACAATGGGCCCAAGTGACTTTGTACCACAATTATGGAACATGGGGTGCTGTCATAACTTAGAAACACAATTTAGAAACACATCTCTTAGAAACATATAAGTTAGAATGTTCTAAGTTATGCCTGTTCTAAGTTATGTGGTTCTTGCTTGGGTATTTTATAAGTTATGTGTTTCTAACGTATGACACTTCTAATTTGTGTGTTTCTGAGTTGCGATAGTTCTAATTCCTGTGTTTCTAAGTTATGATGGTTCTAAGCTATGATTTTATAAGTTATGATATTTCTAAGTTATGATATTTCCAAGTTATGTGGTTCTATGTTGTGTGTTTCTAAGTTATGATTATTCTAAGTTATGATTTTCGAAGTTGTGATGTTGCTAAGTTATGTGGTTCTAAGTTGTGTGTTTCTAAGTTATTAAAGGTCTAAGTTGTGTGTTTCTAAGTTATGATCGTTCTAAGTTATGATTTTCTAAGTTGTGATGTTTCGAAGATATATGGGCCTTATTGGTAAAATAGTTATTTGTGTGCTCGGGGCGAATGTTTCCATACGGTCTTACTGTCGCCCTCTGCCCAGAATCTTACCAAATATGGTGGAAGGACACTATGGGAAAGTAGCCGAAAAAAACGCGAGAAACTGGTGCCAGCGCTTCTAGCAGTTTGTGCTGATCGTGCGATAAGAAGGTGTGCATTGAATGGATAGTTTGAGTATTTTAGATTGCGTTTTAATTCAAATTTTTTCGCTTGAGTGGTTATTTATCATGGCAGGAAAGATTTGTGTAGTTTTTAGCTGCCATAATTACAACATTGCGAACTACAGCAAGTCCTTCTCAAGATTTTGAAAGGATGCAAGTCGGTACGTACATGAGCTGTAGTGGATTAAATTTTCCATTCGTGTTTTTATTGCAAAATCCATCCACATAAATCATAATTTACTTAAATACTGTTTTGTTGTTTCCTAGGTGCAAGCAATGGGTGCAGAAATGTAAGAGCAGACCTGGATGTAATGAAGAAAAAAGGGACTAGTGGTTTATACCTACACAAGAATAGTGTGTTCCAATATTTTCAGAAAAGAGGATTTTCGCAACCCAAAATTTGCTTCCACAAGACCAAGAACAAAGTCTATTGAGTGTCGTAGCTGCTGTTTCTAATCTTGTACACTGAAAGGCCTTGCGAAGTTTGATAGCCCTTAACCTGAAAGGTGCAAGTTTGTTTTTATTGGAGCGACACCTTCGAAAAATAAAAGTAAACAATGTTTACAAATTCCACATTCGTCTATTAAACTGGCTGAAATCTCTTGTTAAAGTGTGTGTTTAGTTCAGCAAGTTGAGCTAGGGATATAATTGATTGATTGCTTCAGAAAACTGTTTACTTAGGTATGTGTGTCGGTGATTGCCCGTACAATGTTTACATAATCATTGTTGGTGTATTAAACTGGTTGGGGCCTCTTATGTGTTTGAATAGTTCAGCAAGTTGATCTGAGGATAAAATTGATTAGTTGCATAAAAATAGTATTTTCATGTTTGTGTATGTGATTGCTCGTACACTATTTACATATTAGAAAACATTATGCACCGAGCCAGAGTCCCAGTATCAGCAGGGTAATAAATACCCATAACAATGATTCAAGGAGCATCGGCAATTTATTTTACGCGGTAATGCGAAGTGTAACGCACCAGCGAAATTGGGAGTTTCCCAGTAAATGATTGTCATGTATAGTCTATTTGCACTGAGAAATAATGCATGTGTGTTTTGCAATTTAACATATTTCTGTACTATTTGTAATAGTAATGTAATATTGTCTCATGAAAACATGTTTAATTGCGAAAGGAGTCAACTGAACACTAGGCACCATACCTAAATTGACAATGTTACCAATACAATTTAGAAATACGATAATGGGGAGGGCTATGAACTTGAGGGAAATTGAGAGGTAAAAGTTTATAATGAAAATGTACATATTTGGTATTTTTTTTACCCCACAATTTCTCTGATCTTCATAACCCTCTCCACTATCGTATTTGTAGCTTGTATTGGTAATATTGTCTATTTAGTTTATGTATGGTTCAGTTTTTTTTTGCAAATTAATGAATTTTTCATAAATAAATATTACATTATATGCATTTTTTTTTCACCTATTTTACCCCACAATTTCCCTTATCATCACAGCCGTCCCCACTATCGTTTTTGGGGTTTCTATTGGTCAAATGTTAATAACGTCCCTTAGTAAATTCGTGTTCTGTGTTATTAGTAGAGTGGAATTATACCATTTTCTGAGATTTTTAAACCCCCCCCCCCCCCCCCCCAAAATTTTAAAAAATTGCCCAGTTTTCAGCATATTTATTTTATTTATGTACATATCCGTATTGTTTATATACTTTTTCAATGTATTTTCATACTTTGGAATGTTATTGTTTACATTTGGGAAACTATGCGTTTGAATATTAATTTGTATGTTATTTGGGTTCTGTTTGCACCAACTACCAACTATTTTTGATGTTTTATTAAATAACCAACTGTATGAAAACTGTAATAGTTTCCTTTCTAAGTAGTCGCTTACCCTTTACACACCATAAGGTCTACATATCATTACTGTTTTACTGTGCAAATATTTTAATTTCTCTACATACTGATTTTGCAAGTAATTTTAATTTGAATTAGTGGAGAGTTGTTGAGTACAGCTTTTGGTGGCGAGAATAATTCTTTACCAGCCAGTGTATCAAAAGTGCATTCTGTATGCTAAACACCATGTGCTGACATCACACACCAGACACTTTAATTGCAGCAGTGGAGATGTCATCAGCTTGTCTACAGTTGGTAAGTCAGTGTATATATTGCAGTGCATTAACCAGCTGTCGAGTGAGGGTTACCATCAAAACCAATCAAAAGTATTAGCAACAATCCCCCCCCCCTACAAATCATTCTACTCACAATAGTTTACACAACTGTGTACAAAACTTTCAAACAATAATATTCCACTCCTGAGAGTCATTGTTACATTTCAGTAATATTTATTATAATTATTTTACAAATAAATAAAGGATTTTTTTAAATTTCACTTCCTCATATTTGCTTCCTGAAGTACTCAGTATTTTAACTTTGTGCATACACCTATAGTATTAACTTAAACTAGGTGTTTTTCATTGAATTATTTGGCCACATTCTGCAATGCAGATAAGTCACTTATAATGATATGCACACATTTCGTTTGACCTGTTAGCATATTTACACAGTTTTGTTTGCGGTGATCACAGTATTGGAGAAAGTACTAGCAAATTGCATTTCAATAACAAGTGCCGTGAATTTGAACAGAAAGTACCTTAAATTCATGACCAAAGTAAGATATTTTCAGTTCAGCTTCTCTTGAATTCTGCAACATGTTTTCCAGTCTTCTTGCCATGAAGTATATGAAAATCTATGGTAAAATTTATTGTAAAAAGCATGTATTCAGGTTGGTTATTAGAAGTGACATGTTCATGATGATGTAATATTATAAAAATTTGGAAATAAGCTATGTTTTTGACAGTGAATATCAAAATTAGATGTGCTTAGTGCATGCAAAACTTGAGAGGTGAAGTAAATAAGATGAATGGCTTGAGTACATATGTTAGTATGTGCTATCAAAGATTTTGACCAATTGCATTTTCATCCTAGCACCAGCTGTACTGCATAAATTTCATTAGTAAATGGGAGGAAATGGTTGATTGAAATGTTTAAAGATTGTCATACAGTTATGTTCTGAAATACTCTCCTTAATACAGTAGACCTTATTTAAAATTTGTGTAGTATTTAAATTATATATCATCTATAATCTCTCAAATGTCACTTAAGTGACGTGATATCAGAGGCGATGGTACATTTTCATATTTGGTATAGGTGTTGTTGAAGGCTGTAAGCATTTTGCAGTCAGTGTTGCTGCTTCCTCCATGGATTATCTACACTAGCCAAGAAAATGGATGTCTTAAGTAGGACGTTGTTTTCCAATCCATGCATGTATGTACTATATAAACACACCATGTGTGGTGGTCAAAGTAATGATCAAACTTAATAGTTCTACGAGATTTAATTGGGGTACTCTCCATAGGCACATACAGTATTCTAGGAGGTAACGTGACCTGAATTAGTCAAGTAAAATAATTATGCATTTTATATTTTACTATGGAACGATACTTACTAAAATACTAAATTACAAAAATGAAACCACTTCTGAACAAGTGACTTAATAGCATCCGAACTGAACACTACTACATCTTAAAATACTATTGTACTAAATGGTAACTTTGAACACAGTCTCACTATGAGTGGTATGTTTGGGTGTGTCTGTTTCTTTTTACATAAATACGTACAAATAAAACATTTTAAAAGGAGTGAAGTGAGCAGTTTTACCATAATTTATAAAAACCTGTTAAATGATGAAGTGATCAATAAGTGTCTATGCAATACAAATGCATGTACTCGCAATAAGGCTACTGCCTGGTGACGAGCTCTCTCACCTCTCCTTCAACCAACCAACTTCTTTTCCACTCTCCTCCTGAACTTACCAACCCCTCTCACAGATACCAATTCCTCCCTCAACACATTCCACTCCCTCACAGACCTCACAAGCATGGACTGCCTACCCCGCTCCGTTCTCCTCCACACCCTCTGAAGCATCTCACTGTTGTTTCCTCTTCCTCTAAATACCCCATTACTTAGCTTGCAGTGTATCCCTCCCCATTCTCCCTCTTCATTCACCACCCTGTACATCCTGACTAGCCGTTCAACTTTCCTCCTGTCCTTCAATGAGCTCCACCCCATTTCTTTCATCATCACTGATGGCCTATAGTTCCCTTCTTCCTCATCATCCCGTGCCTGCCTTTTCCACCTACCCTTCACCCATCTTGCTGCCTTTCTCTGCACCTTTTACAGTTCTTGCACCTCCACCTCCACATACTGGTCCCATACTGCTGCAGCATATTCTAACATTGACTGTACCATTGTGCCATACGCCTTCTCCTTCACCTCACAGCTGACTCCATTCAGCACCCTTCCCAGCATACCCAGAGCCGTTCTTCCCTTTGCAACCACCCTCTCTACTTGTTTTTTCCACCCGAGGTCTCCCTACAGTACAATCCCTATATACTTATATTCTGCTGCTTCTTCTATCTCTTGTCCCTCCCATTTGTGCATGCCCCTGCTTATCGCCTTCTTCCTTGTAAACCTCACTACCTTAGTTTTTCTTACATTTATCCACATTTTATTTTTCCTTGTCCACAACCATATCTTGTCAATGTCCGCCTGAAAATTTTCCCCTCCTCCTCTCACTTCAGCATACACAACACAATCGTCTGCAAACAATCTTTTTTTCCCCCTAATCCCCAAACCCGTCATTTACCATTATGGTAAATAACAAAGGACCCAGCACGCTTCCCTGTGGTACCCCTGACATAACCTCCTCTTCTTCCGATATTGCCTCCCCCATGTTCACCCTCTGCCTTCGCCCTCTGAGAAAGTCCCCTATCCATTCCACTACCCTCCTGTCTGGTATCAGAGCCTCCACTTTCCTCATCAATGTCCCATGTGACGCCTTATCAAATTCCTTCTCAAAATCTATGAAGCAGGCATCCACCTGCTTCCCCTCATCAACTACCTGCACCAAGATCCTCTAATAACCCAGTCAGCTGAGTCTCACATGAGTATCCCCTCCTGAAACCATGCTGGGACTCCTCCAACCTATTCCTATTGTTCATAATTCTCACCACATACTGGACCACCAGCCACTCCATTACTTTTCCCGTGCTTGATGTGAGACTCACCGGTCTGTAGCTACCAGGCATCCCCCATATCCTCTCACTGTGTGTGTATAGATACCAAAATAGCATCCTTCCAATCTTGTGGTGACTTACCCTCTCCTAGGGACTTTTTAAACAGCACATCTAAATATTTCACCAACTCCCTGCCTCCAAACTTTAGTGCTGTGTTTCCTATCCCATCTGGACCCCCGCCTTACTGTTTTTTAAACCCCTAATTATCTTTTCTGTATCCCACTCCCTCATCCTAATCTTACTAAACACCCCCCGAACACTATTTCCCCCCCTATTCCAATCCTCCTTTATCTCAAACACTGACACGTACTGTCCTTGCAGCATCTCCAATTTTTCTTGGTCATTTGTCGCATGCCTACCATCCCTTCCTATTAGCAGAGGGATCCCATCATCTCCTCCCCTTAACCACCTAACATACCTAAACAATTTTCCCCATTCCTTGCATTTTCCTTCTTCCACCATGTTCCCCAGAAATACATTCTTTGCCTGTTTGATCTTCCCCGCAAGCTCCCTACCCATTAGTTTCATAATTTCTTTAGATCTTATCATCCCCTCATTTCTCTACTAGGCATGTAATTTTCTGCACTTCTTTTTCATTTTCAAAATCTCCTGTCTCCATATTATGGTGTATCTCCCCCAGTCCATAACCTCTTCACTGCAACAAATTTCTCCAACATAACCTGCATTAATCTTCTAAACTCCCTCCACAACCCCTCTACACCCTCCTCCATAGACCATTTTAAACCTGTCTCTCAGGAAGATTTCTGCCCCCCGCTTGTCGCCTCTTCACACTAACCTTTCTGTCTTTTGCTCTTCCCTCATCCTGCCAATCCCAATTTCCACAACCGAGATATGATGGTCGCTTATACCATCCAATACTATTGCACCAACTACAGCATTCCCAGGTCTGACCAACACCACATCCAGCACTGACACAACACCCTCCTCATTCCATCTCGTAGGTGTTTCTACTACCTGGACTAATCCTCTGTTGACTAACTATGCTGCCGTTCTTTGAATCATGCTACCCATTCCTTCTGCACCCTCTACCCATTTCACACCTGGCATATTCAAATCCCCTGCTACAACAACCCACTGCCTGTCCTTTAGTCTATCGACCCTTTCCTTGATCATCTCAATTGCCTGCCATCTGTCTCCTGGTGGTCAATGCGCTGCCAGTAAAGTAATTTTCCTATTACTACCATCACTCAATTTAATATCCATTGCCTCGGCATCCCCACTAACCCATTCTTACCACCCCTTTTAGCCCTTTCCTTACACACACCATTATTCCTCCTCCTCTCCCATTCCTGTCTCTTCTGTAGATGGTGAACTTATCCTGCCTACATACAATGTCCAGCATTTCCTCAGTCAGCCAAGTCTCCACTGCTACCACTATATCCGCCCCATATTTTTCAACCTTTCCCCAGAAAGCATTTGGAAATGAGCTGGAGGAGGAGGCCCTTTCTGTACTCAACTGTGCCTTTAGTACGGTTACAAATTTGACTGCACACCCATTTCGATTAAAATTTCCCCCAATCCCGAGTTGCTCTGTACTACAAATATACTTTGTTTTGTTGATGAACAAGCACTAGGTATTTCCAAGCTACAGAATAGTCCTTTGTGTATAAGTTTTGGTTTCAGGCCCCAAAATTTTATAACTGGTTCAATCAGATTATGAAGAAGTGACTGAGGTTTCAAATGTTTGTTACTTATGATTGAAGCATGGCTGCCAGTGTTGGCAGCTGGATACTTGCGCGTTAACCATAGCTGCCTGCGTTTCACTTGAGGCAGTGTAGTTGTGGCATAACTGCACGACAAAACTTATTTATATGTGTAAAGGTGGACTCTCAACCATCCTCGCACCTGTCAGGGGGTCACATGATCTTCGACCAATCGCAGGTCAACTTTTTTTATCCGTCATACTTTAACTTTCGACGGACGGACGGATGGGCCACCCCCTTCTGACGAGATTCTGTAGACATGAATACACACTTCGAAATAAAATGCACACACGCTGGATATGTGTTTATTTATGTTGGTGGTAAATTCAGGAAATTAAAATGGAGTATACATTCTTATCACTTAGAATTTTATTCCCCAATAATGTTTCTCTCTTGAAAATGAATTTCGAACCAAAATATACCTTCTACGAAAGAGGAAAGCAGAATAAAAACCATATCTGTTAGGAATATAAATTTGTGAAATATTTATTTTGTTGCTAATTTAATTATAAAAACTTTAAAAAGCAGTAAGTTAATATTTAGGCAACTTATTTTGTTGCTAGGTTAATATTAAATATTAAAAAGATATTGCTGCTTATAGAGCTAAGAAAAACCACAATGTTAAATCACTAACTGTAGTAGTGCTATTTTTAATTAATCTTTCGTTAATAAAACACATCCATTCTCATGAATTTATTGAATAAATGCAGTCGGTTATGTATCTGACAATGAAATACAGATTGGCATTCCATTCTCTTACTTATAATTGATTAACATTTGTTCTTTGTAACTTGCAACATCTAAGTCTGTACCCAGTTACATGATTCTGTTACAACTGATTGTCCTTGTTTCAAGTGACAATATTTATGCATCAAGTACATGTTTAATACGACATAGTAATATGAATAAGCAACTATTGTATTGCATTGTGCAAAACAACACGTTTTAATACTACGAGACGACAATTACACTTAAATCGCGCATGACGAGCCATGTAAATTTGAATTTCCCGGTTATTCATCAGCACAAGCCGCTAGGAATGCTGTTGTAGATTGTCTCGTGTGTTTCCCAATAGATGGCATTTTTCCAAGGTCGTGAATTCGTCAATGTTTATCAATAAAGAATGGAGCAAAGCAGGTCTGCTCGCAGACAGCAGACAGACACGCCACTCAAGATCCTGGTATCGACGAGTGAGGACGTGTCTTCAAGGAGTAAGGAGTTGGGCCTGCCACTGTAGGTTTGTATAGCTTTCGCGACTTCTGAGTGTCTGCTCGTCGGCTGTTGGGTCTAAAAATCTGACAGCCATCTCGAGCATAGCCCCTTGGGGGTCAGCGGCGACAGACTCTCTTGCAGCGAATATTCATACTTAATTCTTTCTTTTTACCGTTGCTTTCCTAGTGAACTCCCCCCCCCCCTTTTTTCCGGGTCCTGGAGGGGCGTAGCTCTGTGGAGGGGGTTGGGCCCCCCAATGAATCCCACGATAATCATCGTCATGTAAAAAACACAGCACCCGGTGCAGAGTTTTATGAACCCAAGCTGAACAATAGGTCTTCTGTTTTTTCGAGCCGGGAAGTTTATTCTAGTTTTCCCCTCTCTTCCTCAGACATGGAATTTGAATTCGAGCTTCAGGGTAGCAACCTGAAAAGACGCAACTCCTATGAGAACTCGGAGGATGCCAGAGCCGCTCTTCGAACCCAATTGAGCAAACGACAAGCAAAAGAAAACATTGAGCACGAAAAGCAAACCCTGGGTGAGTCCAGGCAACAGGCACAATGTGCCCCTGGCACGGCACTGGACGTGCAGCCGAACATTCCGGTTCGAAACCGGTACGCAATTTTGAGGGAGCAAGTGGCTTCCACCTCGATCCCGGCTCTTCAAGCCAACCACCAAACGTGAACCTGAACCTGCGCAACAATGCGAAACACAGAAAGCCAACTTTCCGCCTCGTGGTGCGTGACACAGGTACTCTTTCCTCGTTCGACAGCTCCGAACCATCCATCCCTCAGGTTTTACCATCAGCATGGCCAGGAACGGTCTGCACATCGTTGCAACCGACCTGCAAAAATATGAGGCCGCGACAAACATGCTGAAAAACACTAGCATTCCATACTTCACTTACAGTACAGATATCGATCCACCTCAGAAGGTCGTGTTTGATCTGCCGGCAGACACGGACCCTAATACCATCGCAGAGGAGCTTACACAGCGCGGGTACCAGGTGACTGAAGTGTACCAGTTTAAGTACAGAAAACAAAACGATCTAGACCCTTCCCAATACCAGCTCGTACCACAGAACCGCTTCTGCGTCACTGCAGCAAAGAATGACTCTCTCGACGCTCTTATCTCTGTAACCAGGCTTAACATGACAATTGTTCATCCCCGCCAGTACCAGAGGAAGCTCAGTGACGTTGCTCAATGCAAGCTTTGCCAGGCCCTGGACCACACAAAGAAGTACTGTAAACTGAACGTAGTCTGCCCACACTGCACCGGGTCACACACTCTGGATGCCTGTCCCCAGATAGCTGCTGCACCGAAATGTGTTAACTGCAATGGCGACCACCTTTCCAACTCGAAAGATTGTCCCAAATTAATTGCAATCGTGCAGCAGGGACAGCAAACGGCCCTCAAAAAAATGCAATCTAGAATGCAACCGCAAATGGCAACGACGTCTGCCCCACAAGTTCCAGCTAGGGATATCTCGCAATATCCTAAACTCCTTGATGCAAAATGTCTTCCCCCGCAAGCCTCCTACGCACAGGCAGCCAGAGGCCCCGTCCGCCACGTTTCAATCCCAACAAACGCCACGCAGGTGCCTCTAGACCACGAAACCTTACAGATGCCAACCGCCCCACTCCGCCGGCAAACCCCCGCACCTGTCCACAACTCCGCCCCATCGGCTCCTGGCGACCTGGGAAGCACCATGAAGGACCTCATGGACCTCATGAGGTTCCTAAAAGAGGCTAATTTCCGAGCCATCATGAGCCATTTCCGCGGCTACATGATAGTAGCAAACACCCACCCAGACCCATAAACCAAGTCCATGCTCCTCATGGAGGCGCTCATGACTTTTGCGGAGCAGATGCCCTAAATGGACCCACAATCCCTGCAAGCTTCCGGATCCCTATCCCTGTTGTACTGTAACAGTAACGGTATTTTCTCACAGCTTTATGAGTTGGAGCGAGTGCTGGAGACGTACGGGATAGAAATCGCGTTAATACAAGAAACTATACTGAAACCACGTCGTCGTTTTGCCATTAAAAACTACACTACATACCGTACGGACAGAGTACGAGCAGGCGGAGGTACCTTAATACTAGTTCATAACAAAATCCAACATCACGTAATAAGGACCCCGACTGTGAAAACATAGAAACCACTACAATCAATATAAACACAAACTCCGGCCATATAACCGTCATCTATGCCTACCTAGCGCCCCGAGCGAAATTAAAAACCACGGATCTCGATAAATTAATAAACCAGCCCTACCCCTTCATAATTGAAGGCGACTTAAACGCAAAACATACCGACTGGCACAGTAGAATAAATAATGCCAGTGGTAACATATTACAAAACCACGCACAGCTCCACAGCTATATTATTCAGGCCCCCGACTCACCTACCTTCTTTCCTGCAAATCGCAGACATAATCCGGATGTGCTTGACATAGTTATTACTAACCTACCAAATTTATTTACAGAACTTACAACCCTAACCGAACTAGACTCAGATCACATGCCAGTTCTATGCAAAATCAGCACAAAATCACTTCAACACCCAGAAACCATTTTAGCAAAAATCCCGGTAACTAACTGGGAAGGTTTTAAAACTGAACTGGCGGAAATCTTTACAGAACGACACTTAACGATTCGCGACAAAAATGATATCGATCCAGCCATAGAAATCCTGGAAAATACTTTAAAAACCCAACTAGCAAAACATACAAAATTTTTGAACAGGCGAGAATTTTTAAAGCAAAATTTCCCAGACATAGACATGCTACTTGGCGAAAAACGACAAGCTAGACATGTATTCCAACGAAACAGGACAGAATCAAACAAAGCTAAATACAACAAGCTGAAAAAACAATTAAAAATCAAATTAGAAACACAAAAAATAACAAAATGGGAAAATTTTGTTACCGAACTTTCAGACAACATAAACCATTTCTGGCGGATATCCAGAGTGCTCCGAGGTACTAGCAATAAAACTCAATCTACACCTATCCTTCCCCCAACAGGACTAGCTTACGACCCCCAAACTAAAGCAGAAACTATAGCAAATTCTTTGGAAAGTCAATTCACTCCGAATGAGGACCTCGGAGACATAAATTTTACCAGAGATGTAATAACAAACACACAGAAATTTCTAAATAGAAAACAAAAAAAGGAACCGGAATTAATAACCATGCCAGAATTAATAGCTACCATTAAAAACCTACGCCCTAAAAAAGCGCCAGGCCCAAACAAAATAAACAACCAAACTATTAAAAACCTCCCATACGAAGCCCTCTGTCTTTTACTGGATATCCTAAACGCCATACTAAAATTCAACTACTTCCCACCTGCATGGAAATTGGCAAAAGTGATCACTATCCCTAACCCAGGCAAGGACCCACAATTACCTGTAAACTGGAGGCCCATTTCGCTACTCAGCTCTCTAAGCAAAGTTTTTGAAAGAATTCTCTTAGCTAGATTAAACTCACATGCAATTAAAAACGCATTATTCCGCAAAGGCAGTTCGGTTTTAGGGCAGCCCACTCCACAACTCACGCTCTAACCACTTTTGTTACAGAAGTTATAAAAACTTCACGCATAAATAAACAATATTCAATAGCTGTATTCCTGGATGTGGCTACAGCTTTCGACAAGGTTTGGATACCTGGCCTCATTCAAAAACTCATAAATTTTAAATTTCCCGATTGCTACATCCAACTCATAAATAACTACTTCTCCAACAGAAAATTCTTCGTAAATTTAGAAGGCGCAAACTCCTCCCACCTTCCCCTAACTGCAGGAGTACCTCAAGGCTCCGCAATATCACCATTTTTATATAATATTTACACTGCCGATATCCCCAGCACTTACTGCACTCTACAGATGTATGCAGACGACACCCTCTTCTATTCAAAAGATAAACATATAAAATATGCATATTTGTTTGCACAGTGCCAACTAGACGAGCTGAGTCAGTGGTATAACCGATGGAAAATTAAAATTAATGCAGAAAAAAGTCAAGCACTCATTATCACGCGCAGGAAACAGCCAGAAATTAAACCATTAAAATACAATAATGCAGACATTCCCTACTCAGACACATCTAAATATTTAGGCTTAACAATAGATAATAAATTAAAATGGTCCGCACGCATAAACGAAACAAGGAAAAAAGCTTTAGGGAAAATCCCCTTAATTTACCCTCTACTAAAATCGCCTCGGCTTCCTAAACGGCTAAAACTTTTAATATATACATCTCAAATCCGCTCAGCCATGATGTATGGAAATGAAGTATGGGGAACCGCGTCTAAAACATTAATTAAATCACTTCAAGTCGTCCAGAACAAATATTTAAAAATAATCACAAATGCACCGCCGCGTACACGCATTTCCGACATTCACGACGCACTTAAAGTACCTTATATAGGCAATAAATTCCATTCCCAAAACCATAAATTCTATGATAAATTATTAACACACCCAAACCCCGTACTCAAAAGGATAGGGCAGTATCAACCAGACACGCGTAACCACTTAAAAAGACCTAAAATGCCGAAATTAACACAGTAAAAGAAACTGCAAATAACACATTAAAACCTCGGCAGAGCGAGGAAATTCTCTGATCAGTCCGGGACGGAAATTCGCAAACTTTTAATAAAACTACTTCCCTGTGGCTGTTTCCAGTGCACTTCTCAATCCTCATCGGAGCTGCGCACATTCTCCCCCCCCCCCCCCAAAAAAAAAACATAACAACACGCCTCCAGCATTTGATCTCTCTCATTCAGCTGCAATTGAGCCTATTTTTCGCGCCGATTATTATAATTAACTTATTAATTTTCTCAAATGGAAATATCTAAATTTTAAATCACTAATTATCATCTCACGTTTCACCCTACCATTTCGCAATCATGGCAAGCAGAACTCACGAACCTTGAAATTAACTTCACGGGACTCTTGGCTTAATTAATAACTTCAAAAAAATAAAAATCTACTGCAGGCATATGGATTCTTCGAAACCATATGCCAGCTTTGTTAATATTTAATTTCACAAGACCTGTATTTTCAAAATTGATACCGTTACAGAAATACAAACTTGGGCACTCAGTTAAATGTTTGCCACCCACCTGCCCCCCGCAGGCAGGGAAGGACAGGGTTAGGGAACCGCGGCTTTGCTGGTCTGACTGGCGGGCTGTCTGAGTTGCGCCGGGACGTGCAGGGCGTCCTGACCTCTGGGCTATGTATTCTTTGCGGTCTGGTGAGGGAAACTTCCTCAGCCCGCAGAGAGATACAACTGCTGCAACCGCCTGGGTGGTATAAGGGCCCGAGCACCCCCCCCCCCCCCTCTGAGCTTCGGCAATGATGAGAGCAGGTCTGCTGACGAGCGATCGAGAAGTTCTGTGCCTTGTGCGTGCTAGGCTATTTAATAGTAAATATCAACCATTTTGACTGCGAAAATGGAATTGTTTGTAAATTACCAGTGCTTAAAAATATCTTGTAGTATACATGAAAGATTAATAAACATGACAGTTAGGTTTTACGCAAGAGAAATGTTATATTTGGCAAGTAAGCGTGTGTTCTTTTGTTACTATGCTAGCTCGCTTGCCTTGTAATCAGTTTTCTTTTGAAATTAGTTGTCAGAAGCCCCTGCCACACTGTCAGATTTTTGCAACAAACTGCTTCCAATAAGTTTGGTCAAATAAAGTTGGACAGTTATCATCGAAACGTCATAAATGACGTGATTTTGTTTGAGAAAGTAGGATGGTTTCAGTTTCCATTAAACATTTGAAAATTGGACCGGTTCTAAAATTGATTTGTTATTTGATGGTCTCAACCGATCAGAATCGTGCATGACAAAAATGGACGTCACAAATTTAACACAACGAACAATTGCTTGAAACTAATTAAGTTATGAAGATAATTAATGTAGAAGCTTTCTGGGCATGAATGCTATTTTAAGTGAATATTGCACATAATATTACGAACTCAGAGGCATTTATTTTATAGTACAGGAAACATATCTTATAAATTAAATTTTAATTTAGGAAAGAAACGAAAATAAATTACAATATTGCTTATATTTTTCCTGTAATGGACCGCATGGAAAAACAAAAGCAATATCTCACTACGAAAATAACTTCTAAAAAATATTTCAAATTTGATTATTCCAATAAAAAATGTCGGCTCTGTCACATTTTCAAACACTTTATAGATTATTCGATAAAATTTGTTGGAAGGAAAAATTTTATGGCTGTATTTTTTCCTCAAATTTTATTGTCAAATATAGTTGAAGGGAAAAATTTGATAGTTTGACAGGGGCTTAACAATGTTCCCAACTTAATGTTATAATATACTAAGAAAAATTATGTGGTAAAATCGTATTTTCTCAACTCATAAGAGAATAAATTTCATTAGTTCTTCAATAGAACACTTAGAAGTTTCTCTCTCACAAAAAAAAAAAATTATAATCTTGCATATAACCTTAACCCCTTAAGTCCTCACGCGTGACCATGATTGTGCACATTCTGCACATAAATTATATGTATGAAAATAATCAGTTCATAGTGTTTTGGACATTGTCTTTGATAGTAATCTGATTTGTCAAAGTTTCTGTTGCTCTCGTCTGTGGTCTGATATCAGTGAACACACAGGCAGCATTTTGTTCACTGGGTCTGAGAAGCATGCTCCACACAAGTAGAGTGAATGCCAAAATATTTCACGAATGCAACACTTGAGCTCATCAATTAATCCAGGACCGAACGGGTTAAAGCGTTTTTATATTCTACTATGATCTTATTTACTCACTGAGCAGCTTCGGTCTCGCGAATCACTCATATCTGTATTTCATATCATCTCAAGTAAAAGACCAAATAATAGAGATTTTAAAAAATCTTTGTGAAAATAAAACATTAAGGGCCGATTACAAAATTTATATTTAAAGTATTAGTTATGTGAACACATTATATTTTCAAACAGAAATTTTATTAATCACTGATTAGTCTCCTAATGTTTCTCATTATACATTTCGTAAGTACTGGTAAGGTCAGACAATTATTTTCAAAATGCTATTTTAGTTTAGCATGCTATATCGTCAGAAAAATGTTATCAATTCCAACTTAACATTTTATGCTCAGAGTATATATTACAACCATCAAATTTTTATATAAAAATACATTTATTCACCATTTTGTAAGATAGCTCAACACGAACCAGTGAAGTTTTTATCATATCTCAGAAAACAATGGACAAATAATCCCAAAAAATTCCAAAAATTAAAAATATATATATATATATAAAATTCCGAAAAAAAAATTGTTAGAAAGTTATTAAAGATTTATTGAAAATTATTTAAAAAGGATTTCCAAAAATTTCCACTTTTTCTCGGAGCAGGCGAGAAGGATCAGCGACCCAGAGTCAGACCCAAGTGACCTTGGGGTTAGGGCAAGTGGACCGGTCGGGACCTTTGACCTTTGACCACAACCTTTGCCCCAAAAATCCAAAAAATTAAAAAAAAATCTCAAAAATTTCCAAAAAATACCAAAAAGATATCATTAAAAATTATTATTAAATTTATTAAAAATTAATTATTAAAAATATTCAAAAATTATTTTTAAAAACTTAAATTTTTCGAGGTTCTTCCCACCTACTTCATCTAACAAATTAGTCAGCGGGCCTCCACCCCCTCGCCCATTCCCTTTCAGCCATCTAAACAGGCTACCGCCATCTTGGTAGGCGACCATCATCTAGGAAGGTGACCGCTATCTTGGTATACATCACTTGTCCACCATATCGGAAGCCAGTGCCTATTCGAAATCGAACTTTGACATGTGACCCTTGACCCCTGACCTTGATGTTGATATCATGACCTTGAATGACCTTGAAAACAAAAACTCTAGAAAAATTACATTAAAGTAAGAAAGAGTAATACATTACAGACTATCACCGCCATATTATATGCAAGTAAACTCGACCTTGAACCGATGAATTTGAATGACCTTGAAAATCAAAGCTCGAAAAAATATATATAAAAGCCAGTAAAGACATTACATTACAGGCCACTACCTCCATATTATATGCAGGTGACATTGACATATGTTTGTGTGACTAATCCAGGTCCATCACACATAGCGACCACATGCACGAGTATGTTATCATGATATGGATCAAAATTTATACGGGCTTAATTGGCATTAATTAAAATTTCAATACTGCCAGGCTCTGGAGACTTGGAATGTACGAGGGCAGCTAGGACAATAATCATTCGTGCTCTCCTTAAATACCAATACTCACCGATCAACACACCAATCCACACCAATGCACACACCAATTCACACCAATCCACACGTCAATCCACACCAATCAATTCCAATCAACACCAATCCAAACACAAAACCACACCAATCAATCCCAATCCATACACCAATCCACACACCAATCTTCATCACTCCTCACACCAATCTTCACAAATCCTCACCAATCCACACACCAATCCTTCGATCAATCCCAATCCTTCGATCGATCCTTCGATCAATTCTTCAGTTTACCGTCTGCTTGTATCCATACATATAAGAAAATGGTTCACCTGCTGTCTCCAAAATTTGTACATGTCGGCAGAATTTATGTTTGTGTATGCAGTCAGCTGTCCATGCATTTTTATACTAAAGTCTTTATTATCATTATATTTACATGACATAATCTTTATAAGCGAGTGCTCATAGCACCACTTTAAAGTTGTGAGGGATAAACTGATATGACACACAAAAAAGTAATGTAAAAAAATTATTTTATAATAATATTTTTTATTATGTTGTAATTACATTTTCACAAGAAAGCAGTTCATCACCTCATCTGATATAACACCGATCCTTAAGTTTTAATACATTTTTTTCGGAATTTTTTTTAATTTTAATTTTTTTTTTTGTAGGATTTCTTGGGGATTTTGAAAGGGGTTTTGGGGTCAAAGGTCCCCACGGTCAAGATCAAAGGTCATAGTCAAGGTCAGAGTTCGTTGGTCAGAAGTAAAAGGATAATGACATCTAAGATGGTGGTCGGTGATGTAACCACATGGCGGCTCCCCGGTTCCTGCGCTCCCATGCCCATTGCCCTTGTACCCATCTCATAATTTCCCTACTACTAGTACCACGGCAGGAAATGTAAACTAGTTTGTTTTAAGTAGGTCAGGCACTTATTTTTATAATGGAGGAGTATAGGGTACCTGCGTGTTTTCTTCTAGAGCGAACGCGTACCTATATGGGTTTTCTCAGATTGCTCTCACGTATTTTACATTCAAAATGTATGAAATAATGCCTTCTGTGAGCAGAAGCCGGGCTTTTTACTATAAAAAGAATCACTTTTATAAACAAAAGTGGTAGTTGTCATTCTGAAATCAACGATTTGAAAGGGCTCACTTGTCATACAACGAAGATGAACTGTGAATACGAAGGCCTGCCTTTTACCTCAAAGAACATGAAGACGCGACCTGATTGCACAACACAACATACGTCAGTGCTCTCCGAATTGAAGCCTAATGTTAATGGTATTTTCCTGAAGCTATCTGCATTCAGGGATCTTTTTAAATATTATGTTTCACCGAATATGTAAATTATATCGAAAAATGTTTGATGGTTCCTGTCAAGTATGAAACCTAATATGATAAACCAACTTATATATGAGGTGGGAAAATGTGGTGGTGAAAAATATAATATGTTGCTGGACTGTAACTATACGAAACCAGAGCTCCACGATGATGAATATTGTACTAGAGCATTCAAGATCTTGAAAGTAATAGAAATCACTGTTGACGATCTTATACATAAGTTATGCCAAGAGGACGAAGAAAAATTTTCGGGCTTGCCCATGGCTTCAGTAAATCATCTAGAGTTGAGAAGCAGTGGGCTCAATCCACTTGACAAATAGGCTCTTACTTATTTCCTTATACCGGAACAGAGTTACAAAATAAAATATCAGCAAACCACAACATAAATGCAAAGCCCAGATTGTGCAAGGGGTTAGTAGTGGATCATGAGGTGGCATTTGCCTATCATGAGGTGGCATTTGCCTAGCATGAGGGGCCAGTTACGGAGTATGAAGGATCAGTTGCGGAACATGAGGGGTAATTTGCAGAGCATGAGTTAAAGCTTCAAGATGAGCTAAGAAGTTTACTGGAAGAAACTGTTGAAGATGTAACTGCATGGTAATGTGATCAAGGAACTAGACAAAATGTCTGGTTGAATAGATGCATAATGATGCTTATATCTCGCTGATGATGCAAGCCAATGATTGTACGAAGTCTACTGTAGATATTTCCTCTATGGGCGTACCTTATCCCATTGCTGGAAAATTACATGGAAAACAGTGATACTACTGTGGAAGGATCTTCAGCAAAAGCTGTCAAGCTCGGAGACATGAGAGAACCGCCTGAACAAAGGATCTTTTCGCGCAATGAAGCATTACAGCAATGGGCATGTGCAATTTATGTAAGGCGATACATTGAAGGAAAACATCAAGATTTGCATGGGTTCGTCTACTGGGAGCCAGCAAGTGATGTCAACAATCCTCCTCGCTGCCTCGATGGGTACTGATTCCACATATGATTATGGCGAGACAGTTAAGAAAAAATAAAATAAAATTGAGAGAACTACGAGGCGTGGTAGATTCTGTTTGTGTGGAATGTACACTTGCCAGACGCCAGAATTAAGTCGATGAACTTCAAAATAAACGGTCTTCGTCTCTAAATGCTAATGATGACCATGCGATTTCTAAAAAGAAAAGTAAATTGGATATTTAGGCTGAAACCGGAAGTGAATACGACAATAAAACAGTATTGATGATTATGGCTATGAATACATGATAGTGTTGAAGATGATTATTATTCTCCCAACATTAACATACATTTCTCCAAGTTTCCTTCGGCAGTCGTTTTAAAGAAGACAGAAGGCGCCAAAACTAATCATTACATATTTTCCGAAGACCCTAAGGAACTTGTTGATAGACTCATACATTTGATTGACTTGCAAAACCTCGGGGATCTCTCACGCATTTTTTAGATATATCCAATCATTGATGAACTGCATTTTAGAAGTTGTATTACATGATGGTATGAACTGATTTTTTCTGGAATCATAATTACCAAATAATAATAAAATATGATTATAAAATAACTGTTTTTCTTTATTTTGGTGTGTTGTATTCTTTTTTCCCTCACAAATTTAGAGTGGTGCTATGAGCATTAACTATTAATATAAAGAATTGTATAGCCTACATAATATTAATGAGGAGTTTAAGTACATAAATTAATAGATAGTGCACTGAATACAAAATATTAAGTCTGTCATCACGTACAAATTTGGAGACAGTTGGCATACGAATGTAATTGATATACATATGGGTAGGAACCAACCGATGGATTGATCGAAGGTTCGATCTAGGTGTTGCGATTCATCGAAAGAATGGTGGGAATGTTTAGAGAGTGAGGAAAATATTATGAGACTGATGGAAAGATTGCGAGATTGGTCGAGAGATTAATGGAAAGATTGTAAAAGATTGCGAAAGGTTGATGGAAATATTGCTGAGGAGGAGGATTACGATGGCTTGATGGACATATTGGAAGATTTATGGAAATATTGCTGAGGATTGCGGAGATTGCGGAGTTGATTGCAGAGCGAGCAGAACTGATTGCGGAGTGTGTGGTGCTGACTGTGGTGCACGTGGTGTTGACTGGAGAGGATTTTGAATGATTCATGAAATGATTGTGGAAGATACATGGAAAGATTGGAAGGTTTATGGAAATATTGGACGATTGTAGGAAAGATTGCGAAAGATACTGGACAATTGATGGAAAAAGTTTTCTTTAATTTTTTTTTTATATTTTTGGATTTTCTTGGTTCAATGTTATCCAAGGGCAAGAGTACGGGGACAAGGTCACAGATCTGAAGTCAAGGTGAAGGTCACACAGATCCAACTTGGTGGTCGGAGTCATCAGCGCCACCTAGGTATTGAAAATATAAACAAATGGCAGACGAAAAACTGATATGGCAGGTGGGGTACATTCGACAGAATGAGCAAAGGTGACTGCGCAGGAGAGGGGAATTTTAATACAATGTGATTGATTGGAGTGGGATGACAGATATGGTGTTAGGAGGGAACCTCTGTAAATGTAAACTTTGTAAATAGTTTTTTTTATAGATTTTGTAAATATGTTGGACATCTTTTGTATTTTTTTTTAGAGGTTTGGATTTTTTGTTTTCATTTCTTTTGGATTCAAGGTAATGGGTCAAGGTCAAAGCCACTTGTACACAACATGGTAGTTGGGTAACATTAACATTGCTGTCGGTCGGCTCTGGCTCCAATTCCAGATCTTGTTATGCCCGAGCACTCAAGATTTTAATTTGAAAAATGTTATAGATTCACATTTTATTATTATTTTTTTATATTTGTTGAAGTTTTCAGAATTGTATTAAAATAATTTTAAAATTTCTTGGCATTTTTGTGTACAAGGTCAAAGGTCACTTGGGTCAAGGTAAAAGGTCAATTCAATGTCACAGATATACAACATGGCAGCTAAGATGGCTGACAGAGCCGAGATGTTGGACGGCCAGCTCTGACTCCGGACCGTAGAACCTGTCTGTGTATCTATTAGACATACCCTATGCCTATAAAACCAATTATGACCGCCACTGCTCTGCCCTCGAAAACGATCACCCCAAATTCCTTCCAATGGAACGAAAAGTGCCTTTCGGGGAATGTTTTTTTTTTGTTGCAAATTGGTGATCGGTGCCTTTTTTTTTTTAAGGGAAAAATGGGAAATTATGAGGTAAAAGGCGAAATTTCAAGATGGCGGGGGCCGGTTTCAGCTCCAGTTCCCCATACCCTTATCCCAAGCTTCGCTAAATAATTCTACGTACGTTGTTAGGTATTAATGTTACTTCTAAACTAGATAAAATCCTTGCAAGTGGCCAAACTTCAGTTCGCAGACTATCAAATCACGCCCTAGTATACGTACGTATCGTATTCTGTAAGAGTAACCAAACTCCTACCGAAATTTTTAACACACAGAAATATCATATCCTTCAACATAAATGCAATACTGAAAGATGCTACCGAGACCAAATTACGTGAAATTTTCACACTCCAAAATATAGATCATACACTACAATTAATTAAATGATAATGTAATCAGCCTATATGACAAACACATTCCTGTGGTAACGAAACGCATCAGCCATCCGCCCATACCCTGGTTGTAACTTGATGCCACTTCGTGAATCATTCTGGCCAAGCTTTGCCAAGCAAGGATACTAAACACGTATGCAGCCAATATTGACGGAAAAAACAGTACAAGCCAATAAGTGGCATGTGTGGCCAACTAAAAGAAAATGTTAAAATGAAATATTTATGTAAGTTAGAAAACTCTAATAATTCGAATTCAAACATATGGGGAAGATTCTAGAAATCGGGAGCAGTCGTGGTTAAAATTAATAAAATGTGTTGAACCAATCCGCGAAACAACTCAAATCGCTACTTTACATAACATGTATAAATTGTACAAACCAGAACATACGGGGAAAGTTCTTAGAACGTATTTATTTTTCTAACACAAACTAAAACCATCTTAACCGAAATAACTTCCTGTAAGATATGCAGAGCTGTAGACCATATTAAATATATAGCACAAAGTACAGACAAAATTTCCAAAAAAGGGTCAATTTAACTTTGGCTGCTTTGCACACATTTACACATATTTGTAATGTGTCAACGACAGCCGATTATTTCCCACGAAACTAGAAGTATGCTCTTGAACCTCCTATACCTAAATAAACTTCATTTAAAATCGCAGCAGTTTATCGTCCAAACATTATCCTGTACATGCGCTGTCGAATGCTCTAAAATACCTTGTCAATACTCAAGTGCTAAAATATAACAGAGAAAATAACTCCCTTGATCAAGTTCAGTATCGCTTCAGACCATTTCATAGCTCCTGATGTACTGCCCTTTATTAATGTGACAAACAACCAAAGATTTACAATAGACCAAAGAAACCTTCCTTTAGTAACACTTAAATATTTCAGTAAAGTTTTCGATTCAGCCAACCATGACTTATCACTAGTTATGCGTAGTTCTTTTTATAATTTTTCGGATTAGTCGTAGTGTAAGTATCGTTGCCAATATAGTTATTTGTGAATTAAGAGGTGAACCTCAAGGATCAGTTTTAAGACCTTTCCTTTTCGCAATATTCATTAATGACATCCACAATTGCCTGAAGAACTGTAAAATCCACATGTATGCCGATGACGTCCAGCTATATTCTGCCAATAGAATGAGCATTGTGAGCGAAATCTTTAACAATAGTATTGCAGACTTGAAAGAGGTTTTAAAATGGGTTTCATAAAACGAACTGATATTAAATCCATTAAAACCAAAATGCATAGTGGTAGGTTTTTCTGCACTAGTTGCGACAGCAAAGCCACTTCAATGCTGGACATCTGGGTTGATGACGCATATATAAATCTCTCGTCGTGTGTTTAGAGTCTTAAGCCTTTCTATGGATCAACGTACCCACTGGGTAGAACATGTGTCCGATAATATGTGCAAGAGTTTACTACACGATTCACGTCATACGGTGCTTTAAAATGTTTCTACCACAAAAATTTAGACATTTAAAAGGCCTGTCATTGATTATTGCGATACTGTGTATGCTTTAAATGTGCTGTTAGCTAGGAGAATACTGCGAATTCTAAATGCTTAAGCACCATTATTCTATAGTATAAATTTACGGGACAGAGTTAATTACTTCTATACCGAAAATTCTTCAACACTAGAAAATCGGCGCACACTTAATACACTTGTTGCAAAACTCTAAATTCTCCTCACTGGGACACCGGCCTACTCCTGTAATCGTTTCACGTGTTTGCTTGCATATTGTGCATTAAGAAAGTGAAGCTCTAGAAATGTATACAAACACGAATATTAATTAATATTTCTAAGATGAAATTACGTTAACATGGTTTATGTTGACTACAAGTCAAGAGTACTGCGTCTTTTAAGCCTACTTCCCCGTGTGATAAAAAAGGCTATGAAATCACTTTCCTACAGTGTGTCTGTGTGCATGTATGTGACTGTGCGTCTGTTGTGTGTCCCCCTCCCCCACCATGCAATTGACCATTTTTGATAGTCTCAGAAGAGTTTCACCAAACCCAATACACATACATAACTAAGTAACAACACATGACTTATAGTTTTCAACCACGCCGGGCACTTACTTTCAAAATGGCGGCAATTAAAAAATTTACGTTAATACATATCACTGAAACCATTCACCCGATTTAAACAATTTTTTCTGTCATCCCATATTGTAAGCATTTAATAAATATATGAATATTGCTGTTGGTCCGCCATTTTGGAAGATAGCGCCACATGAATATATAAAAATTTTATGGTATATCTCGAAAACAATTCAACCGATTTTCGCCAAATTTGGAAAGTAGGTAGTACTATGATAGGACAGGTAATATTTTCGATTTATTTCCTACAACGGTTATACAGTTTGACTGATTTCTACCAAAGCATCATATAAACATAAAGGAATGCATTTTATTTGTAATTTTGTAAGGGAGCACTAAATTAATTAATAAAATGTTTGTGTAATATATCGAGAAACAATTTGCAGATTACTATCATATTCCGCAAACTGCGGCAGTTGACATCTACAAATATGTTTAAAGATTGTCAGAAACTTATTTTCAAAATGACTTTTGAAATACTTGCTTGAGATCTACTTGTACATACATTATGTATTCTTCCGCCTTATGTAATTGCCATGGGCATAATTACTTTATCCTTACGTCAGTTCGGTCCAGTGAAACTACGAAATTATAAGAAATGTACTCATTTTACAATCATGTTCATTTTTACACTTTAATGCATTAAAAAAATCAGAAAGCGAAACTAATAGTTTAAGGTATCACAAATGGTCACCTAACACTTTTTATTCTACGTTAAGATATATAACTACTTTCCAGCCATCGTTACCAACTTTACTGTGCGCATGTCTCTCAGAGCATCCGTTACAATATATGCATGCAGGAGCAGTGACTTTTTTCTAAGGTTGATTTCAAATGTGCTTACTTTATCGTGCACAGCCTTTACACAAAGCCTCTTTTGACCTCCAAGTTTTTTGTGTAATAACCCGGGAAACAATTGACCTAGCCCTACAAATATGGCATACAAGCATTACTGCAGTAGGTGATGTTAAGTTAGACAATTTATGAATTTTAAACACTTATTTTCAAAATGGCGTCCATATAGCTGTTTTAGTTTTGTATGTTATATCAATCGAAACCAAGTAACTAATTCCAATGAAACTTTATATGCTGGGTATATATTACATGCCATCAAATGTATCCAGACAAAATCTCTTTCGTCCGCAATTTTGTAAAATAGTACCACATTGCAAATCAAAATTATGTTTCCCCGAAAAACAACCGACTTCTTCTAAATTATCCAAATAAGTAACACTACTGCAAGTTATGTAAACTGATAAACTTCGAAAATGTCAGACTTACATATTTTCAAAATGACTGACATGAAAAAAATTTTAATCACAACTTTTTATCTACGAAACTGCAAAAAAAAATTTCAACTTAACTTTGTGTGCTGAAAGTATCAAGCCATCAAAATTGTCAATGCAAAGTTTCATTTCTACGCCATTCTGTAAGATAGCCCTACATGAAATAATACAATTCTTATGTCATATATCGAGAAAATAATTAACCGATTTCTTTCCAATCTGGCGATGAAATTGTAGTGTGGTATGCCATATTAATTTATGTTGTTTAAGCGTGTCTTTTATTTTCCGAATAGCACCAAAATAGAACATTTATCTTAATTCGTTATTTCTATGAAACTAAGTCAAATATTTAAATTTAAATTTCTTTATCTATACAATCATGGAATGTTATATATACAACCAAATAAAATAGGAGTGCCTGTCTGTGATTTTCGAATTTTCCACTTTTAATTATTTTTTCATATAGTATAATTGATTACTAAGCCATATCTAATGTTAATTTTTTCATGTCTGTCTTGTCTGTCCGACCAGATTTAACTGAAAAACCACTGAACATATTGACATAAAATTTACACAGTCTATAGAGAATAACCCCAGGACTAACTTAGTCTTTGTTTCATAGAGATATCTCAAACGGTTCCGAAAGTATGATGATCAAGGTTGTACATAGGTATTGGATTAAGCTTTTCTTAGGATCACTGCATAAAAAAGGCATTGTTAAAAATTTTTTGTCATTTCGCCTTTCTTTCTGTCTATGGGCTGTCCTCCTTTCTTTCCCAAGAGCCGCAATGGCCCAGTGGCTAGAGCGATTCCTAATGGGGCCCTATTAGCTCAGTGGATAGAGCGATTCAAATACCTAAATGTCATGCAAACGAAGCAGTACCAGTCAGCTCGTAACAAATAAAACTTTTTTTTTTCTACATTTACAAAGATCGTCACATGAATAACGGAGGTTTTATGACATATATCGAAGACCAATGAACCGGTTCATACAAGTATTTCATGAATTTTTGCTACAGTTGGATATGTAAATTAAGAGTGGTACATAGTCCCGTCTGCAGTGAGAAACACGCAGTGGTTTTGTAATAATGGTAATTTTGGAACTGTTAAATATATTGCGATGAAATTTTTTTCCGCATAAGTAAAATATTTAATTGTTCGAGCTGTGGTTATACTTTGCTATTCTATCGATATTAAATATATATTTTTTAAATTATGAAATTGCCTAACTTTGGGCATGATTTTTAGTTAATTGGAAAATAAATACTTGAAACAAAAATTATGACATTAGGTATAGTTTTCTGAGAAAAATCATGCCAAAAAAAAGGTATTGTGACGGCATTTGGTTTTTAGACCTTTATTTAAAACTGTATGTATGTTGTGCACATTTTAAGACCCGTGTCATGCTGCCCTTTGCTATACGCTGTTCATGGTAAAGTGAGCACTTTTTAAGGCCTTGCAAAAATTTTCCCATTAGTCAATTTCCGTCCTTCGGCCACTTTTTAATACAACAACTGTCATGTGACTAATAAGCACAATGTATACATTTCACTCTTCTCAAAAGTTAACGTCTGAAGATGTTTTGAAATATATTTATTAAAAAAGTTAAAGCCTGTTGGAAGTGCCTTAAAAAAGTTCTCACTTTACCATGAACAGCCTATAGCTAGGCAATTCCCTCATTTTGTCCGTAGCGTGAAACTGAAGGGGGTGAGTGGTAGAGGGGCTGGCGCCGGGCGGAAGCGGTGTATTGTATGCACTCAAGGACAGGTGTGTCCCGTTAGGTTAGCCGAGGAACTAAGCTTGGGCTGAAGGGTTATTCCGAGAGATCGCTCACGCGATTGTTCAAAGTTCTAGCTGGAGTGCTGCCATGTTTCACTCTGCTGCATTCCTTGCATTCTAAGAACGAATATTTAGGGACACATTTTGTGCCGTAATTGATCAAACTACTGAACATAGAAATGTTTTCCGTTAGCTCCGATGAATTTATTGAAGCGTAGTTTGATGTATGAATGAAGAATATTTCTCACACACATAGACGAATGTTGTGTTTTCCAAGTAGAACGTGGGTCCATGGTTGGCATAGTGGTTAGGGCTCTCATCTCTGTCAGGTGATATCGGTTCAACTCCCGATATGGTTACGATCGGATTTTGGAATGTGAAAATAGTTTTTGAAGATGCTTCTGTTGGATGGATTTTCTCGGGAGTGTCTCGTTTTCCTTGGAATTGCATTCCAGCATTTGTACACATCCTTCTCAATTTCATCCCCACTGGCCCTCACACAAGACTATTGATGCCACCCAAAATCTCTTTACTCTAACATTAAACACGGAACTGGCTTAGCCGGCTACCTTGTCAAGTACCGATACAAACTTCTTAGTGGCAATATAAGAGCTAAAACGATTTACAGGCTAACAACACTATAATAACTACAAAGTGTATGCAAGTATACGAAAGTTTATCAAATTCTACTTTCAAGTGTGCCTAATTTATATTTCCTTATTTTAATTTTTAAATTATTAATCTTTGATAACTATATGGAGATACAGATGCGGAACCTTTGCTCGATTACCATTCCTAAATATGAAAATACGTAGGATAGTGAGTGTTACCCTGTGAATCATATGGCTACAGTAAGGGAGGGTTGTCTGTTTAGTTAGTTACTTTCTTTTCAGTTCCCGGCAGATTTTACATTTTTTTAAAATATGTGATTGTATAACTTTCCATCTATTTGTTACATCTAATGTGTGTCTCGGCTACTGATTGATCCTCTTATTATTCTTGCTGCTCATGTTATAAGTACCTCTAAAAATAGCTTGCCTTATTTATATTACTTTTGCACAAACAAAGATAACTTTTACAAAGAATTAACATATTCTAGCGCAAGAGCACTTTGCTAAAAACAAATAATGGGTTGGTCGGAATGTTTATTCTCGTGCTGTATATATTTTCCGCCGATGTTGATCAAGACATGCATGCGTTATGCATTAGCATTGCTGGAATGTTAACAATACAACATCGTTTGTCAGATCATGTAGGCCCTGTATCATATATGAAATTAAAGAATGTGTTTTACGTCCTTCATAAAATTTATTTTGTCAGTGGTTAGTGTAAGAGAGGATGCCGCAATAATACAAATTTGAAATTCATATCTAATGTTATAATAAAACATTATGTATAAAAATATCAGTCGTAAACCAATAAAACAAGTTCATCGTTAAGTATGAAAACATAAATACAATAAAATGAGATTTGTTTACAGTTCGTAAAAATGTGTTGGTGTAGCCACAACTAATATGATAGGAATGAAGCATCAAATTCTAAAAGACTACGGCTTTGATTTCAAAGGGATGTTTATAATGTCATTGAAACTTAGCATATCATATAAAATTTAATTTTCTTTTAATTGCGAAACATTGCTTAAAAAAGCTATTTAAGGAGGGTTGTAAAAATTTGTTTAGCTAAATAAGTTACCGTTATTCCGTAGTTTAAGTGTGAATAAAACTAGGCATAATGAATGTCCACAATTACATTTATAGTATGCGCAATTTTTCAGTACTTCGAAATTGTCATTTGTAATTTTCTTATTTCTATTAATAACAAAGACACCCAATTTTATTACGAACGAAATGTTTGACTTCGATGTTTAATAGACAAAAGATTTCATAACTGAGTCACCATGATGACAGAGTATAGCTGGACAACTGGTTTGAGCAAGTGAAACGTTACACTCACCTAAACAAATGTTTCCATGTACGGTTGAACAGCAAAAAAATGATACAAAAGATTTTTCAACGGATTATGACTCCAACAGATGTATTGAATGACACACTTAAAGTCTAGTTTACTCGGAGCATTAGAAAGGATAATTTTCCAATATGGCTCCCAAAGTGGCTGCCAAAAGTTTAAAAATAGACATGTGAATCACAATTTAGCATAGAAAGGTGGTTTTGGTGTCTAAGATTATGTTTTATGACCCAAGATGTTCACTGAAATCTAGTAAATTACTCTCAGTTTATTATTAAATAAGAATTAAATTAAATTAGAATTATTCACTGTCGATAAGTTATAGACGTTTAAGTTACCAAAATTTTAAAAGCAAAAAAAGTTAAACCAGTTTTCTGTAAGTGTTTAGAGTAAATTATGGTTTTAAAATAATTAATACGCCATATATTACACCCAATAGACTGATCATATCTTTTCACCTAAATTACTTAATACTCAAAATTGCTTAATACAACTGGGTGGTTTGTGTGAAGTTGAGTCATTTCTTGAACATAGAAGTGTGCAGATTCCAAATAATTATAATGCCCTGCTGCAGTGAATATTTGAAGGCAGTCAGAAACAGCACATAAGTGCTTTAACCAAGAACCTGTTTGATCTGCCATTATTAATGACCTGGCAACTGCAACCATCCTTTAATAATTTAACCATAATTTACTTGTTTTAGACCCACCATACAGTTCGATCTTCCTTTTCTCTAACTTTCTTTTAATTTGACTGAGTGTTTTTGATTTTAATAATCTTTCTAACGTCACCCCACCATTCAATAGTGCACTTCTCGCATGTTCCAACCATTGTTGCAAAATCTGGGTCTTCATTCGTCATCTCGGACACCATTATACTATTTGGACAGTTTTCTACAAGAAGATGGCCACGAAATACTCTCTGAACTGATTTCCCGATCATCATATGAGCTACTGGATTTCACCATAGACTACTCCCAGAATGTTAGTAAGTCCTGTGCCTGCCATAAATTAATCAATTGCTCCCAGTAAATTCATGAACACGTAGGAGCTCCCTAGGAGCAGGTCAATGGATTTCAGATGACTGTCTAATGATGAGTCGGTGATTATCTCTACGGCCTTCCAGTCCAGAGGCTGATCGAATGTGACTATATGCTCAAGGTGGTGCTTGGTCGCAAGCCTACAAAGGAACTCCAATGTTGAAAGAATACAAGTCTTGTCCCTAGAATACATGTCTATCATTGGTAGATACCTGATTGAAGACTGGTCTGGGTGTTCGTTTCCCTGATGAATAATGTGCATCATCCTGTGCCAACCTGCCAGTGCATTTCTGAGACTGAATGATAATTCCCACAGTATATCCACTTTCTTTGCACATTCTGGAAGACTCTGAAGTACTGCGAATTTTACATCTTCATGGAAGTTTTTTGTTGAAATATGATCTATTATCGGAACTTTTGAAAGCTCCACAATGTTAATATCCATAGTGTTGTGCCTAGGGAAACTATACACTGTCTTCTGCCCTAGTGTCAATATAGCTATCATACCCATTCCATGAAAAGTTCATTGCCCATTGATTGTAATAATGCTGTGATCAACATTGTCTGCTGCAAATAGCACGGCTGTGTTCCTTACATTAATATCGCTTCCAAGTATGTTCGGAGTAGCAAAAATAGCAGCATTTTTTCAAACCTGTGCATTCTACTATATGAAGAGCAGAACCCCATATTACACAAGTGTCCACAAGAAACGTCGACATATATAAGTGATTCATTTGCACTGCAAGGTATATTTGCAATGGTGCAATGGCAGCTCTTGGACGAACTGCTTGAATTATTGCCTGACCTATGCTGGCCACTTTCTGCTGAGTATCTTTCTCCACAAACATTGTGTTTACAGAATACGGGGGGATTCGGGAATGTAATCAATAGCTGTATGGAGACAGACAGTCTCTGTTGTGGGATAATGTTCTTTCACTGATGGTACATTTGTTTGAATGTCACTTGTAATGAGCCTTGCTGGTGCCTCAATTATTGCTCTCTCCTGTGACTCTTCATCTTCTCCTTGTTTTGAAGTGTTGAAATATGTCCTGAGAATGTGTGCAGTTTTCTCTCTCATTGTAACTATATCATGTAAACCATCTCCTTCTGCAATATGTATACAAGTCCCATACAGTTCCCTCAGCTGTTTTTTTAGGTGCTGATTACTATTGGGGAAAGAATCAATATCTAACAAATACTACTTCATTTTGCTCTTCAGGTCAGACACTGTTAGCTGTTCTTCATCATTTGCTTCTAGGTAGGCACACATTTTTGAGAATGCTTGTTCTTTATCTTCATTCTTAGGCCTTCCCGATTTTCTTCGCTTTATCTCAGGGTTACTTCGAAATAGCTGGGGTACATTACGGCCACAATGAAAATGACTGCTGCAAGTGTGATGGTACACACAGTTAGCAGCATGAAGATCGCCTTTAAAGTATGTATTCAATTCTACATTTTACTTTGAATGACCACTCATCAAGATGACTATCACGACATTGCAAAATGTCTTTGTAAAGATATCAGTTTTACAGAACTAAATCCTGCACTATTCACTTCCAGAACACTTTTGCCACAGAGAAAGAAGTCAGTTTTCCTATTGAATGTACCTTCAGACACTCTAGTACACCTACGAGTATTAACAGATTCTCCCAGATGTTTCCTCTTCAAATGAAGTTCCATTTATGTTTTATTGACGTACACTTTGTGGCAGTTTTTATGCACTTTACTGCCAGCAGTCACAGTAATAGTGCGCACTTGATGCATTTATTCCATCTGCGCCATTTGGTCAAATCTGGACTACATCATATCCATCACCCACTTGGATATGACAAATTAGACCAGTTTCGTCAGCACTGAATGCACGCATTTTTAACTTGGAACAGTCAATATAAATAACGTAAATAGAAACACTATTTACTACATTAATATATGTATTATTAGTGCCTTTACAAAATAATCAACATGCAAATAGCCAGCAAACAGGTACATATCCGATTAATAACAGCCCATTCCAAATGATTAAAATTTAATCTAGAACCCAATATTGAAATGTTGGAGGTGAATTCTAAATTGAAAGTATTTAACTTGATTTCATTTCATTTCTTAGGTCCATAAACATGGAGTTAGACACCAAAATGTCCTTCCAAGGTTGAATAGTTTTTGAGATACAACACTTTTCATCTCATGATAGGCTCCTTGGACGCCATCTCTAAAAAACAACATATCTCAAAGTCACAGAAAACTAGACTTTTACTACATTTGTTACTATGTCCTAGGGGCCGAAATCAATTTAGAAACTTCTTGTATCTATTTTTTTTGGGTTTCGGCTATTATTTCTCGTATATTGACCCGTCTAATTATGATTTTGGAAACAGACGTTCTCTTGACAGGTAAACCATGAACCAGGTCCTATATACACACATGGAAATACGATAACGATATTGCGGTTACTTGACCTGATTTTCTGTCTCTCAAAGTAACCATAGGTTCATAATAAGCACAACTGCATTAAAATGTACATAGATTTAAGTCAGCTTTTTCTTCACCGCTTATGTTCATTACATCCAGTAGTGAGTAGATTACATTGGCCAAACTGCAAAAGCTTTATATATAATATGCCATGGATGAGAGGCGGATTTTGACTCACTTGAAATATATATTACATGTTGTAACATATAGCTAATATAGATGATCAGCAGTAGGTAAATATTGGCTTGTAATACAGAACAGTAATGCTGGAATTCGGAGCGTGCTGGAGCCTCACGAGTGTTAAGTCGGTTTTAGTACAGTAACACAACATTCATTTGTTAAAACCATATTAATATACAACCACGTGCAATTGGCTGGATGCAAGACGAGCAAATTATTTGAACGACCACTCATAATGTCGTTTATGTCCTCATGCACTCGTTTTTCTTTCACGAAATATAGTCCATTCACAGTTACTTCAAACTTTCCTGAAGCCCTGCTAAAGTTATGCTTCCAGGATATTCCTCCGCCTCATGCGAACACAGCTTAACCCAGCCTAGAAAATGACACCTAAGAGACAGCGTATCGCGTTCGTGTGCACTCAGTTTAATGTAATAATTTGCATAAGAACGGCTTATTACTACGCACTACCAATGCACATTCTCCCTGTATTTATGCATTTTAGTTATAAACGAAATAATATGGTTTACAGATAAAATATAGTAAAAAGTTCTATTGAACAAGAATTTCTTTATTTTAACGAAAGATTTGAAAAGTTTGTGATACATGACATTATTGAGTAAACCACCAATCATGTCATGCGTGGGGTGATTTTCCAAAGGTCTAGTTCAAAAAGTGTGAAGAAACCGCGAACAGACTATAATGATAAAACTATTATTACGTTGAACGGTCAGACCACAAGCTCGGGACTTGTTCGCTGCTGCAGATTTCACAGGATATGCGACAAAAAACAAAAAAATCGCACCATATAAAACAAGAAACATGCTAGAAAACAACCAATTTGAACAAGAAGACTACAATAGACGCTAACAAAATAAAACCCAACACAAACCAATGGAAACCAATCGTCAACACCACAATAGAAACCAACAAAGCACAGTAAATCCAAATAAACAATCGGCATACAAAATAGTACAAAAAATACACAGCAGAAACCAATGGAATCGACTAGAATGTAACAAAAACCCACAGACGCCAATCGAACACAAATGAAGCCAAAAAAATCCAATAGAATATAACAGAAATAATAAAACGACCACTACAAAACCCAATGGAAATAATTATAATACAACAGAAACAAACTGACTACAACACAACAGAAACCAACAAAACACAGCAGAATTCAATGTAAACAATCTTAATACAACAGAATCCAAAAGATTATGACACACAACAAAACAAAACAGATACCAACAAACCACAGCAGAAACAAATAAAACACAGTAGAAACCAATGGAACACAACAAAAATAAACAGAACACAACAGAAAGAAACAGAACACAACATAACACAATGGAAAACTATTAAGGCCACTACACCACAACAGAAACCAATAGCACACAACAGGAATAATAGAAACCACTAAAATAATACAGAAATCAACTAAGCTTATGATAATATAAACCAACAAAACACAACATAAATCAACAAAACCTGATAGGAACCAATAAAACACAATGGACATTAGTTTGAACCAACAGAATATAACAGAAACCAATTGGCTACAGCACAATATAAACCCACAAAATGCAACAGGAACCCATGTAAACCACTAGAATGCAACAGAAATCAACTGGCCACAACACAACAAAAACAAAAAACACAGCAATAACCCATGCAAACAACTAGAACCCAACAGAAACAAACTGCACAATAGGAACCAACAAAACACAACAGAAACCAGTGGAAACAATTTGAATACAACAGAAACAAAATGGCTGCAGCACAATAGAAACCAAAGAAACACAACAGAAACAAATGGAAACCACTAGAATACAACAGAAACAAACTGACTACAGCACAATAGGAATCAACAAAACAACATAAACCAATGGAAACCACTGGACTGCAACAAAAATAAAACGACTATAGACAAAAGATAAACCAATGGAAGCCACTAAAACACAGCAAAAACTAACAGAACACAGAACAGAAATCAGTGATACTGGTATAATTCCACAGAAATGGATAGACTACAGCATAACAGAAAACAACAAAATGCAACAGAAACCAATGGTAACCAATATAATACAACACGTGCCAACAGGATATGGCACATCAAATAACCAACAAAAAACAGCCGAAACCAACAGACAGAGTAAATGGAAACCACTAGAATACAACACAAACCAGCAGATAAATTGATAACAGAAACCAACCTATTCCACTAGAAGTTGTTGTACCCAATAGAAAACAATTAAAACCAATGGTTCCGGTGTTTTCTGACAACAGGAACCAACAGAAAACCATGAAATGTTCACTGTTCACTAAATTTGTATACAATACAAACCACTGGAATCCAATTCATGCTACTGGGTGACCAATGGAAAACAAAGAAACCAACAAAAATACATTAGAATAATGTTTCTACAAACACTGAAATTTCTGTTGGATTTTGTAATGTTTTGCTGTAAATTTTTGGTAGGGTATAAAACAATATGCAGACACTGAGAAGGAATTTAATTAGAATTGAAATATACATTAGATATTTCGCTCATTGAGAATAATAAGAGTATTGGTGATGATAGATTAATTTTGAAAATAATATGTGTGTCAAGAAATAAATCATATTTAATTATTTTATTTTTAGCTAGACATCCATTCTCGCGAACTTTGATATGCCCATCTGGCATCTTGGGAGAATATATTGATTATTTATTAAGTGATGATACTTATTTGTTAAAGAATTAGGGAACAATGTTGAGAAACTATTGATTTAATTGCTAAAAATAAAGAAAAATATATTTAATATTGTAAATAAAGATAATAATGGTTTAGAATTAAATGTTTTAGATAAATATATGTGCATTAGTTTAAATATATGTAGATAAAAAATAGCAGTTTACATGGACATGAAAATTAATGTGTCAGATATAAATTGTTAGATATATTAATTAGAACGGTGTGAACACATGGATTCAGAAGAAAAAATTAATGAAATTAAACTACATCGCACATTGAAATTTATTCAAAATTAAATACAAACCATATTTCTGATAAATATTATCATACAAAAAAGTTTTAAAAAATTTAATTTTAAAAATTATGCGGTATATACTAAATCCTTGCTACTATTTAAATACGGAAGTGTGTTTGCTTGTTTGATTGCCCTTCTTTCACATCAAAATGGAGCAACAGATCGACGTGATTTTTTGCACAGATTAGTTGAAGGTCCAGAGAGTGACATAGGATACTATTTATCCCAGGAAAATATCTCGAACGGTTCCAAAAAAAATGATGGTTAGGGATGTACATAGGTACTGAATTAAACTTTTCATAGGATGACTGCAAAGAAAAGCATTGTTAAAAAAATTTCCGTCATTTTTCCTTTTTTTTTTTTTTTTATCTATGGGCTGTCTTACATTTTCTCACAAGAGCCGCAGTAGCTCAGTGGGTAGAGAACCCAATAGTGGGGCCACATTAGCTAAATGGGTAAAGAATCCGATAGTGGGGTCGCAGTAGCCCAGTGTCTGGAGCCTCAAATAGTGGGGCCACAGCAGCCCAGTGGCTAGAGCACCCATTAAGAGGGCAGCAGTAGCTCAGTGACTAGAGCACCCAATAGTGGGGCCGCAGTAGCTCAGTGGGTAGAGAACCAAAATGTGGGGCCGCAGTAGCCTAGTGGTTAGAGTACCCAATAGTGTGGCCGCAGTAGCCCAGTGCTTAGAGTACCCAATAGTGTGGCCGCAGTAGCCCAGTGGTTAGAGCACCCATTAAGGGAGCCGCAGTAGCTCAGAGGGTAGAGCATAGTGGGGCCGAAGTAGCCCAGTGGCTAGAACCCCAAATAGTGGGGCCGCAGTAGCTCAGTGGCTAGAGCACCCAATAGTGAGACCACAGTAGCCTAGTGGGTAGAGAACCCAATAGTGGGACCGCAGTATCTCAGTGGGTAGAGCATCCAAAAGTGGGGTCGCGGTAGCCCAGTGGGTGTAGCACCCATTAAGGGGGTAGCCCACGGTAGCCCAGTGGTTAGAGAATCCAATAATGCTGCCGCAGTAGCCCAGTGGGTAGAGAACTAAATAGTGGGGTCGCAGTAGCCGAGTGGCTAGAGCACCCAATAGTGGGACCATGAGCAAAGCAGCCGGTAAAAGCTAGTTTGTAATAAATATATGTTTTAATTTTAGCTGTCCTATTAAAAATTTTTAATGATGTTTGTTTAAACACATTAATTATATTGATCTTGATATGACAAACTCCGAGATAATCTTTGTTTTTCAATTAAAAACAACTACAATAAAAAAAAATTTAAGTGATTTTGATATAAATTAATCTTGGTAAGCACAGTTACAGAATAATGTTTCTAATGTTGCAAAACATATGTTAAAGCAAATAAATAAAAACTTATGACAAAAATACATTTCCTATAATTATCTTATACATTTTTATGCTAATACTTTACATGGTTGGCCTATATCAGAATATTTGTTCTATAGTCGATTTGAATAGTCGAGAAAATTTAATACTAAAGAAATAAAACAAAAAATAAGACATCTTCTGAAAGATTCAGAGAAAGGCTATTTTAAGAAGTTGATTAAAAAAACCGTAGTAATTTTGATTATTAGATTTAGATTTAGTCATCAAGATTTTTTTTCTTCCAAAACGATCAATATCCCTTCAAATAAAGAAAAAATTATACACTGAAACTCTGTTTAGAAATGGTTCAATATTTAATAAATACTCATGAAAGTGATAACGAAAAAGGCTTCCAAATATAATCATTTTATACACAACAGAGAACAAAACTGATTTTTATTTCAATTAATTAAAAATTCAGTTTATGGAAAAGCAATGGAAAATATGATTGTCAATATTCATCCGATTAATAAATAAAGCTAGAAAACTGAAAAATTTGTAAACTTAATTTTAAATAAAGCTACTAATTTGAGTGAAAATTGAGAAGCTATTCTTCGAAATAACACAAAGTAAAAATGATACTGCAATATTGTCAATTCTGAAAATTCGTAATAATTAATGTATATAATTATTAATATAAATTTATTAAAAGAAAATATATAACCATGCTCCTAAATTACTGCTTTTTAATACATAATTTTAAAATTGAATATTTAAAATTAGATATGAAAATTTAAATAGTGTATTTTGTACCAGTTGTTATTTGAAAGATAATATATCGAATATGCTACAAAGGAACAAAAAAAAAAAAAGCTAAGATTAAATAAAAATATAATAGTATGATTATGACTGAATAAGTTGATTAGGATAATAACAATGGTATTCTAAGTTTTGTTAAAAAAATTAACAAATCAAAAGGAGTTAAAATATTAGTTGTTAAAAATGAAATAATATTTCATGATTACTAGATATATATTTCTGAAAAAGAAAATATTCAGAAATTTTAATTAAATATAATTTTACAAACCTGAGTTATATAAAGTTCAAATGAAAACATGAAAACACGAAAATTTAAAACATGAAAAGACAAACATAATTTTAGGAAACAAATTTTTTGACACAGTATTATAAGGACACTACGACATTTGAAATATACTATTAGAAAGTAATATATATTAATATATAACATGCACAATAAGAATGTTTCATTCAACACTAATAAACTACCAATAACAATTTAAATTTTTTTAAGTTAAATAATGATTTGTACAATATTCCTGGGAGGTTCATAATGCCAACCATTGCAACAATCTAAATCAAAAACATATTTTAAATGTGCAAATAAAAGATATATATTACTTTTCGCATTAATTTTTAGAAAATTTTGAAATGAACAATATTGTTACGTGCTGCACCTGGCGCCCACTCAGCTGCCCTGCGCCGTAATCGGAGACTCACCTCGCCCTCCCCTCTGCCTGGAACGATGCGCTCGCGGCCTCCTGATCGCCTTTCTGGGAATCCCGTGAATAATGGACAGCGGCCCGTCAGGTTGTCGTGCTGCTCAGCGCCTTACTTGCGTCATGGCCCCTCTCCCCTGCTGGAGGTTTCGACGAGTTTAGCGACGACGCAAGAATGTTCTGGTGATACTGGCTGGCGCCTCAGTCACTATATATACTGCCGTAACCCAGCGACCGGCAGTCTTTAATACGGCCGTCTGGCCGAGTGTGCGCGAGCCAAGTGAAGTGTGGACGACTGGAGATTGCGGGACGATGGTGAGTGAGGTGTTCGTGGCTTGAATGGACGAGAGGGTGTGAAACCGACGAGTGAAGCCTACTATGCGTGAGGGCGCTTGGAGGACTCTAGAACATTGCGAATGGCGGGACATGGATTGAACTGATGTGGGACTGAATGGAAGTGTAGTACTGATTTTATTGTAAATATTCGAACTGTCAAATATGGATGCATAAATTATAAAATAATTGAATCGGTTGATACACTGTCTATTGGAACCGATCTTTAATTATTTAATTTAATTGATATCTTTGTCGTAATAACACATTTTATTAATTGGAGTCAATTGTGAACAGAAAGTGATATCGATCTATTGTGAGAATTTGAGGAATTTGAGTTCAGAGAATTGTTGTAGTTATTGAAAATAAAATAAGGAAATTATAATTAATTCTATTATTTGATTATGACCTCCATCTCTTAACGAACTTGATATAGCCCAATTAATTTCTAGAGAGAGAAATTGTAACAAATTAATTATTAATAAATGTTTCACTTTTCTTAACTTTATAATTAATAATTCCAGATTCCAAATATTTAGTGACTTTTTCCATTTATAAAAACAAATGTGTAATAATAAATGTAAATTTGCTTCATTTCTAAGATAACATCTTTATCAGAACCATCGAAATTGATCAAATTATCATTTTCGTCGCTTCTTTAGAAATCAATATAATAAATCATTTGACTACTAATTTTTCGAAAATATTGCAAAAGGTTCGTCAACAAACTAATCACAAAATTAAAACATCGTTTTAGGTCCAAATCTAGCAATAATAGGAGTTTATAAGTAATCCATTTCATCATATTTGATAAACATAAAATAAGTCATATTACAATGAATATTTACAGACTTAAAATTATTGAAATTATAAATATTTGTACCAATATGATGTTTAACTGATATGTTTCATTAAAACCTTAAAATATTTGGTATACTATCATCCAACTTTATATCTTATACAGCATTATTCAGCTAAGACGTTCACCTCAAATAGGTTCGAAAATTTGATTTTGAATCCATAAGTGGCACTACGGGGTCATAAAACACTGTATATGTATGTTCCGAGTTGTAATTAATTACTGAGATAACGATATCAACCTTAGTTTTTTATGGGAATATACTCATTTCTTCCAATAGCGTAACATGCAATTAAGCGACGAGTTCAGTGACGAGATTATCGACATGAGCACTTTGTTTTCATAAGTTAATGCATTTCACTGTAGCTGTGGTGCAGTTAGTCGTGTTATCCATTGGGAGATATTAAAAAGAACATTTTTGCACACTTTGTAGATGACTGTTTTCAATGCAGTTTTGTATCTGCCATTTAACTCACATTATAAACACACTCTTCGTTAGTTTTAATACCAATACTCTGAAGAAGGTAATGGGCAGAGAATTAGATGCTGCGATGTTTTATTTGTTTTAAGTAAAGTATTGTACGAATTTTACTGAATATTATTTAAGAATCTATAATGTTATTATATATTTCCAAAAAAAAAAAAAATTGCTATGTCTGTCGGTGTATTTTCAATCTACATTTTTCGGTAAAGTCCGGTCTTTCGCGAGCAAAAATTTCGAGATGAGATTTACTTTCATATCTTCACAAAATATCAATACTTTATTTTAAATTAAAGAAATGTGTATGGTTTTATGCCTTTGTTATTATATGTATCTCAATTTATATTTCACAACATTAAACTAACTCATCAGAATTTAATCAATATAAATATTATGCAGCTTAATTCTAGTGAATATATATATTTAACAGTACTTAGATGCTACTCTGATCTTGAATAATGTCTTTGAACCACTATATTCGGCGGGGTCAAAATGAAGCTTATCCCCATCTTCAGTCATCCTCTGAACTCGAATGGCGCAGCAATATTCTGTGAAGATCTTAGATAAAGATCAGACATAATCTCGGATAAAACAATAAACTTCATTGTTGCAACCGGTCATTGGCCAGGCAATTTTCCCTTGTCTTGAAGACATAGTCTTAGGAATTCGGTTGTGTTTATGACATTCGCTGCCTGAGAGTCACCTTCACATGCTTGGTGCGTCTCCTGAGGGTACGAAACCTCCGAAGTGTTTTCGATTAGGCTACTTGCTGGTTGAGAGGCGCACTGACATGGCAAGGGCAGTTAGCAAGACCACACAGCCCGCAGCATTTTTATTATACTCTCGCTATCAACAAGTTGGCGGGATAGGTCGGGTTTCCAAGCAAGTAGAGGTCCAGATCGGGCGTCGTCGGGAGTCATAAAGATGACAAACAAGAGCGAATCTCGGAGAGAACCGACTTTCGGTTTTGAACAACCACGGGGAGAAATGTGTTTATTATTCCTAGCTCCCACCTCGTAAAGGAATCTTAAAATTTTGAAATAATGACAGACAAAGTGGCAGTGTAGATGTGCATGCATAACCAAAAACTAGAATCCAGTGAGATAAAGGCAGGCAAACATTACATTTCCGGAAATAATGTGGAGCATCAATGATTTCCTGCCCGAAAGTAGTTTTTCAAATAGGTGACGCTGCCCTCAAAATTCAACAGCCAACTGTCGTTTGTTACAGACACACTAAATAATATGAGCCGTAGAGCACCACAGAGCAAAGAGGGAGTCTTTAACACAATTGTGGTGGGTACATAGTTTCTTTTATGGTAATACGGCGCCAACATACTGAAGAATATCCGCCTCTACATACAAATAGTTCACTGTGTCTGTACATTCCGTTTCTATTTTTGACCGAGCTAGAGTAATTGCACAGTTTTAAAGTTGCCACCCAAAGTCGACTGTCTATAGTTAATAATGTTCACTTTCGCGCTGGTTTGTGAGAGTAAACTGTCGGAAACGCCAGTGATCAGCTTATTTCCAATACAACAAAGAAAATTTGTCTAATGGTTTCTGCTCCATTCATGCTGACAGTGCCATCTATAAAATACATATGTAACTAGTTGTAAAAGTAAAAATGTTCTCGCTGGAGAGCAGAACTGAATGCGAGGAAAAAGGAAAAGAAAAAATCATCACCACAATCTTTTTAAAATATATATACTTTTACTTCCCACCTTCTAAGTTATGTCTGAATTGTGTTTTTAAGTTGTGTGTTTCTAAGTTATGATAGTTCTAAGTTGTGTGTCTAAGTTTCGATCGTTCTAAGTTATGATATTTCTAACTTATGTGGTTCTAAGTTGTGTGTTTCTAAGTTATGATAGTTCTAAGTTGTGATTTTCTAAATTATGTGTGGTTCCCCTGGTACATATTATGGTACCGACCTATGGTAGGGGAAGTTGTCCAAAGGGCCTAACCTGTTTCAGGGGGGATAGTGGTATTAAAAAGAAAGGAAAATACAAAATCCCAACTAAATACTATAAAAATGACCCATATCTGGAGGAGGGATTTAAGGGAGGAGGGTTTTGAAGGGCCTAACTTCCCATTGGGGGAGGGTTGGGTATAGAAAGACAACCCTCCCTTAAATCCCGTGAAAATACACCAAAAACGTGCTTTCCAGGTCGAAAAGGAGGTAAAAAAGAATCCCTCCAGTCTGTGCATCTCCTCACAGGGTGGGTTGGATCAGGAAGGGTATGAAAAGGAGAAGAGGGAAGGGGGGGGGGGGGTTGTTCAGCAGAGGAAGGTCCAATGGTGTGCAGAAATTTGGTTCCAGCTCTCCACACGATAATTATGGTGCATTTGGACCCAACTTTTATGGTATACACGAACCTTAAGCATGGGGATAAAAAAGCCTACCCCTGGAAGTGAGAGGAGGGTGATCAGCAACTATAACGCACTCCCTTCTCCATGGGGCACTATCAATCCACCCTAGGCCTGTTCCCCCCTCCTCTTCGTTTGGGTATAAAGTGTTATGTGCTGCAAATTTTTTTTTTTTTAATAGTATATAGATACTGTGTATTGCTATTCTATTTATTCTTCCTCTTTGCAATTAGGGGGTGCTGGCCTCCCATCACTGTGATCCAGGCTTGATCCTCTACAGGATAGCCCTGGATTTTTACATGTGGGAAATGTGGCAGATAGTGCTGGTGGGTTTTCTTGGGGAACTCATGTTCACTATGTCCTTGGATTCCATCACTGCTCCGTGTTCACCTCATTTAACCCTCTTCGGCACAATCAGTTCACTGCATCAACAGTTTCCTTGCACAATCCGGATTAGCTGTTCACTTAAATCGTGCTTCATGGTGTACAATCGTAAAAAGCCAAAAATTCTGATGTACATGTATGATTATTTCAGAAAATTACAGTCTTCGTATTAAAGAGTCTAATCATTTAGTCCATGTAAAATCAAAAGGGGGAGGGAATATGGTCACCTCTATAAAGTGATATTTCTGTACTTCTAGATTAAGAGGAAATAATATTATCCCCTTTAGTCTCTTAAATGTTAACAGTGAATCCTTTACAAACAATAGTATTTGCAAAGTAGTCTACATATGTACGTGGAGATGGAGCTTGTTCTGTCCTCTCAAATCCAAAAAATCTTGATACGTATGAATTAAAACACAAAAGTTAATAGGTGACAACTTTCTTTAATATCGAATAAGCTTTCCAGTTCTACACACAAATATATCTTTTAATTCTATTTAGAAATGCAGAGCACAAATATTAAAATGCAGAATCCTATGTAATAAGGAGATGGTCTCTGTCCATCTATAATACTTCTAAGGCCATGGTTACACGAGTGCTGTTAAACACACTCAGCTAAATACATTCGGTAGCCATGTCTGAACAAGTTTAAAAACAGAACGTGTTTATGCGGTTACACACCCAAAGCAGAATGAAATCTATTGAAATTCTAACCTCAACAAACGTGGTACTTTAAATGTATGATATTTAATTATAATAGCCTTGAACATTTATTGCTATTGATCTTTTTAATTTTTATGAAGCCTACACTTTGACTGTAATGGCCTAATGGGTGGGTATTAGTATACTCAACATTAAACTTAAGTTAATTTAACAAGTGCAGGAACTCCCGCAAAATATATCAATATTTTTACACTGCTTGTTTACTTCGAAGCAGCCAATAGGAGCGCAGCAGAGAAGAGAAGTCGTTTGAAACTACTTATTAAAACTGTTCACTTTGAACGAGAAACACCTGCGATTGGAACTCGTTCTAAGGTAATGTAACCTCTTCAATAGGTGAACTTGTTTGAATTGAAATAATTCTACAACCTGTGTAACTACGACCTAACTCCCTTGAAACTAAACAGAATTTCTTCAAATTTTGCAGAGTGAATCCTCAGGGTCTAATACAGGCCACGTTAGAATTTCAGATAGATCAGTTAATGCATTCATAACTTTTGGCCCTAAAAACTCAATTTTAATTACTTTTTCCTATTCAAGTTTTGTATTAATGCATAGAGATATGAAGGTAATGTTTAAATGTTTACTGTATAACTTATAGGGCTTATATAATTTTATAGCTCTATGCAATTTTTTTTTAGTCTTTGTTTGACAAAAGACAGTGGTTATGTGGGGAGAGAGGTGGTGGGGGAGGGTGGGTTTTGGTGGTGGTTGGTGGGGGAGGGGAGGGGGTTATGTAATTTATTCAGTCTTTGTATGCTAACCAAATTTTTTAACATGGTAACAGTTCTAGCTCCCTGACAATACAAAAAAAAGATCATGGGTATACTGGCAGATAAATTAAATATTTCCACAAACAGATGTCATGTGACAGAAACAATATATTTGAGCAGTACTTGATAGTATTAATTTTCACTTTAGCAAATATGTAGTGTTTGGAAACACATTTTTACACCAAGTAAACCAACCTGTTTGTTTGCATTCACTTTCGTGGCAAATTGCTCATGATTACTGTTAAAGCTATTCCATTGTTTACACCCATCGCTTATTGTGTTTATGTTGTTTAACTTCAAATGAATCCTACTTAACTGGATATAGAAATAAAATGAAAAATTAGAAAAATTATGTACCTAACTTAGGGCCTACAGAAACATAAGTATGGTCCAACTGTGATTATAAAAATAGCAGGACCTATAAGAGAGGTGGAATTAAAATTCACACTGAAAACGAACAAAAAGTTGGGAATTAGAACCAATAACAAGAGTACATAAAGCTAGATCCATCCTTTCAAATGACACTGCAGGCACTTGTTCACTCTTAATGTTGTTAGAACTTCTGCATTTATTCTTCTTATTCCTGTTCAATGTTATTTTCAATTTATTGCATAACTTGATTTCATCGTCTTTTTGTTTTTGCACTACAATAATCTGAAACTTTCTGGATGTGTGTTCAGTCCCTCCCCCAACACATATTTGTAATTTAAGTGGAATGTGAATGTAGTAAATTATTGCTGTCCAAATACCATAACCCATAATTATCTGGCCAATGTTATGCAGGCGCGAAAATGGCTTTAATATGACGTCTGCAAAGTGCTCCCACCCCTAGGACCGTTTGTCTGGCCGTGACCTGCACCACCACTACAGCAGGACTGAGCGCTCTACTGATGGGCAGAGCGTGCGTCCGGTCGCAGGAGCGATCAGGAGCAGCACAAGTGCAAGGGCACGCCGGTGCAGAGCAGCTGCGGGAGCATAGTTCTTTTAAATGACACTGTTACAGTAATGACGTGTCATACAGACGACGGCAACGTGGTGATGGCAGCATGGGAATGTGAGCACGGAAAGTGTTGTTATAACTCTCCTGCCGTTAACTAAGGCGTAGTGATTATGATGGCTCGGGAGTGTAAAAATACAGATGTTGGTATTGAAACTGCACAAGAGATGTGTTGTTTTTTGAAGTTGGATAATACGTCGACAATTGTCAGCCAATAGGAAACGCCCCCAAAAATAAACAAATGAAATCAATAATGTTGTTGTGCTTTAGTTTAGACTTTCCTCCAGCACAACAGATTTGAAGCAATGTCCACAGTGCAAGTATTTATTGTATTTACACTGTAAATCTGAATCAGTGAGTATTTCACTGTTTTAATCAGTCAAGCATATCTGACCGACAAAATAGTCACTTCAGTCTGCATCTCTAGCAACTTGCCCCGTCTCTAATGAGTTTCAAAATAAAATTGTGACAGTTCATGGGTATCAAGTAAAGTGACAACGAATAAACTAATAAAACCAACACAAAATACTTTGTAAAATGTGTCTCTTCTTTCAAAACTGCATTTTATGAGGTAACATGAACACAAAACTTTTCCTTTTGTTTGTATGTCCTTCACGATTTCGCGGCGAAATATAAGTTGTATATTTTCCTTATATTATTTCAACTTGGCTTGGTAGCACCGATGGTAAGATAATAAGTACGTAAGTTCAATCCCTATCTCCCGCAAAACTTTTATTACTTTTTTTAAATTACGGTTAATTGCACAATATAAATAGTAAATATGTTTATTTCACGTAATTATTTGGCTACATTAATAAATTAAATATTTGGTTCGCCACTTGTAATCAGCTTATTTGAATTTTATCAAAAGTAGGGTAAAAATTAGCATTGCCGTAATTTTAGTTATTTCATGTGGTACATTATGGCTGTATATAATTTATGTGATTGTCAGAAAACGTTTATTTCTATAACTTCTTTGTATAAAAGCAATAATATGCAAGTAACTGCACAGTGTAATTGGCTGCCTGTTTTTTTTATTTTTATTTAGCTTTGGTTTGTATTATTGCTTTTAGACAAAGATATTCTATAAATAAGCATTTTCTGTCCATAACATAAACAGCAATAATTTATCACATAAAATAATATAAAAATTTCGTAATATGGAGATTGGAACTCTAAAACCTGAAGTTTACCAGATGTGAGCCCACATACTAACCCTCTTAGCTACACACACAACTCGGTAAATATGCTGTGTAAAAGGGTATATTTGGAACTCCACATTTATCACATATTTTTAAAGTTATGTTTATTGTTTTATTATGACCATGGGGGAAAATCGAAACGTTTCTGCTACTTATGCTTACATTAAGTTTCAATTTGCACAAAAATACGTTTCATAGAACCCATGATTATTCGTAAACAGAAATATACGATTTAAGATTATTAATCGGGCGTCAGCCATCTTGTCTGTCTCACAGAGGACTCGAGCGGACTACATTCACAACAGCTAATATATGTTGCCACAGGAATGACGGCCACACCGTAGCTATGATACCCGACGACACACCTAAATTCGATCCATGCTTGCTTTTTCACTTTTTGCCATGGCGACCATAAATGCTGCGAGGCAGAGGAAAGTGAAATAGGTCCTAACAACAACTGAACTTACGAGTCCAGGGCCTGTGTTAAACATTATTCGTTATACTTTATTAAAGGATTTATTGGTTGTTTTGTGATTTATAGTGCATTGTTAATTGTTATCATCTTTTACATCCCACATCTAGTGCTGTGTTCATTTCATCCACCCATATTTTATGTTGCAGGGTTTTTTTTTTCGTGATTTTTGTAATATGTTTGTTATACAATAGCATCACGCAAGGCAAAGAGACACGATTTGGGACAGAAAGTAGTGCCACTTTGGTGCGTGGGTAGGCCACGGCGAGCCTGCCCATCAGGCGAAGAAGTTAGTAACCAAGCAGCATCTGATGCAGGTGGAGTGCGTGTCATGAGCTCTGGCATGTGCCTGCTCGTTCCGGGCGGTCTTCAAATTTTGCCATGGAGATTCTCTACAATAGACTTTAACGTAACTCCAGAAACCTTTTCTGCATTTCGACCGCCTGCTAAGCCACCTCCTCTTCCCCTGGGAGTAGCATTGCCTCGGGTAGCTTAAGTCTTGCTATAAATCTTTGTATGTCGTAAGATGTTTTTATAGTTTCACCATAGTGGCCGGTATAGCTACCCAGTGCATTGTCAGTGCTCTCCTAGAGGGTGGTGAAATTAATCGGAATAAATATGTCTGTGAATTGTTCGACACAGTCTTTATTTTGAGAACACTATGTGCGTGTAAGGGGATGGGCCCTCCTAATAACTGCTGAAGCAAGCTTAGTGTTAATCATTCTTGTTGCAAGTGTCACTAAGTACTGTTCCGAAACCTATAGGTATGTAGTTGGCCCCGACAATCCATGCATGCGAGTATTAAATGTATAGGCAACTTTCCCGCCAAGATCAACAATGGTACATAGTCTACCGACTGACTACCATTTAGCAAAGAGCATCATTCATCTGTAGCAGTAATCAACAGGGCGGAGGTCATTATCATCTTTGGCGAGGAGTTTGGTCCGGGCGTACGGCCCGCAACCTCGAGGTTAAGAGAATAATCATCCATATTGACGTCGCCTTGACAGCGTTTGGCACCACCTGGGTATAATAAAATCCTAGACCTAAACTTCACCGCCCCCAAAACCTCATTTAACCCTTTATCATCTGACACACAGACATCAATATGCTGGCCCAAGTGTGGCCATTCTCCTATCCGCAGTTATTGCCTACCTCGGCGTCCAATTGACTGGTGTCAATTGGCGCCTCTCCAAGTGGTCAAATCTCCCGCCAAAATTTTTCCCCGCCAAAAATTGTTAAAAAAATTCTCGAAAATTTTCCACAAGTTTTCCTGAAAAGCATATTTTCCACCTTTTTCCTGCCCACAATGGCATGAAGACAACAGGAACCCACCAGCAAAGGCAACAGCAGCGTCGGGATGCTAAGGGACCCCACATCGATGCTTGGGAGTATGTCAGCAATCAAAGCAACGCCATGCTGCAAATCACACCACAATGCTTGGAAGAAGGAGCAGAGCGACATCGCGAGAAGGAGAATTTATGGGTTGGAGGCTACCATCCCCCATCTCCCTGCACTCTTCACAACCTACAGCCAGCTAAACCCCCTCGCGCATGCTGTGAATCAGCTGGGCGTCGGGTCGACAACCCTGCATGGGGTAAGCATGCCAGCCGGGCCATGAGAGGGGAGGTAGATCACTCTTCCCCAACCCCGCGCGACCACGTCGGTACAGCTGCATCTCCTGTGCACGTGACTTTGTTTACTAACAGAGCATGGCTGGCCAGATGACTGAAAGCTCGTCGGAGCTGTGGTGTCCGAATCGTTTGCGCCCTGTGGTAAATCCTGGACAACCAACAAATGAAAATAAGACCTATAGCCAATGCCATCGCAAGACCAGCCTTATGAGCACCTGCACTGGTGACATATGCGAGAGGGAAAAGGACAGTAGCAGTGAAGTGATGCAGGAAAGACAAAATTTTCCAATTTTCCCAACGCAAGTAAAACTTGAAAGCAAATATTTTCCAAATCACTCATTTCCGAAATACTGTGACAATTAGTTGTGCGATGGAAAGAGTACTATTGTACTCCAGTCCATACAGTATGACACAAAGTATCACCAAGAATGCATCGATGACACAGAACACAAATCTGTTGCTGGACTTACTTTTCTTTGCTTGCCGTGTCATGCAACTTCAACAAGCAATAGGCAGGGCATGAACAGAATGCAAAACGTAATCACAGACACCCTACGTGACCAAGGTTTGGACTTGCTAGGACAATGGGACAATGATGTAGCACAGTAAATGTAAACAGTAACCTTTCCCAGGTTATAGTGGCACAAGACAGTAATAATGTGACAAGTGGGATGTAACAGAGCAGAGGAGGGGAGTGGCAGCAGAGAAGGAGAGGAGAGCCACACGAAGTAGGGATGCAGTGCGCTCTCGCCATGTACGTGGCTAATGTAAACAAACCCCCACCACCCGACCCTACCTCAACACCTGCACCACACGTATTCCAACCACACACACACAATTTTTTCCGCTACTACCGCATATGTTTTCCACACCTGTTTACCCATCAATCATGCCAACCTACCCGCCAAGTTTTCCAAATTTCCCAGTTATCAATCCCTATCTGACAAATTGCACAGTGACAACCATGCCACAAAACAGCAGGGCTAGAAAATGCGATGCAAAGCAGAACCGCAGAGTCCAACTCACTTCAACATCCGTCAGGACCAATCACGGCCAAAACACCATCCAAGTTCCAAACTTTGCCCACGTTTGCCAGTAGGCCGACAGAAGATCTGGCTGCATTTTTGGAGGATTGCGAATCCTGCCTCACCAGGTACAGGATAAGCAGAGATGAATGAACCAGCTGTGTCGGAGCACAACTCCACGGAGACGCGCACTCTTGGTAGACATCTCTCAACCACTACGGACTCAAGTGGGAGGAATTTCCACATACATTCCAGTGCAGATTTCGAGGGGTCTTTACCTCTGTACAGGCCCAGAGCAGACTGACTCTGGAAGGTCAACAGTTGGGCGAGCCTTTAACCACTTTCATCACATGTAAAAATCACTTTATCAAACAATTTCATCCACATTTGCCAGAGCGGGAAGTACTTGAAGTAATTGCAGAAACTGCCAGACCTGAATTCAGGGCAGCCTTGATACCATTACGTAATGGAACATTAGAGGACTTAATGCATACTGCAATAATTCTGGTGAGAATGCATGAGTTACCATGCCATGATGCAGCACGAGCAAAGGGAGGAAAATGTAAACAAACCGCATTCTGGCATGTCACATAATTTTTCACCATCAGCCCGCAGTTATTGCGGACAAATGCATGAGAAAGTCTACAGTGGGAAACCGCATGAAAAAGTGTATCATGGGCAATCGCATGGAAGTATGTGCAAACAGGATCAGAAGCGAGGGGAGCCATGGGGTCTAAGGGTCAGAAGCCACAATACCGAAACTCAGCAGGTAATGTTAACAAACAACTGCAAGAATGGAATCCGGATTACCCACTCCGACATCCTTGACTTACAACTGCCCAATCCCACAGTATCGCTGGCACAACAAATGACTGAACAACCAGCATATAGAACAGATTAAAGACACGGCAGAACGTAAGCAGCAGGGAAACAGGTTGCAGGGGTGAAGGGGCAGGGCCTGTCATAATTCGGACAACAAATCCAAAATTAACCCCACAACCAATTTTGGTACAACAGAGTAGTAGTAGACATTCACTATTTATCCACATTTTGGTTTCAATTAATGGACAGTTGTGTCATGCTTTAATCTATACTGCAGCCTCACATAACTTTGTACGACCGCACTTGATACACAAGCAAGACACGACGCTTACAGACCACGTGATTTGGTTGGCCACGAATGAGCATTGTAGTAAGGCCGTAGGACAGGCAGTAGTAACGTATCAGATCCGTGACATTGAGACAAAAAAACAGCAGTCATTCTTACACTGGACATCCATGAGGAGGCTATTCTTGGAATACCATGGCAGATGGAACCGCATACAATCGTGGGATCAGAAGCAAACCAAAAACATTTTGGCGCGAAAGAGAGACACACGGTGTATAACATGGTGGCAACCACTGCCCGACACATAGCCTACCCAAAGTCAAATTAGGGGAATTCGACAAACAAGTACAGCTCGAACACCAGGCAGCAGTTCAGCACGTCCTTGACGAATGCAGTGACGTATTTGGCAAGAACGATGTATTGAAACGAACCACAGTAGCCAAGCATGCAATTCCATTAATACAGGAGAAACCGGTACACATCAACCCGCGTGGCTATTTATCACATCAGATGCATATAATAAAGAATCTGATCTTGGAAATGCTTGACGTAGGAGTGACAGAGCCACCAAATAGCCAATTTAATTTCGCGATCACATTAGCTCCCAAAAAGACAGAACATGGTGATACTGTGTGGACTTTCGACCACTGAATCAGGTAGTGCTTCATGCTTACACCGTACATTAGTGTAAAAGACGCGTTAAGCGCATTGGGGCAAGCTAAGGTGTGGACACGTTTAGATTTGAAAAGTGAATATTGGCAGGTACCAGTAAAACTGGAGGATAGGCCGAAAACTGCATTCATGGCCCCAGGCGGTCGACGTTTTCAATTCTGTGTGATGCCATTTGGTTTGAAATGTGCCCCCACAACACACTAGGAAATGATGGAACGTGTACTGGATGGCATTTTTGGAGAGTATATGCTGGCGTATCTCAATAATGTCATTATCTGGTCAAACAGTTGGGAGGAACACATACATAATTTGGCAGTAGTCCTGGAAAGGCTCGCAATGAATGACCTCACATGCCCAGTTGAGAAATGCTATGTGGGTAAAACCAGCATCGATTTCTTAGGCCACATGATTGACCAGGAAGGAAAACGACCAAATCCGGAACACTTAAGGCTCATCGACAGCTATCCACAACCTAAGACGCGCAAGCATCTGCGAAACTTTTTCGGGCTAATTAATTGGTTACGAGAGCACATCCCAGGGTTCGCAACAATCACAGCGCACTTGACCGAATTGTTTTCACCGCAGAAAAGATTTCAGTGGACGAGCGAGGCATTCTCAGATATCAAGCGTGAGTTCAGGCCATGCCCGACATTAGAATGCTACGAAGCAAGCAGAAATTTGTATATTCAAACTGATGCAAGTCAGGAGGTAATAGGTGCAGTATTGTACCAGGTTAGCCACAGTGGGGAGAAGCACGTTATTGAGTTTGAGAGCGCGAAGCTAGGGCCAGCTGAAAGAAGTTATGACATCAATGAGAGGGAATGCTTGGTTGTCATTTGGGCGGTGAAAAAATACAGCGCACATCTGGAGTACCAGCGCTTTACATTACGAACCAATAACCAGTGCATAGTGTGGTTGCATAGCATACAGGAAGCAAGGAGCAAGCTGATGAGATTCTATGATTTCGTTGTAGAACATGTGTCCGGTAAGGAGAACGAACTGGCAGACGCAATGTCTCGTAATGCCAACAATGCAGAGATCGTCTGGGATGAAGCAGAATGGGAGGATGTTTTACCGCCAAGTTCACGAGACCCCTTATCGGAAGTATATGAGCAGCATATAACAGTCGGCATCAATGAGGGCTTAATCAGTGATTTGCACAAGGGAGTCATTGAAGCACAAAAACGTTGCAAATTTATGCAGGAAAAGACCAGACAATGTGCACAACATGCGGTGGAGGGCTGATGCTTCGTAGATAGCATGTTGGAGACCTGTTCTACTCAACAGCCAGAGAAGTGGAGAGTGTATGTCCCCAGATGTGCGAGGGATCAAGTCTTCGCCTATTCGCACTGTGGCAGCGTGGTGGGACACCCCGGCATTGAACAGACATTCCAGAATGCACGTAACCATTTTTTTGGCCAGTCCTCAGCAGGGACATGCTACGATTTGTGCAACAATGTCATAGGTTCAAAGTATACAAGATTCATCATACAGACAGAAAGCAACAAAATAAGCCACGCAAGCCGAGGAAACCATTTGAAACGGTTTGTTTGGACCTGAGGGTCATTATCCAAGGACAAGATGGGGAAAGCAATTTCTGATTGTAACCGACAGTTTTCCACGGTGGACAGAGGCATACCCTACCAGTGAGGCAAGAGCAGGGAATGTCGCAAGAGTACTGGAGGGATATTTATTTCCGTGTTGGGGATATCCGCAGAACCAGTTGACGAACAATGGTACACAGTTTACCAGTCGGAAATGGAGGGAACTGTGTTCAAGATGAGGCATTAATCACGTCACGATGGCAGTGTACCATGCAAGAGCCAAACTGACGAAATGTAGAAACCAAGAAATAAAAGCTCAACTCAGACTCCGTGTGGGCGAACAGCACACCACTTGGGCAGACCACATTCCCCTCCACCCTTATATGCTGAGGAGACGAGTAAACGCAGCAACGGGACGATCACCCACTGAAGTATTGTTAGGCGGCAATCTATGCCTACCAGGGGAAGCGAAATGCCCACAAAGAGAAGAAATCAGTGAATTGCCGAGCATGGATATGCAGAGATGGCAACATCAGAGATGCATGCAGGATGTCAGACAGCAGCAAGAGCATTATGCAGCAAGATGGTTGGCAGTCACTAACAGACCGCCACCAAGACTGCGTGAAGGGCAAGCAGTGTATGTGCGAACGTACCCCCAGTCCACACCGAAAAAAGAATTCTGTGCAGGTTTAGCAGCATGCTGGAGTAAGCTGCACCACATACTACAGATGAATGTACCATCTACATACACTTATCCCATGGGAAGGAGGAAGGTAAGGGTACCTCGGGATGACATCTGGTTAATCCCGGGTGCTGTCGACGATGAAGTCGGTCCCGGTGTGTCCCGACTTTAGGATGGCAAAGGCAGCTACGAGCTCGGGGGAGAGCAGGAGTGAATGTGAGGTGTGGCAACACATCACACATCAGGGGGGAGAACCACACAGGTCCCACCCCTGTGTGCCGACGACTGATCACCACCTGTGGTCTCGGGGCTTAGGCGGGGGGGGGGGGGGGTTACAGGTCAAAACCACTGACGAAGAGGTCCAGCAGGAATGTAACAGATTGGAAAGTGCGTCGACATTTGAGGGAGGTGCAGGAGGAGAGGATGAGGTTTCGCAGGAGTTGTCCAGCATCAACACTCCCCACAGGGAACTGGTAACACCTCAAATGCAAGTGCAAGTAAAGCAGAAGGTGCAAATGCAAGTAGCGCAGGACATGCAAACACAAGTAGAGCAAGGACAAATGCAAGTGTACATACAGGACAAGAGGGTGCAAGAACAATTGCAAGGACATGGTGTTGATGCAGGTGCAACAGTGTTTGCAGGTGCTGTTCAGCCTGGTCACACCCAGAGATGGCAGAACCAGTAGGACAGCCGGTGCGAGGAAGGTGAAAGCGAGGGCAGCGAGTAAGGGAGCTCGCTTTGCCTTCAGTGGTCACGTCGGCAGGCACATCTGCCAAAGCAGTGACACCAGTGCAGGCAGCCGGAGTTGCCTAGTAGGAAGGGGCAACTGCAGCCAGTGCACCACGAGGCAGAGCCACAGGAGCGGTGGTACAACCTGCCATTACACAGGCCGGCGTGCACCTACAACTGCTGCCAGTGACATAGAATGGCCTACAAACAGTCTCGAAAAGGTGGGGTGGGGGCATTTGATGTGTGCCACATGCTCCCACCCCTAAGACAGTTTGTCTGGCCGTGACCTGCAATGCCACCGCTGTAGGGCTGCATGCTCTACTGATAGGCATAATGTGCGCCCGGTCTCAGGAGCGATCAGGAGCAGCGCAAGTGCAAGGGCACACCAGTGCAGAGCTGCAGGTGGTTGCCATGGCGACCATAAATGACGCGAGTCAGAGGAAATTGAAACAGGTCCTAACAACAACAGAAGCTTTATTAAAGGATTTATTGGTTGTTGTGTGTCTTGTGACTTACAGTGCATTGTTAATTGTTATCATCTTTTACATCCTGCATATAGTGCTTTATTCATTACCTTCTCAAGTATTTTATGTTGCAGGATTCTTTAGTGATTTTTGTAATACGTTTGCTATTTAATAGCATGGTGCAAAGCAAGGAGACTCTCGCAAGTTAGGACAGAAACTAGTACCACTTTGGCACGTGGGTAAGCCACGGCGAACCCACGCATCCGGTGGAGAAGTTAGTAAGCATGTAGCATCTCACGGAGGTGGAGTGCAACTTCGTGAACTCCGGCATTTTCCTGCGTGCAGCAGGCAGTCTTCAATTTTTGCCATGGAGATTCTCTACAATAGACTTTAACGTAACTCCAGAACCTTTTTCTGCATTTCGACTGCCAGCTAAACCACCTCCTCTTCCCATGGGAGTAGCATTGCCCCGGGAAGCTTAAGTCTTGCCGTAAACTGTTGTATGCCGTAAGACGCTTTTACAGTTTTACCGTAGTGGCCGATATAGCTACCCAGTGTAATGTCAGTGATCTCCTAGAGGGTGGTGTAATTAATCGGAATAAATCTGTCTGTGAACTGTTCGACACAGCATTTATTTTCCGATCACTATATGCGTGTAAGGGTACGGGCCCTTCTAATACCTGCTTAAGCAAGCTTAGCGTTAATCATTCTTGTTGTAATTGTCAGCAAGTATTGTTCCGTAACCTATGGGCGTGTGGTTGGCCCCGACAATCCATGTACACGAGTGTTAACTGTCTAGGCAACTTTCCCGCCAAGATCAACAATGGTAGGTAGTCGACCGACTGATTACCTTTTAACAAACAGCATCATTCATCTGGAGCAGTAATCAACAGGGCAGAGGTCATCATCATCTTCGGCGAGGAGTTTGGTCCGGACGTACGGCCCGCAGCCCCGAGGTTAAGAGAATCAGCATCTACATTGACGGCGCCACCCAGGTATAATTACATCCTAGACCTCACCTTTACCGCCCCAGAAACCTCCTTTAACCATTTATCATCCCACCCACAGGCGTCACATAGTATGGCATGAAAATCAATGCATGTAGAGTAGGTTGACAAACATGCACATTCTTCATGTGTGTGACATGGTATTTGCAGCAGAAGTTTCTTAATATAGTCATTATAGGACTTCCAAATCATTGGTGCATATTACAAAAAAAAAAACATTTTTTTTCGTTAAATTAAAAAATATATATTTAGGTCTACTCTTATATTTTTTGCATCAAAATCAAGAAATATCTTTTGAAAATTTGGCTTTAATATTTTCTTCTATTTTTGTAGTTTTATTGTGAGTTTGAATACCACAATTGAGGCTGTGTAGGAAGAAAGACTTACAGGCTCAAATGGCAGTCAGATCGATTCATGTTTGAAGGTTTTATTATTAGATTTTAGTATTATTACCAATAGACTTACATTTGAAAATTTAAAAAAAGGCTTACATGGGCATACACAAAACATATGTGCCAAACTCTATCTACGATATCTCAGTGCAATTTGCTAGGTATAGTATACAAAAAATTGTGTAATGTAAAACAAATCTTAAAACACACACATGGATTTTATAATACAGAAGTGTGTCCAGTGATCAGTATATATTTTAAACCTTAGACATATGGTGGTCGTTTAATTATAAGAACCTAACATTTGCACCAGAGCAACACAACGAAAATAAAACTCAGCTGTACTTGGACCCACAACCATGGATGCAATTAAATACACCGAACGCAAGTGGGCATGCTGTTTTGGCCACGCAATTTTCTCCTAGTATCCGAACTACAGTGGCCAATGAAATAATTTGTTACAAGGTCTCCATGGCCATATTGATACATAAGCTGCAAATGTTTTTACATGCTCTAGGCCCTTCTTTGTTTTTAAGTGGCCATGAATAATGTTTTTATCGCGGTAGTAGTTGATATTTTGTAGTGGTTATAACCTAAATGACATCTGGGGGGCGTTATCTTTACACTGCGACATTTGGACGTGGAGAGCCGCTTATTTCACCAATTGATAAAGAGTGGCGATTGGCTATTAATACGTAGACGACATATTTTGAGCTGACAAGAAATTAAAATTTTAATGGTGAAACATATCAGATATGCTTGTGATTGAGTGTATTTGATGTTATTTACGATAAAGAAGGGACGCGATATTGTATATTATAAGCATTACTAACTACGATTTGTGACGGTGTTCAAAGTGTAACCGAACTAATATTGTTTTTCTTTTTGTGTTTAAACATGCTATTCTTCATGGCGTTTTATTTTCAGTTAATTACAAATTTCCATATGGCTGATATCTTTTTCAAAAATACAATAGGTGCAGTGCTCAAGTTGAATATTTAGGTTTACATAAGATGTTTGTATAACATTTATGTTACATCCACAGACTTCTAGCGATATTCGTGTTGCATGCCATGCCATATGCATTTTTTAAATCACCAATTGTCACCACACACTTGATAATGTTAATGAAACACGGTTCTTTTGTGTCTCCTAACAACCCCCCCCCCCACCCCCCAAATCATTCGGCAAAATATGAAACAAAAAATTTTAAGCACTTCAATAAAAAAAAAATTTTGGACTGTTTTGATGGAAATAAGAGGATTTTATCTTATGTGCTGTTAAGCCAGCAGCACTCTCAGAAAACCAGAAAACATCCTTTTGTCCATTCTAACTGTCATTAAAGTTATTGTGCGATATTTAAAGAATAAATTACCTGGGATTTTTTTAGTATAATCAAAACGAAGCCAGAATATTCATTTGCCGTAAACAGTTTCTCACACGTTCATGCAAAAAAGTCAAATTTATGAGGCATTTAGCTGAAATAGTATCCTCATAATTGAATACTGCTGTACATCTAATAATGAAGCATACTTCACCTCAACATCTGTATACCAAAACACAAGTGCCATTTTTAAATTAAGAAATCCTGCTGAATTTCACAATTATAAAATTAATAAAGAATACATCAAAATGCATATCTTTTTTTGATAATTATAAAAATAGGTAGGGGATTTGAAAATTACATGTTCACACTCGGATATAATGATTCTAATATCCCACACGCCTTCAAACTTATGCAAATTATAATTTAGAATAACAGTTACATTATAAAAGATCCATGACTGTATGCATTTTGTTACTCTCCTCAAAATCTGCATCTATGTTAATGTTAAAGCATAATCAAATGGCTGCACTGACTTGCAGTTTGTTATTCTAAAACAAAATTGACATGGTGCATTATGCAAACAACAGGTTGAACTCCTGGTACAATATCAATACTGTGTTTTTTTTTGCAGTTGATCCAGTCGTTACATCTTACATGCAGAATATTAACACATTGATAGATTTCTTATGCACACACACACACACACACATTTGCTTGCAGAACTAATTGTCTGACTATCTGTTGTCAAACTGCAGACCACCAATATTATTAATAATTGTTCGGGCCCAATAGGACATATGGTGGTAACAGCATGTCACATATCTACCATTGTAGGTAATATGGTCCCAGAAGAAAATTTTGTATTATGTATTGGTTGCCTGCAGGTTGATAAAAGAACATCAGACAATCCGTTCTGTAAGTCAATCACGTAACTCACCAAAGCCATCTGTTATATACTTAGACAACACTGATTTTCAGGATCTCATTGTTTGCTGGAAGGACTTCTCTCTGCTGAGGAAATTTCATCTAATACTGCATAGTTATTAAAATTATTCAAGCTAATGTGTAATATGGATTTTAAAAAGTAAAATTTGAAATGTATAATGAACTTTGGTTACAGTATGTTTGTGGTTTTCTGAGCACTTTGAAATCAACCCTTGAAAAATGCCATTGCCCCATGACACCATATATTCTAACATGTACACTAACCATCATACTCCTGTTAAAGTTGGTAATGATGGAGGAAAAATTTCATGTCCTAATTTTATATCAAGTATGTCAAGTAAGCATTTGTGAATACTGAAATTATTTCTCTGTTTATTTTCTGTACGTAAATGTAAAAATGGGCAACTTCGTAAGATATAAATTTTTGTAACCAATTCAGTTTTACTCGACTTACACATGAATAAAGGAATCAGAACTATGGCAACACTAATGTTATATTTTGTAAAGAAATACACAATATGCATATAAGAGGAGTGTCAGCAGGACTTTCATAAGTGCTCAGTTAGCAGTGAAAACTGTCTGGTATGAAGGATGTTAATGTTTTTCATTAAAATTACTTTATTTTGTCATTCTACACGCTATAACGACCAAACTTCTTGCCAAACATATGCAGGATATTTGTGTAGGGATATGTTTTTTTTAATATGAACCTAGAATGTTTATATATTACATGGATAATTACAAAAACCATTAAAATTTGTTTACAAGATTAGGTTGGCATTAAAAAAATGAATTTGCAATACACTGGCCAAAAACAGTTTTTCCCAAAATTAGCTTACGAATTTGCACTGGATTGCAAAGGAACACCATAAAAATCATCAATGTAATGAGGCATATCTGCAATCATACCTAGTCCACATGCATAGGGTCCCAGGTTCACTTATAAAATAAATTCAAAACAAAAGCAATTGAGTATTGTCCGAAAAATTCCTCTTATCGCAACATAGACTAAAGCAAAAATGAGCAGCTAACAAAGTAAACAACTCAAGAAGGAGCTCATTGTTTGAATTTCCAAATTATTATCCTATTATAGCTGCAACTACTGTTTAGAAAATTGTATTTTTACACAAATTATTAAACCAAAAAAATATAGTTAAACTTGACCCAGAATAATAATGATCCTTTTTTGTGAGGTGTCATAATGTTACAAAGTTTTAGGAGGTACTCAATTGCATGGTAATAATAGCTTAAGCATTGCCCTCTGCATTGATGGAGTGTGTCATTAGCTTGTACAGTTACCTTGCATTAGGGAATAAAATACTTATTGGCAAACTTTGCAATTGAATCAATTTGTTTTAAATTTCTCACAATTTCCATTTACTGGCATTATGCAATCTTGATCAGGCAGAGCTCCTGCACTCTTCTATTATAATTACCACTTTCAGTATGGTTTTGATGTCCGAGCTGGTGGGCTAATTTAAGTCGTAAATGTACATCATAAGAATGGGTGCTAAATAATGGTAAAGACTACAGTACTTTGTGCATAACTGCTTCATAATTTTCCTTTATCATTAGCTGAGTTTAACAATTCACCTCAGCACAGAGTACAAATTGATGGAATAATACTTGAAGTTTATATTTCATGCTTGGGTTTGAATGACAGGAACTAAGAGTAAATATCTAGTACCAAGGTGGCTGGATTGTAGAATTTCGAGTTTTATAAAACACCACTGCCTTAAATCACATACAAGACAAATCAGTTGGCATGCAGTTATAGCTGAGCACTTGAGGAATACAATAAAATTTTGAAGTGGGAGACAAATTTAAAATGGATAAAAAGTGTTACAACTGAAGTTTCAGCTGAAACTCACAATATTGTTAATCATTCATTCTATTGCTAAAGCTATTATCAATATATTTGCTTATGACAACTTCACACTTATACAGGCTTTGTTTACGTTTCAGTAGGTACAAGTAAAAAATTTTACTTTCAATACCCAAAATAATCCCATGTTCAGTCCTCCATAACTTACTGAAATGTTGCTTTAAACAAGGCAATAAGTGCCATACTTTCATTCTACTTAACATAATTGGGAGAAGAAATTAATGGAATATGACAGATTGTTTTTTAACACAGACTCCAATATCATGCCATCATTGATATTCAAACTAATATTATGGCATGACAACATTTGTGTAGCTTACTTCACCTACTGTTGGCCAAGGGTATGTCAGACAACATTAGAAATTGAGGGGTTTATGTCAGAAATAAAGACAAGTCCAAAAATACAAAAACTGGCCTACTACATAACATTGTAACTAGAATGGTTACCATTCATCCAGCTAGTTGACATTCCCCAAAAACGCAACAAGTCACATAGAATAAGGCAATGAAATACATGCCATTCTTCAAAAACAGAACAAGTTCATTTAATTCTGCAAAAACCGAAGACGTTCTACCTTCGTTAAGAACCGGACATGATCATTTTGGTGTTTAATATTTGGCTTTGCTGCAGTAAATATTGCATGAATGTTCGTCAATTGAGTAGAATATATTACAGTCTCTATGCAGTTGTAATGAATATCAATGCACCAATTGTTATTTAGATATCTTTGTGTTTAATCTCTTTATGTCTTTCGACCATTTAGAAAGTGTATTGTGAGTACTGAACACTCAAAATGGACGCTGAGGAAATTTGAACTGGCCTAAGTGGAAGAAAAGGAAAGAAAGAAAGGAGCATATTGTTAAGAAGCTGAAAGCAAATATGGTAGGACAATATGGAAAAGTAGACGAAAAAGCGAGACACGGTAGCCAGCGCTCCTAGCGGTTTGTGCTGTTCGTACGATAATAAGCTGTGCATTGAATGGGTGGTTTGAGTATTTTAGATGCGTTTTAATTAAAAATTTTTCGCTTGAGTAGGTATTTATCATGGCAGGAAAGATTTGTGTAGTTTTTAGCTGCCATAATTACAACATTGCGAACTACAGCAAGTCCTTTTCAAGATTTTGAAAGGATGCAAGTCGGTAAGTACATGAGCTGTAGTGGATTAAATTTTCCATTCGTGTTTTTATTGCAAAATCCAACCACACAAATCATCATTTACTTAAATACTGTTTTGTTGTTTCCTAGGTGAAAGCTATGGGTACAGAAATGTAAGAGCAGACCTGGATGTAATGAACAAAAAAGGGACTGGTGGTTTATACCTACACAAGAATAGTGTATTCCTAACTTTTCAGAAAAGATAATTTTTGCAACCCAAATTTGCTTCCACAAGATCAAGAACGAAGTCTCTTGAGTGCCGTAGCTGCTATTTTAATATTGTACACTGAAGGGCCTTGCAAAGTTTGATATCCCTTAACCTGAAAGGTGCAGATTGGTTTTTATTGTAGCGATGCCTTTGAAAAATAAAAGTAAACAATGTTTACAAATTCCACATTCGTCTATTAAACTGGCTGAAATCTCTTGTTAAAGTGTGTGTTTAGTTCAGCAAGTTGAGCTAGGGATATAATTGATTGATTGCTTCAGAAAACTGTTTACTTAGGTATGTGTGTCGGTGATTGCTCGTACAATGTTTACATAATCATTGTTGGTGTATTAAACTGGTTGGGGCCTCTTATGTGTTTGAATAGTTCAGCAAGTTGATCTGAGGATAAAATTGATTAGTTGCATCAAAATAGTATTTTCATGTTTGTGTATGTGATTGCTCGTACAATATTTACATATTAGAAAACATTATGCACCGAGCCAGAGTCCCAGCATCAGCAGGGTAATAAATACCCATAACAATGATTCAAAGAGCACCTGCAATTTATTTTATGTAGTAACGCGAAGCGTAATGCACCAGCGAAATTGAGAGTTTCCCCATAAATAATTTTCATGTATAGCCTATTTGCACTGAGAAATAATGCATGTGTGTTTTGCAATTTAACATATTTCTTAACTATTTGTAATATCATTGTAACAACACACATCAGACACTTTAATTGCAGCAGTGGAGATGTCATCAGCTTGTCTACAGTTGGTAAGTCAGTGTATATATTGCAGTGCATTAACCAGCTGTCGAGTAAGGGTTACCATCAAAACCAATCAAAAGTAGTAGCAACATGCCCCCCACCTCATCATTTTACTCACAATTGTTTACACAACTGTGTACAAAACTTTCAAACAATAATATTCCACTCCTGAGAGTCATTGTTACATTTCAGTGATATTTATTATAATTATTTTACAAATAAATAAAGGGTTTTTTTTCTCAATATAACTTCCTCTTATTTACTTCGTGAAGTACTCAGTATTTTAATTTTGTGCATACACCTATAGTATTAAATAAAAAACTAGGTGTTTTTCAATTAATTATTTTGCCATATTCTGCAATGCAGATAAGTCACTTATAGTGATATGCACACATTTCTTTTGACCTGTTAGCCTATTTACACAATTTTGTTTGCAGTGATCGTAGTATTCAAGAAAGTACTTCGCAAATTGGATTACAATAAGTGCCATGAATGTGACCAGAAGGTACGTTAAATTCATGACCAAAGTAAGTTATTTTCAGTTCAGCTGCTTTTGAATTCTGCAACAAATTTTCACGTTTCTTGTCCCGATGCATATGAAAATATGTAGTAAAATTAAGGTTGGTTATTATAAGTGACTTGTTCATGATCTAATGTTATAAAAATTAGGAAATAAGCTTTGTTTTTGAAAGTGAATTACACAGTGGCTGCTGCGGAGGGAGGGCTGCAGACGCAGCCCTCTTAATAAAATCTCAGAACGCATACCTCTACTTATCTGCTACTCAGTAAATAATACTGTGTACGAATATTGAGGTTATTTCGCAGCCAATGTTTTTGAGATGGATGAGACTCTTGTCGCGAGATAAATGTTTTTGGAAATGTCGAGTGGTGGGGAGGCAGATTCTTCGCCCTGAAGTGGGTTGAGCTAGTAGAGAGAGATGACTGTAACATAGGACTAGGAGTGCTACGGGAGAGAGGGAAGACTTCAGGGGCTCGGCCCTTTTCAGCCAATCGCATGCTGTAAATCGGAGAGAGTTGGACACGCCCCTGCTCAAACAAAAAAAAAGGTTTCCTGGAACTTGACAAGGCTACCAAAACGACATGTTTTGTAAGCACTTTTTCGCACTCCACTCTTTTGCAGTTGTTAAACACATTTCTTAACTATACTTGTATTTATTTCGAATATTATATATAGTTCAAACTCGCGTGAGCTTCAAATATAGTGCGCAATACTCTGAATAAGTTTGTTGTTAATTAATGGTGAGGTATGAGCATCGGTCAGAAGCAGGGTTGAATTGTTGTTAATGTAGTATTGTGTAAACTTGTAAATAATTGGTAATTCGGTGAGTAACATTTTAAACCTTATTACTTCAAAGATTTTCAATTACGAGAATAAACTAGAGCTACAGAATCTGGGACCAGCAAGGCCACAGTTAAATGTGATTCAACAACAAAGCCAAGGTGGTAAATGGTTCATATACAAGAAAATTCGACGCAAGTACATATAATTCCGCGGACTGGCTATGCGGCTGTGAAGTTGGAAATGTTTGTTTTGTTTAATTTTTTTTTGCTAATGCAACCTAATGATCTTGCGTGGACTGTCAATGGGCTAAAAGATTTAAAACCTTTGGGAAACAAAGTCAAAAGACATAAATCATGCTCACAACATATAAAAAAATGCCATAAAATTTTCATTTCTTGGTAAGGTGAATATATATTGCTAGTTAGATAGCGCATACTGGTTGACAAATCGATTTTTTATACAAATTTGTTAATTATGATATGCCACTTTCATCCTCTAATTCTAATTTGACATGAATTTTGTATGTACTGTAGGCTATGGAAATTAGTATTTGATTTTAAAAATATATGTTGTAATATATTTAAGTTATTGTCATCATTAGTATAGTAAAACTGGTATTATTATCTTATCTCTCGTCGTCTCGTGCAATGTACCATATCATGTAGGCAGTGGTTGGAAGGCATATAACCAAAACAAACTTAAAACAAATACATACCTGTGGTAGTGATTAGATCTGAACCAGCAGTCACAGTATGTTGACCATTACATATTGTGCAATGATACACTTTTCTTCAAACAACCACATTTAGTCACCAGCCGCCATTGGAATTACCAAATTAAATGTGCTTAATGTATGCAAAACTTGAGAGGTGAAGTAAATAAGCTGAATGGCTTGAGTACATATGTTAGTATGTACTAACAAATATTTTGACCAATTGCATTTTCATCCTAGCACAAGCTGTATTGCATAAATTTAATTAGTAAATGGTGGGAAATTATTGATTAAAAAGTTTAAATATTGTCATTTATTTATGTTCTGAAATACTCTCCTTAATACAGTAGGCCTTATTTATAATTTGAGAAGTATTTAAATTATTTATCTCATCTATGATCTCTCAAATGTCACTTAAGTGGTATGATATCAGAGGCAATGGTACATTTTTATATTTGGTATAGCCGTACCATTGTGTTGTTGGAAGCTATAAGCATTTCGCAGTCAATATTGTTGCTTCCTCCATGGATTATCTACACTAGCCAAGAAAATGGATGTCTTAAGTAGGAAGTTGTGTTCTATTGCATGTATGTACTTTATTAACAAACCATGTGTGGTGGTCAAAGTAACGATCAAACTTAATAGTTCTACGAAATTTAATTGAGGTAATCTCCATTGGCACTGGCATAGTATTCGAAGAGGTAATGTGACCTGAATTAGTCAAGTAAAATAATGACGTATTTGATATTGTACTATGGAACGACAATAATAAATCCTAAATTACCAAATCGCAACCACTTCTGAACAAGTGACTTAATATCATCAGAACTGAACACCACTATGTGTTAAAATACTACTGTACTAAATGGTAACTTTGAACACAGTCTCACTATGTGTGGTATGTTTGGGTGTGTCTGTTTCTTTTTACATAAATACGAACAAATAAAACATTTCAAAAGGAGTGAGGTGAGCAGTTTTACCATAATTTATAAAAACCTTATAAATGATGAAGTGATCAATTAGTGTCTATAAAACCAGCATTTGGAAATGAGCAGGAGGGGGAGGCGATACTCTTGCCCCTTCTGTACTTAACTGTGCCTTTAGTACGGTTACAAATTTGACAGTACACCCACTTCGATTAAAATTTGCCCCAATCCCGAGTTGCTCTGTACTACAAATATACTTTGTTTTGTTGAACAGGCACTAGATATTACCATGCTACAGAATAGTCCTTTGTGTATAATTTTTGATTTCAGGCCCCAAAATTTCGTAACTGGTTCAATCAGATTATGAAGAAGTGACTGAGGTTTCAAATGTTTGTTACTTATGATTGTAGCATGGCTGCCAGTGGGTTAACCATAGCTGCCTGTGTTTCACTTGAGGCAGTGTAGTTGTGGCATAACTGCACGACAAAACAGATTTATATGTGTAAAGGTGGACTCTCAACCATCCATCGCATCTGTCAGGCGGTCACATGATCTTCGACGAATCGCAGCCAACGTTTTTTTATCCGTCATACTTTAACTTTCGACGGACCGACGGATGGGCCACCTCCTTCTGGCGAGATTCTGTAGACATGAATACACACTTTGAAATAAAATGCAACGCACTGGATATGTGTTTATTTGTGTTGGTGGTAAATTCAGGAAATTAAAACTTAAACAATAATTGAGTATACATTGTTATCCAGTAAAAATTTATTTCCCTTAGATGTTTCTCTCTTGAAAATGTATTTCGAACCAAAATATACCTTCTACGAAATAAGAAAACAGAATAAAAACTGTATCTATTAGGAATAGAAATTTGTGAATTATTTATTTTGTTGCTAATTTAATGATAAAAACTTTAATTAGCAGTAAGTTAATGTTTAGGCTACTTATTTTGTTGTTAAGTTAATCTTAAATATCTAAAAGATATTGCTGCTTATAAAGCTAACAAAAACCACAATGTTAAATCACTAACTGTAGTGTAGAGCTATTTTTAATTAATCTTTCGTTAGTAAAACACATATAAGTTGTGGAGATTTTTCTGTTCAAAAAATTTTTTTCGTCATGTTCATTCCCGATTTTTTCTGCAGAAAAATAAGCTTTGTGACAGATCCATTCTCAAGAATTTATTGAATAAATGCAGTCGGTTATGTATCTGACTAATGAAATACTATTTATCATTCCATTCTCTTACTTATAATTGATTAACATTTGTCCTTTGTTGCAACATCTAAGTCTGTGCCCAGTAACAGGATTCTGTTACAACTGATTGTCCTTGTTTCAAGTGACAATATTTATGTTTTAAGTGCATTTTTAAATACGGCATAGTAATATGAATAAGCAACTATTATATTACATTCGGCAAAACAACACGTTTTAATACTACGAGACGACAACTGCACTTAAATCGCGCATGCCGAGCCATGTAAATTTGAATTTCCCTGGTATTCGTCAGCACAAGCCGCTTTGTGCGCTGTTGTAGCGTGTCTCGCATGTTGACAATGTTTAAACGCCTCAGTTTTCCATATTGTCCTACCATATTGTCTACAAATCACAGTTTCTAAAAAAAATCGAGCCATTTCCTAGGCTGTCCCAGTCGGTACGGCGCGAGTTTCCTCCCATGTAGAACCATAATCAATGCAAGTGATAACATATTTATTCCCTCAGGTAGTTTTTGGAAATGGGCCTAACAGGTCGATACCTACTCGCTCAAAACGGTTCTCCTGTGGGTATGGGCTGCAAAAGACCTGTTGGTTTCATGCTTGACCCTGTCTTAGTCTGGCAATCAACACAAGTTTTCACATAGTTCTCCACATCCTTAAACAATCCATGCAAGTAATATATCCACCTTATCTCATCTATTGTTCTGGCTACCCCTAATTCCACACCCACTTAGGGGTTATCGTGGTATTCACTTAAGAAGCCTTTAATTTACTGGGTATTACTAGCAATTTCTCCCTACCTTCAGGCCTAGCATTAATTTTATATAGGATGCCATCCTTAAAATAAAAATTTTTTGCTAATCTACTAAGTTTTGTATCCTGTTGTGATGGCTTCTCAACCTTTTGCATTATAGGCAACAAACTTGAGTCAGGCCTCTGAGCCTTATCAATGTCAAACCCTGGCAAAGAAAGAGCTGGTAACTCCAAAGCTTTGTCCTCATCTTGTTGTGTACCTTTATCCACAGGGTTTCGACTTAAACTGTCCACATGTGCATGTTTCTTACCACTAGTATATTTAATGTCAAACGTGTACTCTTAACATTTTCAGTGCCCACCTTGTTATCCTTCCTGAACTGTGAACATTCATCTTAAGCCTACCCAGGTAGCACAAACTTTGGTGGTCTGTCACCACTGTGAATAATTTCAAGTAAATGTAAGGCCTAAACTCGTCTAACACATCCACAGGAGCAAGACATTCTAAATGAGTTAGGGTATCCGAATTATGCTGGTGTGAGGGTCCTACTAGTGTAAGCCATATTATGTCATTTCTCCTCCCTCTCTTGCATCAATATGGCTCCAATAACTTGTGTGCTGGCATTTGTGTGTATTTCAATAGGATCTCCCTCTTGAAAGTGAACCAAAGTGGAGGATGAGGTCAATTTTTGTTTTAACTGTCGAAAAGCGTTCTCTTGGGCCTCACCCCATTCAAATTTCTGCTCTTTCTTTAAAAGGCTAGACAGTGGCTTAGCTATCTGAGAAAAATCGACAAATTTACGATAAAATGAGGCTAGGACTAAAAAGCTTTGAACGCCCCTTGGACTTACAGGTCTGGGGAACTCACTAACCACCCTGATCTTACTGGGGTGGGGTTTGATAACTTCGCTGTTAACAATGTGTCGTAACACCGCAGTTTCTTCATAACCGAAGGAACATTTGGCTGGTTCAAAGTAAAATTAGCTTCTTGAAATTGTTTCAGGACCTGCTCTGTGGGACCCACCTTGCCGCATACTGCTTTTGATGTTCACGTTGCTCACGATGTTTCTGCTGGCGATTCTCCCACTGCTGTTCGCTGCTTTCGTCGCTGCTCGTTGCAGTGTTTCTTGGACAACCTTGTTCGCCTGGCAGGGCTAGATTTTTCCCTAGTAGCACATCTGCAGGCGTTCTCCCAGTGGCGACGTTCATGCACTGGTGGAGGATAAACAAAGCAGCAGCAGATGTTCGGCCCAGCTGTTATGTTGACTACCCACATGGAGTCGAAACAGTGTTTTCAAGTCTTGATTGCGAGTCTCTGTAGGATTGGCACATGCGTGATAGACTGCCTTCTTCAAATGAAGCACCCCCCACCGGATGCACACCTCCTGCCACTTCCTGCCCGTGAATTGCTTGCCATTATCAGTAAGAATTAGTTTAGGACAACCCCAACATGCGAAGAATTCGTTCTGAAGTGGTTTCACTACACTCGTGACACATGCACTGCTAATCACGTATGCCTCTATCCACCTGGAGAAGTTGTCTGTGAGTAACAAAATGAATCACTTACCCCCTGCTGACCTGGGGTAAAGGCCAATGAAGTCAAGACTGTTAGTTTCAAACTGTCTTTTAGGCATTCTCGGCTGCTGTTACTGTGTGCCATCTGTGCAGCACGATTTGAACTGTTGACACTTCTGACAATTCCGTACGTACTGTTGTGCATCATGTGATAGGCTGGAACAGAAAAACTTCTCTCTTACATTCCAGATCGTCTGGCCTGCGTCGGGATGTCCTGCTTTTTGGCTAACATGCACATGCTCAAAAACTTTCGCATTTTTATTGGCACAAACAACCTCCATTTACTGTTATCCCATGGGGAACATGTCTCCGATCGGTTATGCTATACACACCATTGCTCTACATTTCTATGTGCACACTTCTGCATTTGCACAAGTGAAAATGCGCAACTTTTTCGCTCACAACTATCTCTACCCTTGCAACGTCTATCTGATGCATCTGTGCTTCACCTAGCTAGTGTGATTATGGTAGAAGGATCTCATTCCACTCTGCATCGTCGTATACAACGATGTCTGGGTTCGGCGCTCGTGATAGCGCATCTACAAGTTCATTCTTCTTCCCGGGAATGTGTTCTACAACAAAGTCGTATGCTTGTAGAAGCAACGCCCACCGGGTAAGTTTACTACATGCAATACTGCTTAACCAAACTAAACAGCAGTTATCTGTCCGCACCGTAAATGTTTGGTACTCTAAATATGCACAATATTTCTTTATTGCCCAGACCAATGCTAAACATTGTCGCTCGTTCACGGCATACCTTCTTTCCACTTGTGAAATCAATTACATGTTTTTCACAACCATCTGCGCATTGGTACAGAACCATACCCAGCCCCTCTTGGCTGGCATTGGTCTGCAAAAACAACGGTTGTGCGGGGTCTTACCGAGCTAGTGTTGGGCACATTCTGAAATGCTCTTTGATTTCTTGAAATGCCTGTTCTGTTTCTCCCATCCAAACAAATTGCTTTTGCTGCGAAACTAGATCTGCCAATGGTGCCGTGATTACTGCAAACCCATCAATGTACTCGCGGATCAAGTTGATCCAATGTATTTGCGGATCAAGTTGATCAGTCCAAAAAACTTGCCCAACTGCTTGCATGTACATGGCGGACGTTACTGCTGGTTGATCAATTTCAACTGTTCCAGGTTCGGTGTGTTTCCCTTCTTCCTAACAACATGGCCTAAGAAATCCAGTTCAGTTTTACCTAGGTGACACTTTTTCACTGTGCAGGATAAGCCATTCTTGGCAAGCCTTTCCCATACTACAGATAAATTATGTATGTGGACTGCCCGAAGATCATGAGTATGCCTTGCTCCTTTCACCATGCTGAACTGTGCTGGAAGGAGCCTACTCATCAGTATGCCTCACTCCTTCCACCACACTAAACTGTGCAGGAAGGAACCTACTCATCTCTCTTCTTCCACCAGAAGCTCTTTAGTGACTGCAACAACACCTTCCAGACCTTTTGGTAACGATTCGCCGACAGCATTTTCAGACTAATTCTGAGTACTATTATATTGAGTTAATGTGTTAACCCTACATCGCAATGGGGCCTTCAGAGTGAAGAAGGTGGAGACTATAATTGTCGAACCACACACCTGTGCTATGGCCCAGGAGTATAGAATGGTAGAGCCTCCACCACTAGGAAGACCTCCCTAATGTGGCTAGCCACCCAGACCACCCTATACCCCATTCCCACCATGCTTAACTATAATGGAGGGAGTAAGAGTTTGGTTATGGAAGGCTGGCACCTTTGGATACCACACCCTAGTCTCGTTAATGAGCAACTTGAGGAAACCCAACACTCTGTATACACTATGCTTAACAGTGCTGAATGAAGGAGCAATGGGTACGACTCTTGCCTGTTAGGCTTTGGTATTAGCCTTACACACCACTCGGGACTTCGCCAGTTGCTTCACTGTGTTGAGGCCAGTAGTAGTTCCCTTCCTTGATGCCCTGTACTCAGGAGAGGTATTCGGCAGAAAGTGAAAAAGGCAGCTACTAATTCCAAGGCTAAGCAGAGTTGAAACCTCGCAATAACTGCTCTTCGGAGCATAACCTTACTGGAACAAGCTCTCATTGTCTGCAAATTAGAGAGGCCTCACCTCTCAGGTCACTCCCCATACATATTCCCAGCACCTAATACCGCATGACAACGGCATCCAATAGTCACAGATATCCACTGGTGTGAGGACATCCCATACTAAATCGCCAACCTCTGGTTCGGGGGCTACCATTGAACCTATAGCCGCAGCCCACCTCGAGCTACTGGCAGTGGTAGCGGCCATCTGCAGTCATCACAACTGCATCAGCAGCCATCCTGGGTCACAATCCAGATAGGTAAACCCGTGGCAGTGTGCCGCCCCATCCATCAGGTTGTGACCATGTTACCAGACTTCGTATCACGTAGGCAAGCCACACACCTTACTCTGTACACGGGCTGTGTGCCAGTCTACATGCACTAAGTTATTTACACCCCTAATCTCGTGTAAATTGTGACACTAATAAAACTAAGTTATAACTTATTGTGGTGACCCATCTCGGCCACAAGCCATCGTGTATCAAGGGTTTTTGTGGCACCCAACATGAGTCCACAGCTTCAACAATTCAGACTGGGGAGCAGAATTGTGCCAGCTGACCCAAGATCTAGTGACCTAGCCAGGAGGTTTCAAATTTTAACTCAGATGGATTTGGGCGGGTTCAAACACACTCTTTGGGTTATCAACTGCAACCATTTTAACCACAATATCGAGCTCAGAATAGAGTCTCGCCGGCAATTTTAAAGTCAACATGGCTGATGCTACTCTTGACCACTGCCATGTAACCACATGCACTGTCATGGGGGCCCATGTGATTACATTAGCTCACTGTCACAACCGCTTCAACTACCCATGATTTGGGTGGGCGGATGAGCCTCGTTATACAGATGGGTTGGAATATGGGTGTAACGAGTGCCGAACTCACCAGACTGCTTACTGCAGCTTGTTAACCTGCACCTGGCAAGGGATTCACTCAGTACATTGTATAGTCTGCAACCAGAACTTCCATCATGCATGCATTGGATAACCCATCTAAAGCATCACAAGGCTGGGTCTGGTGTATCATTACGAAGTTTGCAGGCGAGCCGAAGATATCGCAAACTGAATACTGACCATCGCCAGAGCCCTGCCATGGCCCGAGTCAGCATGGAACTCCAAATGCTAGATTTTTTAGGAAGATCACATAAAGACACACAGTATTCACCAACGAATGTGAAAGGGAACTCTGCGAACACGAAATACCACAAAACAATGGGTCAGAAGGGCCCATTGCCAACTCGAGGGGAAAGCGCTCGAAGGGTGGGCTAGGTGTGGGGAATTGGTCACAGAGTTGGGGCAGCTGTGTTCTCACCTCGCCTCGCCTTATAATTCACCGGCAGAGAAGTCATAATACACATAACCCCAAAGTTTCACAACCAAACCCAGGCTGTCTACGAAGAGGCCGAATTATTTATCCATAAAATGTTCTATATATTCAAACGGGATTTTCCCTAAAGGATATGAGGAGAGCTGTGTGCATCACATTGCATGCATGCTCCTCCCTCAGCTACACAATTTTTTGCAGTTCTCGAAGCTGAAGTCCATAGAAGAGGTCGTGGAAAGAGCCAGGGAGATTGAGAGAAACTACTGCGAGCAGGCAGCCTTGGAATGCAACTACAGTGTCAAGGGAGGAGAGGAAGCAAAACAGCAAATAAGTCAGCACCCCCTACTCCCTTCTCTCCACCCAACATCCCTGCTTTCCCTGTGCTCCCCCAGTGATGGTTCTGTCCTGGGAAGCCTGCTGGTTTTTGGGTGATGATAAAAGCCAACCTTACCACCACTACAGGGAAAACAAATGACAGGCTAAACATCTCTTCTCAGCTCACAGTCCCACCAAGTAAGGCCGGCGAACCTATGCGGCCATAACAGCTACAGGTGGTCCAGACCATACTGATCACATGTAAAAAGCTACATCCAAGGAAGAGACGATGGGCAAGGAAACCCGGACATCTCCCTGAACCACCTATGCCCAAGAACAAAGTCACATGCTGGAAAAGTGACTAGAGGGCAGATGCACCAGTGTCCTGGTGGAGTCTAGGTCCACAGAACGAAAACCCAAAGAAGACCAGAAGCCAGGCCTGAAGAGCCCGATGGCATCATACCAGGCACAAGAGGGAGGATGACCCTCCTCCATGTACGACCCTTGAGGTCAAGCCCCTCATTTCATGGGAGCCCGCACTTTAGCCAGATGCCAGAAGGAGAAGCAACCAACCTACAGCCTCCAGGCTCACACCACCACCGGCATATAGAGGAAGCATGTCCATCAGGACACTGTCCTCGATGCTCAGCACGTACATACCAAAGACTTTGACTCGACATAACCTAAAGACATCCACCGGATCAGAGTTATCATGACAAAATCCTCTGGGCATTGGATTCAACCGGAGACCTCAATATCCCAGTCCCATCTCTGAGAGGGATGAATGCCACACCATCGAGGTGGAGGAAACCCAAGAGCCTCTGCCTCTGGCCATCATTCCGACTGTGCTAGCCAAGGAGTGCACAGTCACCTTAAATACCCAGGAAGGAGGATAATCATCAGAACTGCTCCCTCTGACGGCTATCAGGGTCTCGATGCCAGACAATGCCAAGATCCATTCTTGGACCAATTAGCCCATACGGGAGAATGAGTCCAGCAGCAACGCCGAGAAGGGAAGAGCACCATCAGAACCACTCCCTCCGGCGGCTTGCTAGGTCATGATGTTGGACACAGAGATCAACATGTGGACCCAGCCTCCTGTTCAGGAGGATGTGCCCAGCAACAGAGAATGGAGGAACACTATCAGAACCAGGCCCTCTGACTGCCACCCAGATCCTGACGTCAGGCGATGTCGACTCCGACACCTGGTTCTACCCTCCTGTTCGGGAAAATGACACCAGCAGACCTGTCGTCGAGGCAGAGGATTCACAAAAGCCTCTACCTCCGACTACCATCCAAACTTTGCTAACTCAGGAGAGAGTGGCAAAACTCCAGGTCACGATGTCTGGCAGTGTAGAGGCCACCTACACTTACCCTGTTGTTCAGGAGGATGTGCAGTACCCGGCTGTCGAGGTAGAGGAGCCACAAGAACTTAGACCTTTGACGGCCAACTCAAGATAGTCTCTTCAGGAGGAGAGGGCTCCAGAATGTCCCCTGGTGCTTGTTACCCCGAGCTGGCCACTGCCGAGGACATGACAGAAGAACCAAGTAGCTAGGCTACCAGAGAAATGCCTGCCCATGCTTGCTGCAGCACCTCTCAAACCTAGTCGATATCGCGAATCTCCCTGGCGACCTACTTCTCGCTTCACGTGGCCTTACCCCAAGTACGTAGCCTTGAGGAAGTGGGGTCGACCCAGGAAAGTAAAGCCTTCCACACACCACAGCCAGTGAACACCAAAAGCCAATAAACAGCCATAAACCGCTGAACCCAGTAGACAATGAAATTAAAAACAGACTGTAATTACAGCATCCCAGAACATGCAGTAAATTGTGACACAGTGCTACATAAATAAACAAGGACATAACATTTTAGACATTTCTTTGAAAGTGCCAAAATAAAAGAAGGAAGAGTAAGTGATACAAGAAATGTTCCACAGAAAATGCATCCCCTTTGAAACAATAGACTTCTCAGGGCAAGAAGAACAAATAACATTCTCATGCCTGATATAAAGGACTTTTTGGAAGAAAGAAAGAGAAAATAAAATATATTGTTTGAAATATTTTCAAGTGTTTTGTTGTTTTGAATTTCAAAGTGTGGTGATGTAAATATTACTATAATATTCAGAGTTAATATTGTTGTAAGTATTCTCAGTTTCATGTTTTTTTTTTAAATTTGAATTACTAGTGTCTTGTATATTTTACATTAATTTCTTACCTGAGTATATATGTCTATTTATCATTAAAAAGGGCAACATGTTTTTTTTCTTCAATTTTCTGTAGGTGGTCCATACGAAAATTATTTGCATCATTAATTTTAATCATTAAAGGATACTTGTTTTTGTGATAGATATTATGGACATATAGGTCGGACTAGGTGATGGAAAGCCTAGTGTTGACCACCCAATAGCATTATGACACACATAAACTCTAAACGCAGTGCAACAAGTAAGAGGCTCTAAGGCGAGACCTTTTTTCTCATGCCCTCAGTGCAATGATAGTTAATAGGTAGTAGATGAAACACACCCCTCACTTGTGGGGTTGCAAATACACACAAGTGTCTATTTTATGATCGCATGTAAATATTCACTTGTAGAAATATATTGTAAATATTTCCTTATATAATAAGTAACCACAGCCCTCAGTTGAGCTTGTGAGCGAGCACTTTAAGAAATGATGGAACGCATGCACTTCATTCGAAAGTAGATACTATCTCATGAGACAGTTTCTTCCTGGGAGCGACCAATTCATTAACATACTTTTCGCTCGACAAGCCAGCCACCAGTGCTATAAAGAGACAGCATATCTCTCCACACAGCTGCCGCCTAGCACCACACCACAACAGAAGATAAGAACCTGCCATGCCACATCACAGGGAGCACACATAGAAGGGTGCCCCAAGAGAGAGAGAGAAAAAAAAATATTTTCTCGTCCACATGATTGTACATCGTTATGGTGGGGAAGAGGGACGATTGACACATGACACATTGTCTGATTCTACTACAAACTCAACTTGGCCTCATCCAAATGGGCTGCACTTCACTAAGATGAGGCTACAGCAGTATTAAGGGTTATTCACATGCCTACAGGATAAGCCCTTGCAATGAGGAGCATTATTACACACACTTCCTTCCAGCCTTTACTGTTCACTCCACACTTTTAATCAGAAATCACGTCAACCTCCCCGAAGTGAGATTTTACTATCGGCCTAGTAGTCGAGCCTGCCGCCCAAGGTTGCGTAGTTCTACAGCATACCAAGTGATGGCACTACAAGTATCAAGAGCTGACATATGCAGCATCAGGCGAAAACCAAGCATCAGACGATGTTAGCAGACAACTTCAGCAGACAGCCCGAGGGACGGCACTTGCCATCCCCCATCCTGCACCTCGAAAGGTCCACAGACAAGGAATATATAAGTCAGTGTAATGCCCGAAGATCCTGAGTACGCCTCACTCCTTCCAACATGCTGAACTGTGCCGGAAGGAGCTTACTCATCAGTACACCTTGCTCCTTCCACCGCGTTAAACTGAGCCAGAAGGAGTGTATAGGCTGGAACAGACTTTTCTGAAGCCCTGCTAAATTTCTACTTTTTGTTACTGATTACGTATCCTTCTGTTACACCTAAATATAAAAACTGCCATGTGACGTACATTTATATCAAATGGGTTGTTTAATGTTTACAGCTGTTCAAAGAATTTTGTCGAAACTATGGCAGAAAAAATAGTAGTATTTAATCTCTTGTTATTGATGTGTGTTGGGTTGTTTCGTTAAAAGGACTGCCTCATTTGGAATAAATATTAAAACGAAGGAGCAACATCTCCAATGAAACAGACAAGAAATTCAAACACGCAACTTTTGTCGCTAATTTTTGTGTATATAGCAGCGACAAACTTAAGAGATATTGCTAAATATGCACACAAATAGATCTACTGTACATTTTATTCCACTTATATTTGTTTGAATAGGTATTTCGTTTTTACTAGGTTTATTTAATTAGTTATTTTCAATTTCTGGCTGGGCATATGGATTTGTTGGGATTGTGGCAAATATTCAGATCACAAAAAGTAAGCACGTACACAAGTTTCGATAAATAAACAGACTTACAATTAACTTTGTAATGACCACAGTTCACTGTTAAAATGTATAAATTTCTCATATCCAATATTTGCAATCATACACACCTTGTTAACGACCATGAAGTAGCCACGCACTTTCGCATGTAGTGGTTACCAACACACAGAACAGTACTTTTATTCCTGCCATGGTAACACAGTTTAATCACAACATCGTAACTTGCCTATGTAGGTTTAACAAACACAACGTGTACACACTTCTTGTGGTAATTTGAAGTATTTTTTCGGAGCAAGTGAAGTTAACTATTCTTTGAACTCTCATCAACAAAATGCCATCGCCATGTCTGCCAACCTTAGATTTGCATCTCTCCTGCCATCGCACCTAAGTATAAAAATAAGTATTCAAACATTAAAACCTCTTTGCAGTTCTAAATTACAAATTCAAAAATCATTATTTTGCTGTAATAAGTATGAAATATGCTAACATTTTAAACAATGTATATTTTGTCTGAACCTTAACGATGCGAAACTTCCCGGGGGGGAGAGAGAAAAAGCGCAACAAGCCTCACCCAGCCGACAGTTGCTTCCTCAGTCGATAAAACAAACACTCTGTCACTAGGGCCTACGCACGATATTTTGCGCTGTTATATAAAAATGTAACTATGAAAAATGTTGCCATCGGGGCTAAGCAAATATTTAAATAATTCAATAGGCAACATTAAATTTACAAATAGCATATGTACCAAGAAACTATGTTAAAACTATATTTGAACTGTGAACTATTTCTTACTGGCCATTGGCAACACATTGCTGCTATCACTGTTTTTAATTCGTATTTAATACGAAATAAATATTACAAGTTATAGAAGATGCTAAGTTACAGTTTCATTTATTCAAGAACACAGTAATTTACAGTCACTCACAGATTTATATATTGGTGGAATGCAAGTTACTTGCAAAACAGGTTGACATGTTATGCCAGGGGTATTATTTCAAAAATTTGTTTCCAAAAGTCTCTTCCAATCGTGAATGGACTATACTCATCACCTTCCACCGCACTGAACTCTGCCGGAATGAACCTACTAATGTCGCTTCTTCCCCCCAGAAGCTTTTCAGCAGTTGCAACAACACCTTTCAGACCTTCTGGTAACTCCTCGCCAACAGCTCCTGAAGATGTCATCAACCCTCTTGCCTTACCTGCTGGTGACTGCATTTGCGCTAACACTACCCCTCTTGTAGTGGTCATCAGCGCTCCCTTCAGAACGCACCATGCTAACAACAATCACTCACCCCTACTACCTCTGGTAGGGGTCGTCGACAGTCCCTTCTGGACAATGGTGATTTTAGTTAGGGCAAGTTCACAACATAGCTACCTAGCCCGATCGCCTTGTCTTGTTTAAGACCAAGTTTCCTTCACATGAATTTTCATAGGTTAAAGTTCCGTTCAACTCTGGAATATTTAGGAGGGAGTACAGGCCACCATGAATATTCTACCAGGTATATATAAGTTTTTGCTGTTACTTCTGAGTACTTATTTCATTTAGTTAGTGTGTTAGCCCTACATAGCAACGAGCCCTTAAGAGTGAAACAGAGGGAGACTATAATTATCGCACCATACACTCATCGTGTGCTCCAGGAGTATAGTATGGTAGAGGCTCCACCACCAGCAAGACAACCTTAACTCTTTAAGTAGACTGGTATACTGTTGGTTTTTGGTGCTGTGATGGACAAAAGTTTATTTCCACATTTGCAGTCAGTGCTGAAGTCGATTTTATTCCAGTTCAGTTTAGTTTTAAGTTCTAACACTACTTTCTATCTATTGGGAACAGTTAGAACTACTTGTATGAGATCTATGGTCACAGTGGCTCCGTAGCTGACACTTATTATCACAACTGTGTTTCAATAGTTCCCATAACATATTATTTTTCGTTAACAATCAGAGACGAACCTATACGTGCACAATATACAAATATATCTACACTTGCAATGTTATGAAACTGGAATAATATTATGACGATGTAGCATTATAATTATTTTATTTTTCTAAATTACAATTCTCGCACTTTCAACCAAGTGAGACTGATCAAGCTGGGCAGTCGTGGGATGAACATCATGTTCGTGGATGCTCACTCTCTGGTATCTGCCCGCCCCTTGGGACCAGCGAAGGCGAGGTACTTCTGCGAGTGCGATGGGACCATGGCAGCTTGGGTGCGGTGACTATCCGCAACTCGACGCGTCCCCAGGTGGTGGATCGGGGATCCGCAGGCTCTGATTTGGTGGCTGGGAATATTCAAATTCCAGACCATGGACCAACTGGCTGGTGGCACAGCTCTGTCGTCGTGGACGTCGGGAACCTGGGTGGCTCAGTACGAGAAGACGAAGTGCATCTGTTGGAGGCGGCCCAATGATCAAGGCGGGGAGGGGTATCTCGAGGTGCCAAATGGCGAAGTGTAGCGAATGGCTTAAAACGGCAGCCATGGTTGCTCAATCCCTCCCCACCATGATGCATGTCTCCTCACATGCAACTTCCTCTCCTTTTATGCGTAAAGTGCGCAGCCATAAGATGCATCTAGGTCCTTCCTACCATGGACACACACTTAATACTTAGCAATAGGGTAGATTTAGAAAAAAAACGAATTACATTTCAATTTGTTAACATTGTCTGATTTTATGTTTTATTTTGTATTTAAGGAAGGCTTATTTCTAAGTAACATGCATGATTACATAAATACTTTTATTGGTAAGAATTTATTCCTGAAAAAATACGTATATACAAATATACAAATGTACATTGGGATAAATGCTATTATCTCATTATAACATTATATTCTCAAATATGTACAACGAGTAACAAGTAACACAAGTCTTGCATTAGAATTTTTATAAATATGTATAAAATAATTCTTCACATTGTGAAATTTTAGTATCAAGTCATGCCAGTTTCTTGTTTCTTCTACAATAGAAATCCCAGAAAGCCACCACCTGCAAAAAAATTTATAATAAGTATTTATAGAATATTTTATAAAGGCATTTTACTGTGGTACTTCTAGTGCTGCATTTCAAAATGTGTTTATATTTTTAATATAAAATGAACTGCATCACTTCCCTACTTTCTTGATAAAAAATACATATGTGTCAAGGTACTCATTACAGGAGGTCCAGGAGGTGGGAGTGGTAAAGCTGTCACTGATATAATTATTACCAAGGAAGGGGGAAGATGAGAGGTGGCAGTGAGTATATGTTCAGTGTGCAGCCCTATGATAAACTGGTCTGGTAATGGCAAAGGAAAGGAAAATATAAGTCATGAAAACTAATTAGGATGCACAAAGGAAAGCACAAAAAATATATTTTAAAAGTTTTAGTGGTTAAGGAACAACAGATATGTGTGTGGCAGAATGTAGATAGGATACAGGGGTGATAAAGTGTGTGTTTGTGTATATATAGAATGACACTATATGCTCAAAACAGTCATCCAATCATAGAAAAGCAGTTTAAAAAATAATTAGCTTTTTTTGTGAGTACTGTTTCTATACAAAAATGTTAAAGCTGTATGTGATAAAGAGTGTAGAAATGGTACAGCATCAAATTTTTAGGTCGTTTACCTGTTCCACATTCCCTCGCAGTAACTGGAAAGGTGTCCGAGGTATAATTGGAATTACCAATGACATCAAATTAAAAAAGGTGTCAATTTATATATCAATGCCACGTTCTGCCACAGAACATGGAAAAGTGGTCCAGTTATGTTTTATTTTGGCAACCTCGCATAAAGTAAGGTTGCCCTGTTCTAAATAGCAATGTGTGTACAACTGGAGGGTGTTTGTGTGTACAAAAAAAAGTGTCATGTGTGAAAATAAATGCAAAACAGAAGGGGTTACACCAAAAACGGAGTTGTATTACATGACTACTCTTTTTACTTGTACAGAAGACACTAAAAACTAAAATAATTATGCCAACTACATAAAAATAAGAATGGAATTTTCTGAGAGTCGCCACTGTCACTAATTCTAAACGTTAACATTAAATGGTTGTTCGGAAATGTCATCACAGTAGAAACTTTATCTTCCTATATAGTCCTGTATTCTCCTGCTATAGTTTTTGGAAAATGATAAGTTGGGTCAAAAGGAAGGCTGGAATGCGGTATCAATTTTGATTTGATGGTAGGTTGGGGATGTTAATCTCTGCCATTTTTTTTTTTTTTTTTACATTTTTTATAGAACTGAAATTTTTTCGAAAAATGCTTTGTTCATTAAAATGCGCTTAGGAAGAAGTGACTCAGTTCTGGTCATGGGACTACTTATTCCATTTTTTTAATTCATAAAGTGTGAGTATGAAATATGAGGGATTGCTGCCTCGTATAAGTATTCAAAAATAATAGAAATATGATCACAAATAAAACTGTTGTTACACATACCGATCACCAGAGATCCCACAAGAAATATGGGAACTTCGCAGCTGATGTCCAATAACTCTCCAAAAATTAGGTTGCTGACAATAGCACCAACACGCCCTGATAGGATAGCAAAACATGTTGCCATACCCCTGTAAAATAATGCAGACATATAGAGAACTGTTTTCGTGTCTTTTTAAAGATTAGTATTCTGAATTTTGTTATTTGTTTCCAGCATGATATTATAATTTTTGTAATAATTGTGGGCAAACATGTTCACAAAGAAGCCTGAATTTTATTCTTGGATAAAGAGTACAGTTTTTGATAGTATTTAAAGCATAAACAAAATGCTTTGTACAGCATCCTTTACAGTATTCAATTAATGCTATATATAAACATGTTTATTTAATTTTGTTACATTTGGGAGGGGATTCCTTTTGAAAAATGAAGCAAAAAGTAAATATATGCATGGTGTATGACCTTGAGTGATTAAGGGAGGAAAAAAGGGGAGAAAGGGAAAATAACAATATTGCAATTTAATATATCAGAATTTATATTGGGATGAAAGAAAACAAAATGTGAACAGTGGTTCATTAAAATAAGGTAAGTACCTAACCTTTGAAACTGTAACAGCAAATAACATTCTTATCAGTAACAAAATATGCAGTACTGCAATTATCACATCGCATTAAATGTTGTACTCCTGATCATTTAGTGACTTCTCAAAAGTACCACCATGCTAATATGTACAAAAATGGCCGCCTTGTTGTAACACTTAAAACTTCTCAGTTTCCATGAAAACAGCCCTTATACGAGACATAAAACTTAAATGAGTCATATATTGCTTTATCATTTTCATGCCAACTTTTCGAGGAATTCCATATCAAATATCATTGCAATGCTGTGTTTTTAATGGTTTGCATAAGTGGGTTACTGGTTATTGAAAATACCGCCCCCCTCCTCCCCATTTCTTTCGGAATTTTAGTGTACATCTGACAAGCTGCTCGGCAGGGACCTGCTCTCATGTCGGGAGGGATTCTGGAATGCAGGTGGGATGAACAGGGCCGTAACTACCACTGGGCCAATGCCCCCGGGGCTACCGATCATAAGGGGTTCCAAACAAGGAGAACATTTTTTTTTACGTGAATATGTCTTTAAATCTGCAACCATAGTGCGAGGCACTCCAGAAAATACGATGATAACAAACTCGGGGAAAAAGTTCGGCATTGCAGCTCCGAATCTATCGTCTACGTTCGAAATTCAATCACACCACTCGATTGCCAAATGATCAAAGACTATGCTATGTTGAGTGAGGACTGAGAAGCATAGCACAGTGGTGGGGGAGTGGGAGGTGAGAGGGGAAAGCAAGTTTGAGTTCGTTTCGCCACATCTCATCACTTCCTCATAGTATAACTTTTAACTAGGAGAAGCTACGATGCTCATTTAAGTTTCAGTCGAGATCAATCAATTGCGCGTATATAAAAACATTTGTGTGGTGTGGTTATGGTGATATTGTATGAGTTTAATGTTAAAAAATTAAGGAAACCTAACACAATGTCAGCCCATACTCGTCGAAAACAAAGTCGAAATACAGAAATCGTATACGGTAGGGAAGAGCATCTCAAAAGCAATCCAGTGATACCCATAAAACCCCATACGATCGAGGAAACGGTCCCAGGAACATAAAAAAACATCAAGGCGTCCGAGCGCGTCATCATAGGCGTATTCATGCAAAACAAACAGTTGTGTCGGCAACGCAGCCACACCCCATTTTTTTTTTTACAAAAATTTCCAATACAAGTTTAGAATTAAACTCAATTAGTAATTTTAAATAAATTAGTAAATTAAACATACTTCTGACAACAAATGACTGAGTGCCATGTCTTTGTGGACAGTGGGTGGTTTGTTGGTGGCGCGGCGTGTGGATGGGATGAGAATTCATCTGGGGCGAGGGTAGTGCACTGCACGTGAACATGTTGTGATTTACAGCATTCCGTTCGAATGAAGATGTAGAAGGGGGGTTGTTCAAGAACAACATTTTAAATCCAAAATTGATGTAAACTTTTACCATGTTTGTGAAACAAAGCTACTATTAGTAAAACAAAAAAACTAACACAATTGAATATTTATGATTGTTTTAGCATACTGGCGGCATAAATGTCTCTCAATTACTACTAGTAGTACATTTTTATTGGAATTTAGAAAACTTGCCCAGGCAGCAACATCCTGTCAATGAGTTAGAGGGTCCATGAATATAAATTGTGAATATAAAAATATGTGCGTGCTAAGCTCGTAGACTGGCAGCCATTGGAGTGAAGGGTGTGGTCCCTCAGATCTCATCACTGGCCCGTCCAGCTGCGCGCGCCGGCAGTCTGCCCTTGAACTTATTCTGTAGTGCGGTGCTTCTTTTGAGTTGGGGTTTGGATGTAATCTCGTGTTTCGTGTTAATTGTGTCAAAATGGCGAAAACACTTAAACAATGGTTTAAGCATAAGTGTATGGAGGTTATGTGTAACACAACTCATCGGAAGGACAAGTTGTTAGAACATTATGAGAAGAAACATGGCTATAAATTTAGATATAACCTAAACATTAGTTTTCAAGTGATTGAAAAGAAGACAGCTGATGGCCCATAGGTGAAATTCACTGACCCTGAAACTTTTTCTGGGGTCAGTACCTGTTATCATCGTAGCTTATATTCCAGGTATGTAAAATATAATTATTTTTGTCACGTTTAGTAGCTGCTGTCTGCTTGCATAGGCCAAAATAGAAGTAAATTTTGTAATATATAAAGGAATCGCTTTATTGAGTAATTGTTACTCAGGCTTATTAGCACTCTATACTACCAGTAACATTTTATTATATTTATTTTTATGTTATTTAGGAAAAATGCCAACCATAAATAATTAAAATATTGCGAATGTTGAAAACTTTAAGGCATAGTGGAATGCTCTAAGATATTTACCCATCTTTGCTTATTTTATTGTTGAATTTGAAAATTAAACTTTTAGGCATATGGTAACTTTTTGGAAGGTTATTTTCACACAGTGTTTCGTAACATTATTTTATCCTTAAATTTCGAGAAAAGACACTAACTTTTGTTACTGCACATTGTTAGACAAACCTATCCCCTAGTCACTGTAAAAATTTCTATATAAAAATAATAGCTATAGGCCTACATGTTCTTCAAGCTAGATTTACATCTTAAGCTAACATTTTGGTTAGAGAAATCTGATCAACTCTTTCTTTATATTACTTTTCTTAGCTCGTGAGCCTTTTAACATGAAGGGTTTCTCGTTTGAGTTTGCATTTTAAACATGTCCCCCCCCCCCCCATTTTTGGGGTTGAGGATGAGTAAAATTGCCTAACAGATAAAAGAAGTAATTCCACTAATACGACAAACATTCGAAATAATAAAATTAAGTGGACAGTAAAATAATAACTGTGGAGGAGAGAGAGTTCTAAAATCACTGTGCTTTTTTTAGAGTGAACGTAACCAGTATCGTTCACATTGACGACGATCCAACAACTCAGGACATAGACGTACCTTCAACTTCAAGTACGAAACACCCAGATAAGTCCCAAGATATAAATCCAACATTTGATATCGTGGAGGGTGGAAATGAGGACAAAACGCAAGCAAAAACACCTCCTTCATTTGCGACTTCAAATCTGAATACTAAATTATCTTTACTACCAAATGTAGAGTTAAAAATCAGTAGCCTATCAGGTTCAGATCTGAGCCCAGAAAACATTCTACCATATGATTCAGACCCATAACCCTTTGTTCTGTTGTTCACATTATAAGGCACAGTGGAAAAAATACACCATCTGTCTTGTTAAAACTACAAGGAATATTCATGAACGATGTTCTTGAGAGTCGCCATCAACATATTTCATTCGACAATAGACAAAAGACAACTAGTGATTAACATATACGCACTCGCTAGTCAAGTTACCCATACCACACCACACATAAAAAAACAGACAGACAAGCCTAAAACAGTGTACCAACTTATAAAAAATAAACATTGCCACAGAACCGGCTGTTCAAACATAAAAACCACTTTACTAATGGCATAGCAGCTTACAACACTTGCCCTTGCTCTGCCATCAGCAAATCAATGTAAACACTAAAAAAAAACAAAAACACAAAAGGATAATATATTTGCTCTCCTACAATTGACAAGACGAACTCAGACCAAATGCATTGCCTTAACAAAACATTGGGTTTTAGACCCATTCATAGCTTTCGTGAACATATCAGATTTGCCAAGTTATTATTGCTTGGAACATACTCGAACTTCATAATTCCCTTCTCAACATAATCCCAACAGAATTGGTACTTAATGTCGAAATGCTTAGACAATTCTGTATCACAACTGTTTTCTGCAAGTTTAATAGCGCCCTGGTTACCACACTTGATAATAAATGGCTTAGGTACAAACTTTGTTTGACCTAATTCAGTAACAATCTGCTTCAACCACAATGCTTACTTTGCAGCATGGAACATTGATGCATACTCTGCTTCAGTAGCTGATGTAACCACAGGATCTCTCTTATTTGGTAATCTAATTTTCCAACTGACTGGTGCATTTGCCAATGTCGCCACATAACAACTCACCGACTTCCTGTCTTATCCATTTGCAAAGTCTGCATCGCAAAACAAATCAACATGGTCACTAGTAGAAACGATGGTTAGATTCAGGTTTTGAGTTTTCTTCAGGTACAACATAATGTGTTTTTCATCTTGCTGGCCCCTTTTTGTAGGAACTCTTCTTACTTACTTTACATACTGCATACGCTATATCATGCCTGGTAGTTGTGGATAAGTGCAATAATGAACCCACTGCCTTCCTGTACAAATATGAATAGTATTTATCATCCCCAGATGAGTTTCCATCGTCATTATTAATTTCCAAAGGGGCTGATATACCCTTTCCATCTTCTAAACTTGAACTCCCTCAATATTTGCTTAATGTAATCAGTCTGGTGGATGGGCATTTTCCCATTACAGTACTCTACATTCATGGAAAGAAAATGGGCCATATTCCCTAGCTTTCTGATCTCTAGCATCATACATAAGAGTCCTTACTCTGAAAACTCTCTAGTTCCATTTTCATTGCATCACACGATTAATCTGCATATTCTCCTTTCAGGGCCTCGGTTACACTAATAGGCTCTTCAACAAAATCTGCCGTGTACACAGAAAGATTGCAACACGAACAAGATTTTTCTCCAGCTAATATCTTTCTAATCCGAGTACTCTGCCTTGGTTGTACATCTTCATATAGGCCTACCTTCTCAACAGTCCCAATTTAAACATTTCCAGTGTCATAATTTTATTCCCTTAAATCACCATGTCCCTCAGTATCAACAAACTCACTACACTCATTAGTTTCAACATGTTGATCTACACTACTATTGGATTTAAAAAAAAAAAAAAGCCATCAGTTCTAGGGAAATCTAATTTTCTCAGTGGAAACATACTCTCTTCAAACTTGACATGCAGCCCAATCACGACTTTCTTCATATTCAAGTTGTACAACCGAAAACCCTTTATATTACTTTCATAACCAAGAAACACATACTCTACAGCCCTTGGTTTGAACTTTCCCTTTCTCTGAGCTAACCAGGCTCTACAGCCAAACACTCACAATCTACACAGTTCTTTGTCTTCATTTTCTCCTTTCCACAATGCTAAAGGTAACCGATTGTAAGTTGGCCTGGATGGGCACAGATTCCTTATAAAACAGACTGTGCTGGTAGCTTCACACCAAAACCCTTCACTCAAACCTGATTGCAACAGTAAAATCTAGTCATATCTTCAATAGTCCTATTATATCGCTCAGCCACTCCATTCTGTTTGGGGGAGTAGGCTACAGTTTTCCTATGGGCGATACCATTTTCACGCAGGAAGCTTCCGAATTTCTTCTCGCAGTATTCACCTCCCCCATCGGTTTGAAAACTCTTCAATTTAAGTCCATGTAGCAACTGTAGTTCTGCTTTATAATCCTTGAATTTGGCAAATGCCCCACTATCCAGCTTCAGGAATTTCACAGTTGCAAATCTGGAATAATCATCAATAAAACTCATCATAAACAATGCACTGCCATTTGATTTTGTTGGAGAAGACATTAAGTCACTGTGGACTAGACCTAATGGTTGGGCAGTCTTATGCTCACTTTTCTTTGGAAAACTACTCTGAGCCATCTTACCCTGAACACAAACAGAACAGTCACTCTGATAATCTACACCATCAAGGCCAGGTATCCTTTTCATAGCATCTGCAAGGAGGTGGCCAAGTCGTTGGGGCCACACACTGGCAGCCTTTAATGCAACAGCTTCAATCTCGACCTTATCGGCATTCTCAGTCTTGTTCTTGGCTTCAGCGACTAAAGCTTGATGCCTTTGTGGTACATTGACTCTGCAAAACATGCAGTCCTTCCTTAACAGAAGCGTGGAAAACACACTCGCCTTTCAATACACTAACAGATTGATCTATTGTAAAATTCATGTGAATGTCATGAGCAGTTAATTTTGTAATAGAAATGAGGTTAAAAATTAATTCAGGTACATATAATGTTTTCTTGTCTCTAAAGTATTTCCTCCACGTGAATTCAATAGCACAAGCTTGACGGTACCTATCTCTTATACCTTAAGTTCACCCATTCCAAGCATTAAATGTCCTCGACTAAGGGGGAAATCTGTAATCAATTCTCTACAAGGGGTCATGTGCTCTGTAGCAGCCGAGTCTAGAAACCACTGATTACACTCCTTGCTAGCCATCAGTGCAAACACGCTAACACACCCTATTGTTTTCCCTTTATGATCATGATTTTCGCCCTCATCACGCTTACCCATTTTTCTCTTTTACTATTATTATGTTTCTTGATACAATTTTTGGCCCAATACCAAACTCATTGTACTGAAAACACTTCCTTTGTTGACTACATTCCGTGAACTCTTTGCTTCAAAATTCTTTCATGTGAACTGCACCCTATTGTTTACTGTAGATGCTAAGGCAACTTGATTGTGTTCTCCATTGGAAATTGTCTGTTGTTGTCGTCGTTTCTCGTCCAACAGCCGCCCATTGTGAGGTTAGGTTCCCTCAGAAGGTTCTGCATAAACACTTCATACTCATCTGCTGGTAGTCCACTGAGCAATAAATTTGCAATCATTTCGTCATCGAAAATTATCCCGCCTTTAACCACTTTCTTGTTAAATCTTTGTATCGATACAGCATACTCTTGCATTGTCATGTCCTCTGCCTTGGTAACGAGTGCCATTTCCTTCATGCTTTGGAGTGCATGAAACTTAGTTGATGTTAAATGAATTTCCTCCAAAATTTCCCAGGCTTGTTTCGCTCTTTCGCAATCTTCGATGTCCAATAAGAAATTGTCTTACACTAATCGGTAAAGCACAAACAAAGCCTTCCGATTCAACCTTGCTTGGTCGATGTTCAGTACTCCGACATCAACATAACCTGATTCAATTACAACCCAGCAGTTTTTATCTATCATATGCGCCTTCACGCGGAGTTTCCAGGAGAAATAATGACCAGTTGTTAGTTTTGGAAAATTCACCAAGTCTCTGACGTCTGTACCCTCCACCATGATGTTTACAATCACCTCAAAACACATTCAAAATCTCCACTCGTCGATCTCAATCACTTTCGCTGTCCACAATCACCCTGGGCCCTTAACCTGTTGTTCATATTATAAGGCACAGTGGAAAAAATACACCACCTGCCTTATTAAAACTACAATGTACATTCACGAACGATATTCACGAGTCACCATCAACATACTTCATTCGACCATAGACAAAAGACAACTAGTGATTAACATATACGCACTCGTAAGTCAAGTTACCTATACCACACCACACATAACAAAAGACAGACAAGCCTAAAACAGTGTACCAACTTATAAAAAACAAACACTGCCACAGTGCGGCTGTTCAAATATAAAAACCCCTTTACTGATGGCATAGCAGCTTACAACATGTTCAAGATGTAGAAGACTCTGCATCGTTTGCCAACATCAACTATTGGCAGAGGAGATAGATTTGGTTCTTTTACTAGAAAATTTGAATTTGTCTTCAATGAGTTTCCATGTAACAGGCGGAAGAAAATTTAATCCAGCTTGAAAATAAAATAATTTGCCTGATGGGACTAGTTGTAAAAGAGACTGGCTAGTTGCTAGTCTGATGAAGGATGCAATTTTTGCTTGCATTATGCTCTATTTCCTCTGCCAGGAGAAAGAATGGCATAGGCTGCAGAGGTTGACTGAGCATCAAGGGGAGCACTACATAGAACATCATGAATAGTCAAAACAGCATTTATCTTACCAAGTCCCGACGCTAATGACCTCTATGTTTAGAGTCGCCCAATTCTCTCCACTACACTCTTCCCAAGTTTCTATAATCCAGAGGAATTACAAAAAAAATATACAACCCCGAAACCAAAAGAAAAAATAGGGGTAAAATATTCTCAGTTATCAAAATATATTCGACTTGATTAATATTATGAGTAATGCTGTAGTCTAAAATGTAAACTACAATTTAATTCGAGTAACACCTAATCAGATATCCTGAATTCAACACAAGACATAAGCAAAAAATAATTCATAGCAGTTTTGCTTTGATATGTTGAGCACCTATATGATGAAGGAGCTCTCAGATACCTAGCAAAACTGGACTAACAGTTGATGAAAGTGTTCACAAGTAGCAGCACAATAGGGGAAAAACCTAGCCTCGAATTAATGAACACACTAAAATCCATAGGAATCAACCCTGATGGCATGGTGGGGCTAAGCACGAACGGAGCAAGGAACTTGAGAGATTGGTACCATGGCTGAAAATCTATTGTGCTTAGAGAGTGCCCCAGAAAATTTTATGTATGGCATTGGTCTCACCAGTTTACGTTAGTGGTATAAAAGTCTACCGATATTTGCCCTCAGATCCGAAACATGTTCTTCTTCCTTCAAGGGATGTTTGTTTTCATGTTAGGGCATCGATGTCACCACATGACTATCACCAATTTGGAAAAGGTCCTAGCACAAAAATAATGAAATGTCCAAAACGAGCGCAGACTACAAGATGATCAAGTATGAGTGATACTCTCAAAATTGTATTTTCATATTACAAAACACTCAAAGAGACACTTGAAGAAATCTGTCTTTACAAGAAATCTGACAATGACACTAAAGCACCTGCGAAAGGACTGATCACGAGTATGTCACATTACGAATATATGCCATGCACATTGCTTCAATCTTATTTAAAGTTTTTTCTCCAATCACCATTTACTTACAAGCCAAATCAGTTGACTATGGCATGCCACCAGCAGTCATCTCAGAGACGAGGGCGAAACTGGCGACATTAAGAAGTGGAAAAGAGTTGAACAAACTTACAAAATCAGTAACACAATTTTCTTATCAGCACAATGACTCGCAAGTCCATACTCAGCGAAACCGAAAACGGAAATGCTTCATGGACGAACTTTCGTTAAATGAAAAAATGCATGACCCTGTAAAGTAAATGAAGGTTGATGTTTGTTTTCTAGTCTTAGGCTCATTATTGTCTCAACTGAACGATCATTTCTAGGACAGCTTGATTGCCATTGTTATACAAATGCATTAATTTCTTCATGGAGGAATTGTGAAAATCACACATGAATTGGAGACTAGAAAATGCTTCAGCTCCGATATGATAAAAGAGCTGTGCGAGTCTTACAATATAGATAATAACTCAAATTGGAGACGTTTTGCAATGTGTACAAAGTCATTCATACGTACATCGACATATCAGACATGTAAAACTCCCCTAAAGCTGGGAGGATGGAGATAACAGAGGATGAAGTGCGAAGCCTGGCAGGGCAGAGGATCTAGATGGCAGTGAAAATGAGGAGGTAAAGGGAGGAAATGTAGAGAGTAAGAAACAATGGACGACAAACCAATATATAAGAAAGGATTCATCAGGCCATACAGGTGTGTCCTCGACCTTTCGGCTCTAATTATTCTGACAGTGGTATACTGAATATTGTCTCTTTTTCATTGACCAGCTGATCTCAGCACAATGAGCCATTTGAAAATAGTTAAAATGCGACTTCGGAGCAAGTTTGTTGATCCTATCCTTTAAAATAATGCACTGAGCCGGATATAAAAAAATAATAAACAAATTTGCAACCACAAGCATACAATGAAAAAAAGCTATTTTATACAGGCCATTGAAGCAAGGTGATAACTATTACATAGTAATGTTAATGCATAGTTTTGCACAAACATATATTTTCTATCATAAATTAAACTGCACTGTGCGTCGTTTCTCCATCACTTCATTTTACTGGTGTTAATAGTACAATTATTAAAAATGTATTTCTAGTTTAGCAACACATTTATTAAATACAATTTGCTATGTACAATATTTGGTTGGTTTTTACTTACTCCAATATTTATGGAACAAAAAAATTAAATTTTGTACTGTATTTGTTCAGAACTTAAAAAAACAAAACATATCACTTTTGTAAAAGTAGAGTAAAGAAATTCATTAAGCTTAATCACCATTAAAAAATTTTTTATTAAAAAAAACTTGAGTTGGAAAGGGAACCTAGGGCGAGGCAACACTCTCCAAGTGACGAGCTTTCCAGCTGGGACCCGTATGTGCCGGTCGTCCTCGGACATGACATGAGATTAGATCCTAGGATGGGGTGGTGCTGGAATGCAAGGGCGGGAGAAATGGAAGTACCCCGAGGAAACCCGCCGGCAAGCGTCATCGTCCAGCACAATTTCCACATACGAAATTCCGGGAGTGAACCTGCCAGGTATCGAGCATGGATCGCTGTGCTGAGAGGCGAGCACCCTAGCCACTGCACCACTGCTGTCCCATGTTTTTTTAATTGATAGAGGGTCATTTAATATATTTTAATATATGCAGAACATTTAGGGAATCTGCCCAAGGTTCTGGCAAGGGTTTTCGTGATTGTATATTGCTAGGTCCATTCTGTTCAGGTTTGGTCTGTTTAAATGGACTTCCTGTTTAACAGTATGGTTTCTATGCTTTTCTTTAGCCCTTTTGCTAAGCCTGTTCTGAATCTTAGAATTGAAGAAGAAACAAGAAAAAAATGAAGAAAAGAAGATGTGGAAAGTGTGGTAAAAGATAGCAAAATGCTGAACCTCCCGCTCCTGGCCTAAAAGACATTGGTAGATACAGTATGTCGCCATGCCCACAAGATGACAATAATACAAATTTAGATCAGCTCGATGCTTCAGATGAAGGCGGTGTATATTTTTTTAGTGAAAAGAACACAAAGCATAAATGAAGCTACAGAATATGTTGCCTACCCTAACATCGTGAAATACCCTGAGATGAAAAATAGGATTATAGCAGCCGACCCCTTTCCAAGAGACGAAGCACAACAAGGTCGATCTTTTTCAATCATTTATTACCTTTTGACAACTAAGGCTGGATTAAAACTAAACAGACATTGGCTGTGCTACTCAACAAAGCTACTACGGTATTGGTTGTTTCCCAAACCACAAGAAGCACATACAGACTCAAAGGTTTTCGAGCAGTGTAGTTAGGGACTGGAAGCATCTTTCAGTGAGTATAAAAATTTATGAAGAATCTGATACCCATTATCGTGCTTGTGTTGTTTATAAATAGTTGTGCAAACACAGGGCAGTTGATGATACAATCGACAGAATGTTTGAGGACGAAACAAGCTTCTGGCGGAAGGTAGTTGAAAGAATAGTGAATATAAAATTAACCCTAGTTACATGCAATTTCGCTTTTCGTGGAACCAGTGAGATGCTAGAACATACCAATAAGGGAAATTTCCTCTCGATCATTGAACTGCTGTCAAAGTATGATCCTGTGTTGCAAGAATTACTATGACATCCATGTGGTGCTGTTAAGTATCTATCTCCAAAAATTCAAAATTAGCTTATCGACTTATCATCACAAGTTAAAAATGAAATCATTTGTGAGCTTCCATATGCTTTGTTTTCTTTGTCACTCATTTGGGATACAACCCAAGATGTATCTAAGGCTGACCAGTGAAGTGAACATAGAGAACAATGAAAGAGGTAAACCTGTTCAGTTGAAAATCTGTAAAGTCTTCATCTCGTTTAGAAAGGTTAAAGACCAGTCAGCAAGATGTCTTGCTGATGAAGTAATTAAGTCTCTGGAAGAGAAAGGTTTAGATCTGAAGAAAGGTAGTTGTCAAGCACATGATAGAGGAGCCGTAATGAGTGGAGTATACAACGGTGTGCAACGACATATAAATGAAAAGGGCCCGCATGCCTACTTTGTAAATTCTACAGCGCACAACCTTAAACTTGTGTAGCAAGATGCTGTTGGAGGAAACAGAGAGACTAACCAGTTTTTTTTTTTTTTTTTTTACCATTCAAAGTGGGTATTTCTTTTTGGTCATAGCACTGTTCGCTGGGAGGAGTTGAAAACCATGTACCAGAGCAGGTCTTATAAAGTCACGTTAAAAACTTTAAAATACAACTTGTTGGGCTGGCAGATTTGATGCAGTAAGTGCCCTTAACTATAGGTTCTGTGATGCAGTGTAGTGCCTCAGCCGCCTAACTCTGAGTAGCAAAAAAAAAATAGATGAAGCTATATTACTATTAAAAAAACCTTGAATCTTTTGACTTTGCATTACTCCTAGTAATACAATATGAAATTTCAGAGTCCCTTAACATTATATCGAAGTCTACAGCGTGAGACTGTAGATCTGTTACCTGCACATGAGTTATTGGGGAATGCTCTGCTTAAGCTTATCAAGATATATGACAGATTTGGAGAGATAATGCCTGAATCTCCAGACATTATTATATGATGGGGAATATCTCAAAGTTTTCGCAAGAGTATATGAATTGCGTGAAGACGAGGGGTTACAAGAACCAGAATCCTCCTTCTGAATAACAGTATTTTACCGAATGTAGACACCTTATGCACTCAATTAGATAATCAATTTCAGGTAATGAAAGATGTTTTGACACATATCAAGTAATTCAGTCTGAATTTATTGTCAACACACATGTAAAAGATGTCCGCGACAAAGCAGTTGTTTTTGTTAGGTTTCCAGATGCTGTGTCTCCAACATTCCTGCCTCATATATGTTCTCAAACTTGAGAAGATGATCAGCATCAAGGAGTTCGCAGATCTGTTAATAGTTGATCACAGCTCACTTCCATCAACTTATCCTGATGTGTGCACAGTGTATATGATATACTTTACTGTTCGTGTGACCATAGCTAAGGCCGAATTGTCATTTTCAAAACTGAAGCTGATAAAAAATTACTTATGAAGCACTATGGGCCAGGAAAGGTTCGGTAATCCTGCTTTGCTTTCAATTGAAAATGATAGAATTCAAAAGATTATCTTTGATAAAGTACTTAATGTCCTTGCCTGTAAAAAAATGAGGAAACAGAATTTCATGTAATTTTTGTGTTTCAGGTCAAGCTCAACCTATGTATACTGTGGAATTAAAGCATTGCTCATAAAGTTCAAACATATTTAAAAATTTCTTTATTCTCTTTAATGTTTTTTGAGCTTGTATTGTTTTAAACTCACTTTTGAAATAAACATCTCAATTCTTCATACGAGTTATTCATCAACAGAATTTTCTTTCCTAATTTGTTCTGTATTTTACCTAAGTAACTCAACATATTTTATGCTATTGTATTGGACCAGTTAAATAAATTCTTTGAAAGGCAATTTATTTTACAATAAATACCATTGCGAAACAGTACACTTTATATTAATCTCAATGTAAGAGGTCAAGTTAGATTTGTCTAATTTAAATTACCATTATTTTTGTTGAACAAAAACACCAATTAGGAACTCTATTAAAATTGTTGCTTTCGGTCCCCTAAGCTTCTAGTTATGATCCTGGGGACGAATGTGCTTTCAGTAGAGTTCTGAGACTTTCATCTCTTTGCACGAATAATTTAGTTTACCCACGGTTGTAATATTAGCATATTGAAACATTGTGTACATTTTCTTGCCTAATGGAGTCCCCCACTTGCTGGTTACTTTAGTATCAGAGGCTCAACTACCCATAAGGGTGGGCCACATATGTAAAGAACAGCCCTTTAAGAAAGTGTTAAAACTGTATCATTTTCCCCTGTGGTTTACAACCACCGTACACATCATAAATACAGCGCAGTTCACAATATGTTTTCGTTTTATTTCTTCGTTTCGTTCTACTAGAGGAAGATGAGCTCTAGGAACCTTGTAGGAAACACTGAAGATACACCTGTGCGAGTCTGGCCTGCAGCAAAATTGAAATACTACCACCTGTATTATTGGAATGGGTCGCCTGCTGGTATCAGAACTTCCTGGATGTATTACCACACTGTCAGAGTTCCTTCAATTACACACAATGCCAACTAATTGATCTTACTCTTTAATAGCTGACACATAGTATGCAAAGTCCTACAAAGCAAGCTTATTGATGGATGGGAGAGAACAAAATTTTTCTGCAAGAATAAGCAGCAAAATTAGAATAATGAAAAAAAAAAAAAACCTAGGAATGTGCTGGTTCTCATTTGGTTGAGAGTCAATAAAGGTCTATATAGTGCAAAAACACTGGCCTGGAACAAAGAACGATACGATTACTATTTAAAACTTATTCAAACTAACAATCATTATATTTTACCTTATGTTCGTGGGGAATATTTCAACAACTATTCCTGTGAGAACGAAATTTGCAGTGCTGACGCATGCCAGAAACACACAAGATACCACTAAATTCTGAACTGAAGAGCGCATGAAGTAGACGGAAAGACCTGAGCAACCTGCTGCAATCATGGTTGTAACTGAAACAAATTAGAATCAAGTACAACTGTTAAGTGCTAGTGATAACAATTGATGATGATCTATAAGCAAATATGTGTACTATTTCTCCAACTATAGGTGCACATAGTTACACAGATGCTGAAGCTAGATTATTTGTAATGCTAGTAAATACTGTATTCGTACACTGAGAAAAAATCGAATAAAATATTTGTTTGTGTAGGGCAAAATATATATTTAGTTGCCCTAACAAAATATATTGTTGAGCAAACGAAATTTGAAAAGCATAAAAATTACTTTTGCAGGGCTAACAAAATATATGTTTGAAAAAACAAAAGGACTGTGTTGGGCCAAAAAAATTAGACTGCCAACCAAAAATTTTGCTGAATCAACTGTATATATTTGTTTGGCCACTCATTAGACTACCTTCGTTCGAAAATACAGCTCGAGAGTTTGTATTTTTGTGATAATTAGAATAGTAACAATGTTTGTTAGTGCATCTATCGATGCTTAACAACGATATAAAATCATAATAAAACAATGCAACAAGAAACTGACAAATAAAGCTGTAAAACTTGAAATATTTGTTTGCATGCGTTGCCCAATATTTTCAGTATATCTATTTAAAAGCTTTCAGGCGTATTCAGTTGTCACATTAGCTGAGATTACTAGGGCGCAGTGCATGGATACAGGTGATATATGGGCGAAATTCGCGCGAACTGGTAAAATCTTTTTATATCGGCCCAAACTGTTTAATGTTTGTGTAGCCAAACAAATCTTTAGCTGCACCAACCAAAACTTACAGTTTGGGGCAACCAAATGAGAACAACCAAATAATTTGGTTTCGGCAACAAAATATTTCATTCCCCCTATACAAACAAATAATTTGGTTGCACCAAACAAATCTTGTTTGATTCAACAAAACCTTTTTCTCAGTGCAGTTATAAAACATATTCAATGTCATGCTAAGATAAAAATATTCTATAAAAGAAAGTTGACCTGTGATTGTGCCTAAAATCACTTAATATTTTAGTCATTTCAACTTCCATCTTCCAGGCTATAGAGGTATTTTACTGTATGGAAGATTACATGGTTTGTTCCATTCAGCATTTTATTTTACTCCTTGGAAGTTGAGAGACTTGAAAGAAGAGTGACCAAGTTTAAAAGACTTCTAACCCTTCGAAGCCAATCGAACACATGAATAGCGGATGGGGCTGACATAATACATTAGTGAACATAGTTTTATAATGTTAACAAACTAAAGTGAAAAAATTCTTACGAAATTAAGCATATATTCTTTTAAAGAATTATTTTACTTATAATTGGTGTAAGTAATTCGAAAACAGATTATTCTATTAAAAATTGTTCCTTAAGAAAAGATTATTTTTAAATTGTATTTAATAATTCATATCATCTTAAATTCAGTGTGCAATAATTAGTAATCAATCCAAAATATTTTAGGTTAATGAGAGTCAAACCCCAGACACCCTGGAAACTGTTCGCTGAGCCATCGAATGAAAGCAGCCCCAGCAAGTACTGTGCCAATGTCATTCAGGGGAGTGACTGTCAGCAGCATCTCACCAGTGTTTTGGAAAACACCTGCTTTCACAGACATCGCATGAATCAGCTGATGGTCCCACTTCTATCCGATCATGTGGGCGAAACCAGGTCAACTCAGTGGTTCGGGCCCCACAAATCCTGCATGCATGCTCCAATGTAACACTACACCATCAGAACATAGCACAAAAGATGGCATCACCAAGCAGTACTGCATCTGTATGCCGAAGCCATAGTGTGATCCAGGTAGTTAGTTTTGCGCATAACCCACAAAAAGCAGAGTAATAAACATCTTTATTTTGTCCCAGTGTGTGCAGCAACAAATAATTGAAATATCGTGTAAATAGTTATTGTGTGAAACAAGTGATGCAACGACTTCAGAGTTGGCCATAGGCTTTACACACGCGAACCTGACAAACAACACCCAACATATTCATGTGACAAGGGCGACATTTATTTAATTACTCTGGTATAATTAATGCAGATTTCAGCAGTATCATGTATGTATTTTCAGCTAATCCGCACAGGCGAATTGACATAAACAGAGGACAGTATGAGCTGAACAAACATTTTTAATGTAAAATTTTATGTGGTAATATTTGTGTATTTATTTGTTAATAATGTTTATATAATGCATTTAGGGTAATTGAATTTATGTGTCTAATTTCAGGGAGCTTTCCAATTAGTTTTATGCTCATTTGCATTAGAAAAGGAAAATATTATTTTCCTTCTGCAATAGTGATGTCTACGCCACTTCTTGAGAACAGGTAGGCATCGTCATTGTCAGTCTGAAGAGGGCATATGTGGGAAGAGACCATGCTGTGTTAGCATCTCCTAGGTCCTTCATCGGCCTTTGTCTAACCATCAATAACAATAGACTTTAAACTTTTATAGAATTTAAATGACAATTAACTTTTTAACCAGGGAGGAGCGCCTCTCCATCTTCTGCAAGCTCTTTAATGTCCCAGAAGTTTCACATTAATTTAACTATCATGTAGAAGTACTCTGCTGCTTTTTACACTGTGTAAGCCACCGACAGGTTTCACGAGTCGGGTTCATTTTAATGCAGATGTATCTGTACTTCTAAACAGTGACCACGTGACCTGCAATAAAAAAGTGCAACCTTATTAGTTACAATATTTCAAGTTGGGCCATTTAATGGCCATTTTGGGAGCTAAACCAATCAACCAACTTTTTCACTGTTAACATATACCTTATATTCATTGTATATTGGTGTGTGGAGGGGCCTTAACAACACCACACTTAGTTATGTTTAAGAAGGGGCTATACAAGTCTTCTATTTTCGATTGTGCTGGTGTTAGATGCACCACAAGTCGACTATTGTTCCAAAGAGCTTGCAAACTCTCCACAAACAGACACAGAGGAGCAGAGGAGTAACCACTACCCGGATGGTCGACCATCACGCGACCCCCAAGAACTTCTAGAGCAGCTAGTAAGCAAACACTTCAAGCTGTCTTTGGATGAGCGATTGTTCCTCCAGAAAATGTGTGATATGTGCTCTTGATACACAGCCTCCTCTTCTCCTGTTCTCAACACCATAGTTTACATGGAGCCCTACTTTGTGGCTTCAAATGCCAGGGTTTCAAAAAACTTCCATAAGTTTTATTTCTCAAAAGTCAATCGAATTAAGTTTTCATCTTTGTGCATCATTTGGACTCACATCACATGTCACTCAAATTGTGTGACTGTTTATGTAGACAATTTCCAAAACACTTTTCAAATTTCCAAAAGTTTTGAAAATTTGTCAAAGTGTTTCTAAGAAGACATTTCATCATTGTACACCATCTGGACTCACACCAAGATGCTCCAGATTTTATAAAGAAGAAAGATGTCGAACGTCTCAAACCATCAATGCCAGCCAGAACCTTCCCAGCAGACTGTTGTTCGAAACGAATAGCATTGATAACATTACCGAAGTGACCCAGGAACATTTTTACCCAACGAGTGGGACACCCACCACTATACTTTATTTACATGAATGGAACACAAGAGAGGCAAAGTTATAAATGAAAAGCAGAATGGAACAAACTGGTTATGTTGTCTGACTGTGACATATCTATAAATAAATAATAAAATGGCCAATATTCAATGCACATGGCATTTGTTTGTTAGAATTACACAATATACACTTACTTGAAATTGTCTTCAATCCCAAACAGCCAGCTGTTAAACTAGATAGTATATTTCCTAGTATGCATGCAGCTCCAATAATCATGGTATTCACAAACATGTCTGACTCAACTGCAACCCCACTGCATTCCTCTCCTGCAGTTTGATTGACAGAGGAGTTTTGTAGTGACATGCTGGACAGCTCACACACTGATATGCTTTCGTTTGGGTGAGCAGAATAAAATGTCTCAAGACGATTGAAAAGCTCTGGAAGCCAGAGTCCTAAACCAAAATACCTGAAAACAAAACAATTAAAAAATAATCGGATTATTTTAATTGTTTTCTTAGACAAAACTATTAATAAGAGACTGAAATAAAGTATCAAAATCCGAACATAAGTATGTAATACCACATATAGCACAGCAAGCTCTGAAACCATTTAAAGTACACCAAGGCGAACTGGATTCAATCCCCAGCTGGTTCACTCTGGATTTTCACAAGTGGGAATTGTACCGAATGTGCCGCTGGTCGGTGGGTTTTCTCGGAAATCTCCCATTTCTTCCACCCCTTCACATTACGGCACTGCTCCATGTTCACCTCACTCACTCTCATTGACTCTCAAGACCTCAATGTTAAGAGCCATCCAAATCTCTTCGCTTCACTTCATTTTAAGTAGCACTGGCTGTAATAATTTGGCTAAGAATGTAGTGTGAATTTATCTTTGTTTCTGTTTCTTACGATAGTTTCAATAGGAAACAATAGGATAGTTTCAATAGGATTCCATGACCCATGGTGGGTCATGGAATCTCCAGGGGAGTTCCCTAGCAAGGAAAGCAACAGGTGTGTGAGGTACCGTGGGAGTACCCTGCCATAGTATTCGAGCCTGGTAAACCTCACATGCCCCTAAAATGGATGAATGCAGAATTGGACCTCCCAGTCCTACATAGCACATCTCCACTGAGGCACCTCAAGAGGTGCTTCAGTGCCCGCCACCACTGCCTGTGTTTCAGCAAATTGGGCTATGCCGAATGGTCTCTATGGTACCCAGTTTCTTAGCTGTTGGGAAAGGAGTATCCGTCATGATGGCTGGAGCCGTAGAGAGTAACCATTTTCAACACTAGACGAGGTGTTGGGCTACTGAACATTCAGGCCATCCAAGCCAAAAATCAGAATTTCAATGTGAAAAGAGTCATAGAATTGGGGGGGGGGGGGGAGGGCACAATACGAATGCAGTCCCCCCCCACCACGATGTTGGTGGTGGTTGGCATGCACCTGGGTTGTCGGTGGGCTGAGGTTGACCTGTAATGGGCTTTAATGTGTTTTAAGTTATCTGCCAGGCTGCCTTGACTGGACAGCATAGACTGTCCATGTGATCCTTTATGACTTTGTTCTGTTGAGGGGAAGGGGGCAGCAGGGTGTTTTATAGCATCCCATCGGGCAGTTTCTTCCTACTTGGAATCGGAATTGTAAAGGGCTTTTTAACGTGCCCTGGTTTTATGCTGGAAAGATTAGCAGGAGATGGCTTACAGACTAACTTATAACCTAACTGAAATTAACACCAATGCCTTACCCGGAATTCGAATCCAGAGCCTCCTGCATCCCAGATCGGTGGTGCACCAACCGACTGCGCCACGGGAGGACGGCTTCCTACTAGGAGAAATGGTCCAGTTTCACTTTCTGGTGCTTGGGTGGACTGTTACCCCCGCCACTGAACAGTAGTCCTATGGTCGTGTGTCATAACCAACAAGTACCACGTAAAGTTAAGCAGTACGACAGGTGATCAGTACCGAAAGTGCCAAGTATTTGTGCTATAATTAAAACGACATTTAAATGTCTCTAAATTTTATATTTTAATTATAAAATGCAATACCATCAGTGTATAAAACCCATTAATGTGATATGGATTTTTCGCAGTAGCAAAGCCATTGGTTGTGGTGCACGAGGTCAGATACATGGCCAGTGTTGAGAAAAACAAAATGAAGGTGTCTGGAGTTTCACTGTCCAGGTGCCGTATGCCATAGTCCAGTCTGGATGGAGGTGAAACTATTAACAAGACAGTGTCTCATGTTAGGTGTGTGAATGTCCACCTTAGTGACGACTTACATAATATATAATAGTACAAGGTTTCCACATACTGCACGATGACATCACCAAAGGAGACTAAAAATAGATTCAAGAAACTTGGTATTAACTCATATGGATTGTATAAAACATAATCCTTGAATGTTTGAAGGATTTTGTTGGAGCTCTATGCCCTGTTTATGGATGCCAGTATAGAAAATAGAAATGAAAATGTACATATAGGATATGATTTTGTTACCACTCTCTGGGATTATTTTCTTTCAATTATTTTATTTATTTAAGGCATATGCTGTAGATTGACAATGGACATGCTAGTTCAGTCCAATAATGTAATCCGTTTTTGTGATAAAAAATGGGTTTTTCATTATTTTATTTGAAATCATTTTGATCTGTTGACGATCTTAATGTTTTAATAATGATAGTGTGTTTGTGATGATTTAAATTTTTTAATGGTTGTAATGTGTTCTTGACAATTAAGGAATTAATGATTTTAATGTTTTAATTTGGGTGCTTCGCAATTACTGAATGATAGAATTTTAAATATTTTAGAAAAAAAAAGTCCAATCTAAAAATGCACGACGCACGCCGGAAAGAGATTTTTCCAATTCTGTAACATGTTCGAAAAGCCAGGGCTGATCACCCTGCACCCCATGTCTTAATTAATTGCATGGGCAAGTAAAGACCGGTGGCTGATATGCAGCGATACTTACACTCCCGCACTGTGGTATTTGTAGCTTCCAAGCATGCCTTCCAACACTTACATACACACTTCACAATAAATAAATATATAAACACAGTTCAACGTATGTGATCATGGAACACATGGCAGGTTACAAATGGTTTGTAGGGCCATCAGCCTTAAACTTCCAGTTATGTGGGAATAACACTATGCAGAATCATGCTTAGAGAAAAATACCAGTTGTATTAAGAAGTCAAGATGTTAAGCGGGTTAAGCGGGCACATCGCACGAGATGCTACCTTTGCCAATGCTTACAAAGGCGTCAATGGATGCACAAAATATTTTAAGTAGAAATTTTGCTGAAGTGGCAATGAATCTGCTCCGGAGGGAGGCGTCCTTGGAGGTGTACAAAAAAGTTATAAAAGAGGTTAGAGAAATAATTAGAGTATATTGCCGTTACATGATGCGTACAAAGAATGCTTCACCTCTGAGTCGCAAGTTGCAACCTGCCCTGATGCTCGCTGAATTCAGTAAGGGACTGGCATAGTGATGCTAACGATGTTATGCTCGCCCACCAAAACAGAAAAGTCCCTCGCTCGAAAAGTGAAATGATTTATATGAAGCACATGGATCTCTTGAAATACATATAATTTGCATGGTGTGCGGTACAATTAAATTACACGAGATATATACTTATAAAAAAAATTATGTGAGAATAATTTTTATAGTTTTTGAAAATTTGTCATAAAGTTCTTTTTTGTGATTGCTGGAAAAGAAAGTACAGAACATACAAAACACCTATGTCCTAAAGAAACAATTTAACATACACTCAGCCACTTGCAATTAATGTTACAATTGATATTAATTTGCCATAATAAAATTAGTATTTTGAAGTTTAAGTTGTAGCATCCCACCACCGGCATCAAAACACTATTTGCTCAATAAAAATGCAAATCCATATTAATTCAAAGGAATACTAAATTCTAAATGCTTTAATTATTGGTAACACGATGCACTAGTAAGATTTACAAGATATAGAAGGATCAATTAAATACAAATGACCACGTCTGCACTTTGAATCACTTGTTTTATGTTTTCATTGCAGGGATTAAGCTGTATTCATTAACTGCAATACTTTTAATTATTGTGATAATTATGCATTAGTGTTTGGCTTTATTTAAGAACTCTTTAATAAGTTACGTCTTGTGAAAAAAAGTATTTTATCTGATTCAAAAGGTAACACTTTAGCGCGTGGCCTTCGGTTAGCGGTATGCGGTTGGTAAATGCACTGGGTAGTTCCTACCTTGACCAACATGTGTTGTGCGAGGGGCCCGCAAGGCTAAGTAATGGCTCTGGGGGAAGCCGTGGACGGCGTTAAAACTTTAAATGTGTGAACAAAACTCTGTTATCATGAGGCAACCTCCATTAACACTATCAGAAAAGCTGCGATAAAACGATTAAAATTTTGAGTTCAAGATAATATAGAATATGTTCTAACCAAAAATCTTGAAGAAAAAGAAAGCATTCATGAAATTGAATGAGAAAATGGTTTCGATTACGAAGTTTTTTACGTCGTATAACATTAATTAATTGAATTCAATGAAAATTGAATGTGATTTGATGAAATATCTGATCGTGTGAAAAGGAATTTTAGTTGTAATATTGATATAATTTTTGTGCCTGTCGTCATGGCTCCTGCCCAATTATCATGTGTCTCCGAGTTTTTGAATGGTCTTGAATTCTTAATATCTTTCGTTTCCATGGATTTTTGATTTTATTGAATTCGACGTTATATAGTTGCTTCCTATTAGCTATTTATAGATTTTATTGTATCTGTTGCTGTACGAGATTAAGCTAAAGCCATGTTTATTGACAAAAAAACAATAACTAAAATACAATAACAAAACCTTAATGGGCGACGAAGATTTAAATTTATTGTGTACCTTTGAAAAAGGTACCTGTAATTTAATGTGCCCAGAAAAGGAAAGGAAATTGTAAGTGATGAGTTACATTGGTGCAAAACCATTTTAACGCGAAAGAAATTGTAGAGTTATGTAACCTATAATGCAGCAGTTAAGACAACTGTACTTTAACACACTGTTTCTTGGAATAGTTTCAATTTATTGCTGACTTTGCTAAGAAAAACGTGCTTCATTTAGTGCCGGTCCTTTTTATGTGAATATTTTTGCTTGTTTTATTGCTCTGTCTCTGCCATCAGTACGCTACTAACACAGGATCTGTAGAGCAATTTAACGGGGTTACTTGGACGGGTCACTGCGTTGAAATTCGGGAAAATAATACCTTCAAATGATATATATGGTCATTACTAATCACACTTGATTAGAATTTTACCGAGACTTCACGTATTTTACAGTATATACCATGAAATGTGATGAAGACTAAGAATATCGGGGTGTTTTATGTGGTAAAGCACGTGCATTTTATGTCCAATATATTTCTATGGGTTATTTGTTATCTGTTTAGCCACTTCTTTTATAACAGGGAATATAGTGAAAGTGGTATTACGAAGATCTCCATAAATTCCACTACAATTGATTTAGCGCAGAACATAGCACATGCACAGAAAGTAGAGTACATGTGTTAGCATGAAGCGTGACACTTGCCATAATAATGCACACGGAAGTTGCACAGCAAGTAGGGTTATACTGAATTTCTGTGCATGTGTGCCATGCGTGGCCAATCAGAATGTCGATACCACCAAATTCACATGGTGAAAATGGCTGCAAAAGTAGGGAATTTAACTAGCGGAGGGAAAGTTTAGGGCCATTGAAATGAAATGGTATTTTGTTTTGAATGAGATTTTTATTTTACAAGCGATGCACTGTATAATGTATTATATTTGTACAAATTATGACGAGCAGCAAAGTAAACTGAGCTGTCAACAGTAATTTTTTCTTTCTAGTGTTACCAACACATGCAATTAACCAAGCATCATTTCCAGGTCTGTTTTGTTTAAACATCTGTTGTTTCTGTGTGTGTACTCTTTTCATTGTGGCTTTTAGATTCTTGCTGTGTGTGTGTTCTGTTCTTTCGCACGTGCTGTACATATGCTAAATCAATTGTAGCCCAGCCTTGAGATACATACGGTTGCCTTAAGGCAATTATGAAGACTAGGTGCTTGTCTGAAGGAAAAGTTTAAAATACAATGTAATGGTACGTGATGATATTACTGTTCATACTAAAGAATAATTCCATGGCCACATTAGTAGTTTTTCCTATAGAAGATAATTGTTATAAAGGGGAAGGCTATGAAGACTAGGGAACTTGTGGGGTAAAATACATAAAGAACAAAAAAAAAAACACTAAAAATGTGAAATGTGAACAAATAATACATCTAAATTGAAAAATGTTTCCATATAACTGAATTTAAGCAAATCTCTGAGCCATTTTGCTTCCCAGAGCGTGAGTGGTAATGAGCGCAGAGGACATTATCGCGTTGCCTCCTTTATTTATTTAACACAAAATGTTATGTGGAAATGTATGCAGCAATTCAGGGGAAAATATGAAGTGGGTAAATTAGGCCGCGGTTACACAGGATGCAGAACTACTTCACTAAAACAAGTTCAGCTATTAAAGAGGGTACAGTACCTTCGAACGAGTTCCGATCGCAATTGTTTCTCGTACAAAGTGAACAGTTTTCATAAGTAATTTCGAACGATTTCTCTTCTCTGCTGCGCCTATTGGCTGCTTCAAAATAAAAAAGCAGTGTAATAAATATTACTCTGTTTGGCAGGAAATCCTGCACTTGCTGAATTAAGTTAAGTTTATTGTTGAATGTACTTTATCCACCCATTATTCCATTACAGTAAAAGTGTAGATTTCATAACAATTTAAAAGATCAATAGTGATAAATTTCGGAGGCTATTATAGTTAAATATCGTAGTTAGATTTTAAGTTTCATGTTTGGTGATGAGGTTTGAATTTCTATTGATTTCATTTTGCTTTGGTTTGTAACCATGAAAACATATTCTGATTTTAAACTTGTTCAGACATGGCTACCAAATGTATTTAGCTGAATGTGTTTAACAGTACTCGTGTAACCATGCCCTTAGTGTGACCGTATGGGTTTGCTATTGCTCGTGTAACCATGGCCTTAGTGCAACCCTATAGGCTTGCTATTGCTCATGTAACCATGGCCTTAGCGCGACCGTATGAGCTTGCTATTGCTCGTGTAACCATGGCCGTAGTGCGACCGTATGAGCTTGCTATTGCTCGTGTAACCATGGCCTTAGTGCGACCGTATGAGCTTGCTATTGCTCGTGTAACCATGGCCTTAGTGCAACCCTATAGGCTTGCTATTGCTCGTGTAACTATGGCCTTAGTGCGACCGTATGGGCTCGCTATTGCTCGTGTAACCATGGCCTTAGTGCGACCCTATAGGCTTGCTATTGCTCGTGTAACCATGGCCTTAGTGCGACCCTATGGGTTTGCTATTGCTCGTGTAACCATGGCCTTAGTGAGACCCTATGGGTTTTCTATTGCTCGTGTAACCATGGCCTTAGTGCGACCGTATGGGCTTGCTATTGCTCGTGTAACCATGGCCTTAGTGTGACCGTATGGGCTTGCTATTGCTCGTGTAACCATGGCCGTAGTGCGACCCTATGGGTTTGCTGTTGCTCGTGTAACCATGGCCTTAGTGTGACCCTATTGGTTTGCTGTTGCTCGTATAACCATGGCCTTAGTTCAACCCTATAGGCTTGCTATTGCTTGTGTAACCATGGCCTTAGTGCAACCCTATAGGCTTGCTATTGCTCGTGTAACCATGGCCTTAGTGCAACCCTATAGGCTTGCTATTGCTCGTGTAACCATGGCCTTAGTGCGACCGTAAGGGCTCGGTATTGCTCGTGTAACCATGGCCTTAGTGCGACCCTATAGGCTTGCTATTGCTCGTGTAACCATGGCCTTAGTGCGACCCTATGGGTTTGCTGTTGCTCGTGTAACCATGGTCTTAGTTCAACCCTATGGGCTTGCTATTGCTCCTGTAACCATGGCCATAGTGTGACCCTATGGGTTTGCTATTGCTCGTGTAACCATGGTCTTAGTGCAACCCTATATTCTTTCTATTGCTCGTGTAACCATGTCCTTAGTGCAAACCTATAGGCTTGCTATTGCTCGTGTAACCATGGCCTTAGTGCAACCCTATGGGCTTGCTATTGCTCGTTTAACCATGGCCTTAGTGCAACCCTATAGGCTTGCTATTGCTCGTGTAACCATGGCCTTAGTGCGACCCTATAGGTATGCTATTGCTCGTGTAACCATAGCCTTAGTGCGACCCTATAGGTATGCTATTGCTCGTATAACCATGGTCTTAGTGCGACCCTATTGGTATGCTATTGCTCGTGTAACCATGGCCTTAGTGCGACCCTATAGGCTTGCTATTGCTCGTGTAACCATGGCCTTAGTGCGACCCTATGGGTTTGCTGTTGCTCGTGTAACCATGGTCTTAGTGCAACCCTATGGGCTTGCTATTGCTCCTGTAACCATGGCCATAGTGTGACCCTATGGGTTTGCTATTGCTCGTGTAACCATGGTCTTAGTGCAACCCTATATTCTTTCTATTGCTCGTGTAACCATGTCCTTAGTGCAAACCTATAGGCTTGCTATTGCTCGTGTAACCATGGCCTTAGTGCAACCCTATGGGCTTGCTATTGCTCGTTTAACCATGGCCTTAGTTCAACCCTATAGGCTTGCTATTGCTCGTGTAACCATGGCCTTAGTTCAACCCTATGGGCTTGCTATTGCTCGTTTAACCATGGCCTTAGTTCAACCCTATAGGCTTGCTATTGCTCGTGTAACCATGGCCTTAGTGCAACCCTATGGGCTTGCTATTGCTCGTTTAACCATGGCCTTAGTTCAACCCTATAGGCTTGCTATTGCTCGTGTAACCATGGCCTTAGTGCAACCCTATGGGCTTGCTATTGCTCGTTTAACCATGGCCTTAGTGCGACCCTATAGGCTTGCTATTGCTCGTGTAACCATGGCCTTAGTGCAACCCTATGGGCTTGCTATTGCTCGTTTAACCATGGCCTTAGTGCGACCCTATAGGCTTGCTATTGCTCGTGTAACCATGGCCTTAGTGCAACCCTATGGGCTTGCTATTGCTCGTTTAACCATGGCCTTAGTGCGACCCTATAGGCTTGCTATTGCTCGTGCTTCAGGAAACAAGTGATACAAATTGTTGTGTTAATCAACAGTTCTGTGACTATATTATGGGATGAGAGTAAGGCAAGGCAGATTTGGAAAACTACACTAAAATATTTCACACTTGGAAGCAGCTGTGAGTTACTGTAAGCCTACTACCTGTGTTGGTGGCAAATACAACTACTTAGCGGCATAAAGAATTGGTGCATACACATTCTTTCATTGGGAGACTAGAGGCTAGACCTGAATTCTGCCAGTTTCTAGATAATACACATATTGGTAACCTCCTCTGCATAGGTGACTCACCCCCTGCTCCCCCCCCCCCCGACCACATTTACATGCGTGTTCCCACTCCGTTCATAAATCACAAACATTCATACAGTAGAATGAGGAAATGAAGTGATCACAACCAAGCAGCATAACTCGGTACTTTTGCCTCGCATCTTACGCGATGTAGAAATTTACCTGCTAATGGTAAAAGCTGATGTGACGTACCTTTTCTCTCTTAACAGTTACCATGTGGTCAAGGGCAACAACGTCGCGGCTTGTGTAAATGACGACAGGTTAACACTATCCCTAATTTTTATCTTTGCAAAACTTGCATTGAAGTACCACAGTAACACACAATTCCATCACATTAAGCATGCATACATTAAAAGAAATCTCTTCATAGCAATTTATGTAAACAATAAGGTATGTCACTTGGCAGTGTTAAAATTGTTTTACCCCAACCATCCTAATGTAACGCAACCACATATTTGGAACTTGGCAGGCATGGTAGAAGTAAAATATATAACAATTAAAAAGGATCTTTCCTTGAGATGGGCCACTAGTCTCGATAATTACAAGTAATGTCATTTTTTAATTTGATCCACATCCTAAAAAATTTAGTGATGAAAATTGTGATGTAAAAGTATTTAAAAATGCTTGAAAGCAACATACATCGCCCTCCAACCAACAGACTTGCTTAAATATGATACATGAAATATCATTTAAGTAAGACGGAGCAACAACTAAACATTCAGGAATTACCTGTTTCTATAAAATCTGTACTCCACAAAACATTGAAAGGCATCCTAATAAATCACAGATACTATATAATCAGACATTTTACTGCAGTATTTCTCAGTTTAGGCTAATATCCTAACATGTGTTAAATTAATGTATATTGATAATATGTAATTGCAACAGTAACTAAATCCCTTCTTTTTCGTAGTTTTTAAAGTAATTTTAGGCAGTTTTGTTGTGTGTAGGAAAATTTACAGTATGTATTTAACTTTTTTATAGCATTTTCATATATACTGTTACACACTGTCGCTCCCACTAAACACGAGCTCCATGCGCGGAGAATCCAATGAGTTTGGAGGATGTGCAAGAATATTCTGGGAACTATAGCCCTTGGTGCAACATGGCATTTAGAGAAATTTCTTGGTGATGGCTTACAACCTTATAACTTTTGCAGCAGTTCAAGAGTTGGGAGTCTTTTTGGAAACCAAGTGATGGTGAAGGGGAGGGATGATGATGGGAGACTGCTATGTGATGGCATATGAGGTGTGTGTGACTTCGTCACTCGATTCTGCGGAGTTTGATTGTCGTCACACATCACAAGACGTCAGGAATTGTAGTATCTGCCGACAGCAAGAATGGATGTTTCAACATGAAGATTGTATTGTTCACCCGGCCAAGTCACTGAAGCTATGCATTAAGATCATCCAAGTACCACAGCATGCTGCTAGATGGCCCTACAAGTACAATTGGCAAGTCTAGTTCCTGGATCCAGTGCCTGCCACTGATGTCACACGCCAAGAGGATCTATGTCACACTTACCTCGTCCACAACTCCAGCCAGGGTGTGCCGGCCAGATTATTAATAGCGGGCCACAACCCTTAAACGCAGTCTGTTCTGTTCCTTCACCACACACTCGTGCCAAAGGAACCATCGGCTGCCTGTTCTCCACCGCAACTCGTTGTCGGTGTTCATTTCCAACTACCTTGTCATCACCACATTCTTTGTCGAAGATTCCTATCTGTACCTTGCCCTGTCTTCACCACTTTGTGTGCCAAAGACTCCCAACGTCGGCACTTCATAACACCACCTTTACATTGCCGGCCCCTTCAGGGCTACACTACTAGAGCAGTACCAGCCCAAGTTAGTTTCATAGCGCTTATCTATCCTACCCTTGTTAGCCTAGGAACAGGTGTTTATTTCCGTTGCAGGAATAAACAGATACTTTAACCAACTCAAGGGTATCTTTCCCGTAGTGTAATTCTTCTCTCAGTAGACATCTAACCTTCAGAAGGATAGTAGGTGACTGGAGTTTTTTTACTCACAACCGCAGGCATTCTGGATGGCCACCCTTTCTGTGCACCATGGTGTACGAAATGACAGAGCCCCGATGCTAGGTACTCAGCCTCTCAAGGTCAGCTTGTCGACTCAGTGCATACTCTCTCCACTGCGTTCCTTGCGCAGGAAGGGATATTCCCCAGATTGGGAAGACTGATCCTCCCGAGACACTCACCTCCGTGCTTGGACTGTCCGCCAGTGAGACCTGACTCCCAATACTCATAGCGCATCTTTCGCAGAGTACTGGGATAGGAATACCGCACTCTGTGGGCAGACACAGTTTGTGGTTGTACACCAGTACAGGACAACACTACACCTGCTGCCCATCCACGAGCAAGATCGTACTGAGTCTGTCCTCATGCCCTATACTCCCATCGAGTGGTGTCCGAGAGAGGGTTAAAAAGGTACTCGCTGCCTCCAGGCCTCAGCACAGGAACTTAAAACCTGTCCTTGCCGCACTCGCGCGTTTACCACCCAGGGAACAGGCCCAAGCTATTAGACACTTGCATTGACCAACCATGCCGGAGATCCCAACAGACCTCTTTGCAGCCTCTGTCCGAGTCAGAGAAGAAACACACCTCATGTTCGCTGCCTAAGTGGCAAGATACATCCCTAGCCTCATCAGGTTACACGTCACCTAGGTGTACCTGCCCGTTCAAACCTGCCGAAATGCAAACTCATACTCACAGAACCTGATATTGTGCCCTGCCGTAAAGCTACCAGGCCCATACTATATACCGGACATTCTCTGGTATCAAGAATGGACCAGTATCCTTTACACCACCCATGCCGGGTGCATCTGACCTAGCGCCCTCCAAAAACCCCCTTAGACATATTGACGTTCCTTCACCTGCCTCTCACTAGCTGCAAGGTATCACACATCAAAGTAATTGAATAGGTTTAATTATTTAATTACATTAATTTCTTGGGTAATAGTTAATGGTATTGATTAGTCATTAATTGTAAACAAGTGATATCAATTTATTGAGATGATGGTTGGTGAGAATTTTGTTTGTAGTAATTATAAACAAAATTATAAAATTATAATTAACCCTTTTATTTAATTAAGACCTCCATCCCTTAACAAAGTTAGTAGAGTCCACTGATTTTGAGAAAGTTGTAACAACATATATTTTATATTTGTATCTTGCAATTACCGGATTGTCATAGCTGTCCCATAGTGTGTAGTTTTTGAGGATGCAGTAGGTGAATGGAAAACCGAGGTTGTGCAGAGATGAATCAACTTTAGTATAGCCCAAAATACCAATTTAGTCCCTTCCCCCTCTTCTTATTTTACCACCTTCTATTCCTATTTTTGGAAGTTGTTAAAATAGATTACTGTTATGTAAGACTGCAAGGTATTATTCTTTCAAGTAGTGATACAAGTTTTTCTATGTGATGTCATTTTGTGGTTTGTATTGGAATGTACATTCAGAAGGAAAACAGTTGTGTTTTATTATGACTTGTGTTATTTTATTCTTTAAAACAGTTCCACTTCTGCAATTACTTTACTCACGTAACCAGATTATTTTTTTGTGTTTGTAAGACAACGGTAAAATTATCACATGCCAAAAATCCCCATACCTTGACCCTTGAGGGGCCATGGGGTGTAGTGCAGACTTATTCACATCCCACCTAGGCAAAATGGATTTGATTCCAGGCTGGGTTGCTCATGTGCGAATCGTGCCAGACAACGCTGCTGGTCGGCGGGTTTTCTTGGGGATCTCCCATTTCCCCCATCCTTGCATTCTGGTGCTGCTCCATACCTCTCTTCTCTCTCATAAGCTCTCAAGTTAAGAGTCACCTAGATCTCTTCACTCCACTTGACCTTTGTGCTTCATCTTATAACTTTTGACCAATGTGCCTCTGCTAGTTAAGTCTGTACATGTAGCGAGGAGAGAAGACTGGTGATGATCAAAACCCAACTTTCAATGTGACTCAAAAATTTCCAAGCACAATATACTGTAATTAAGAAATCTTGCTGTTTTTCTGTGACCAGAGTGTGATGTGAAATTTTATCTATTTTTCCTAACTGTTGTAATTGGAGTAGTGTGAGGTAGTGTCGAGTGTACTCATGTCCAGGCGGGAGCAGGAGAGACTGCTACACGTGCTAGAGATGAAGCCTGGGACAGAGAAGTGCAAGCTGCCCGTGGCAGACATCTCCTGCACCGTCAAGTGTTTTGTAAGGTCTGCCGCAGGGCAAGAGAGGCGGGTTGCAGCTGACTTGCGACCTCCGCATGTGCTGCGCGAAACTCTGCACTATCTGCTCAGCACGTACGTCCTTGTTCTAGACATGTTTCAATAACTTCACAACTCTCCGTCTTCAACTATAGTGTCTCTTCAGCATGTTGAATGTATTCTTAAGTGTGAGTACTCACTATCATTCATCTGCTCTGCCTGCATACGAAAGGGCAACTGTATGCCGGCTGTTTGTGAAGTGTTTATCAGTCCCACAAGCAGCCCACATAGTGTTTGTAGACAACTGCATGCGTGTTTCTGTTTGCCGACTGCGATTGAAAACGCAGGCGGGTGCAGGAGAGAGAGAGAGATATATATAAAGACGAACAGCAACTGACGGTGTGCCGGCCAACCACCAACCATACTCTCCACGGAACATGCAGTTGTGTGGCAGCTCCTGTATTGCACATGTTTGTTTTACAATTATACAATATAAGATTCTTTTCAATTTATGATTTAAAAAATTAGATATTATTATACAACTCATGAGGAAATGTACTGTGAAAACAGCAGGAGTAAACAAGAAAATTCTTTGTCTGAAAAACCAGTTTTGTCCGTAACACAAGAAGCATGACTGAGAAGCAATTGAGAGAGACAACTGCACGTATACATTAGCTCACATTCACCTGTATGCACCGTACACCTGCCCGCAGTCAGATGCATGCTAGCCAGTAGTCACCGTAAGGAAGCTTTCCCACAATCTAGTTTGGCATAGTGATGGGTTGAGACTCAAAAAATCTAGTGAGTTGAACTAACAAAAGTTGACTCATCTTTCGAGTCTAGTTTTTTTCCCAGCAGACACCAAGCTACTGAATTTGTACACATTCACAATTATGGTGCAAACTCTATTTTAACTCAAATTTGTATACTGAACTTGACTCAACTTGAGTTTTGTACCGACTCAACTCAAAGTTGTAATAATCAAACTAGCCCATATCTAGTTTAATATTTAAAAAAATTAAAGAAGAAATAATATATTTTTGAAAAATTATATAGCATGATAATTTTATTAAACAACAGCTCAATCTACAGTATAATATCACCATCAGCTACATATCTTTATGAACCACTATACATAATGTACATTATCCTACAGGAATCTCATGATTGCAGACAATCCACTAAGTGTTGGTGTGGCTTCATGGTTTCTCTAGTAGTTTGTTTAGGTGTCTAAAAAAAAAAATTCTGAAAGCGTCCCTGCTCGCAACTAACTACTGACCATGAACAGCCGTACAAATATAACAACTGAACTACAAACTCATATATGACTCAGACGCTGGCTAACAGCCAGCCGCATTAAGACCATGACGACACTTACCACTTACGTGACACGTGGGCACGCACGTGCGCAAAGAGGCCATAACCTGGACTTTCCTATAAAGGGAGTGTAAACCATGTCCTTTGTTGTATTTCAGCATCCAAGTATTTTTAAATGTTAAATATGTATGTTACAAAATGTTGGATAATATTTGGTTAAAATTCAAAATGTGCGCAGTGCGAAGAATAAGGACGTTACTGTTCCAGCATAAACGTCTCCATAAAAGAACAATTAACGGACACAGAAAATCCACAATTTAAAAGTCTAATGTGATCATGTATGCAAATTATTTATGTGCCATTTCTTTTTAATTTTAAAAGTTTTACTCAGCGTGCGTAGCACTTCAGCTTGTGTGAACCCCGTAGGCAGCCATGGTAGGTCCGCGCGACCCCTGCCTGTGGGCAGTCCGTCGAGGAGAGCTGGCGAGATAAGACGCTGCCATGTACGCACTTCAAAATTTTGCACTGATGTAGATTACCATAGTTCACTTTTAGTATACCGGTCAACCTTTGCCTTGCGTACGTTTTGTCAGATATTCCCCAGAATTGTGTTTCTGCTTAACCTAATGATGTGTGTCCTTGTGGCTTTTTAAATTTAATCGAGAAAGGAGGAAAGATGTCAGAGAGGCCACGCGGCCCGCGCAACTTTGAAATCAGGTGCCATCCGCCTATGTGAAAGGCGTTTCATTGTAATTTCTATTTAATTGCTGCTTGCAATATTAAGGGCTTTATTCCTATGTATGTATTTTAGGGTTTTCTGTCATGTTAAGTTGTTTTACGGCCACGTGATTTGTGACCACGTGGTCAACAGCCGCCAAGTCAGTATCTGCACCTTCCATGTTCTTTAAGGTGTAATATCATGTGCGCCATAATTAATTTCAGGGTTCTATGTAATACTTTATTCAAGGTTCTGTGTATTTTCATGTAATTGATGCTTTGTATGTATGACCTCACAGTCTTGCTCGTGTTTGATTTTCCCGCCATCAGGCGTGCTACAAGTCTATAAATGCCTAAATCTTCAGGGGAATAATTTTCCCAATACCATTACCACGTTGTCCGATGACAATTTTCCGAATTTTCTGAAAGGTATTGCAATTACACTTGCACCACGTGGTCTGCTACGCATTATATCCAGCGGCATCCACGTCACCTAAGCATACTTTCACACATCTGTGTGTTTATTGTGACCATACATGTCGTGTCCCATACTGTCTCATTATTTGTGTCATTTGTGCGGTGACACATTATTTCCGTCCTAGCCGGCTATGTGTTAAGGCAGTCACCACACTCACCACGTGCTGGGAGAGTATGGTATGTATGCAGTGCAAATCTGTGCGTTGACTTGTAGCATCAGTACAACAAACCCCCGCCTATTTTCAGAGATAAAGTTGTTTAGTAGTGATCACAGAACCCACAGCATCCCTGAGAATCCTGAGTCTCAATAGTGCTGTGACTGGGAAACACTGCTGGCTCCCACCTACCGTAAATAATGTGTATCATCGTTCATCTCACCCGACTGCATCAGTGTGTATGACTATTAATTACTTATTTATCTATTTATGGAAACAAAATCACCACAAACAAAATGTAGAAAGAAATTGTTTTATTTTTTGATAACATCTTATGTAACAAATGTTTCTAATAAATCTGTTATGTAAATTTTTTGAATACATTTCATTACACACAATAATTTTTTGGAAACACTTTTTTTAAATATTAAACAGTCAAGGGGTTAGAAATGTTTAGATACTGAAATTATTATTATTTGTTTTAAATGCTACTAAGGATCAGAAAATCTGTAAAATATTTTGTATTCTAATAATTGTAAAATTCTACTTGAATTCTGCATAAATGAAGTGATCAGGCCCATGAGAGTATTAACTGTACACATGTACACATGGTGTGCATACAAGTAAGAGGGTTTGAAAAGTGTTCAGTATACTGGCAAACAGCTTACAGCAATGTAGCTGGCAAGTAAAAGTATGTTCCCATCTCCCTGTAGTGCAGTGATGAACTCCAGGTACGACTGGTCAGTGGTGTACGAATTTGTGTTTGATCGCCTACGAGCCATCAGACAGGACATGATCATACAGGGTCTGTGTCCGAGATTGTCCATCATGCTTCTCCAGCCAATGATACGCTTCCATGTCTACGCTGCGTACAGGTAACTGATTATATCGGTGTGCATTTGTGAATGGATACTGGGAGAGTATCAGTTTAAGGGAAGAACCCATCACACAGTGGAATTAGCACATGAAAGAAAGTGGTTGAGAGTGTTTTAAGGTGCAGCATGTGTGGTGTGTGGAAACACTACAGTTTTAGGATTAGAAAATTTCTTTTAAGGAATGTGTTACTTGAGGGGAAATATGAACAAGTTGGTCAAGTGAAAATGAAAAATGACACGTGGTTGCTGCATGAGGCAGGGTCATGTACGGATAAGAGGAAGCCGGTGATAAGTGGAGTTGACTGTCCTACCTGAGGTACAGATTGTCACTCCGGTTAGTCTGATGAATAGATGAAGTTAGATGAGATGGAGGGGAGATGCAATGGAATGAAGGCAGAGGAGGAAACTTGATAGCCTTGAGAAAACCACTACACGAAGACAGTTTCTGCAACACTCCGCACATGAGGACGCTCAGTCTAGGGCCTGGGATTCAACCTGTGGGAGCCAGTGACTAGCCAAACTTGGGTTATCAGGTGTGCACTTCAAAATTACTGCTGCATTGCTAACCTAAATGGTGTTAAGAAATATATTAAAGATGAAATGTGTACAGTCACAAAAAAGTTTAACACTTTTTTTACTACTAGTGTGTGGCATTATTATGTCGAAGTACAGGGTTATTGCAAATGATTCATTGGGTTTTAAAAATTTGTAATTCACAAAGTACTAGTCAGAAAATTACGAGCAATACATGAAAGCAACCAGAAACTCCCCAGTTTTTTCTACAAATGTTTAATGTGAGCTCCTTTCGTCACACGATACACATCCAATCGGTAGTCGAGTTCATCCCATACGCGTTGCAGTATGTCCCTGTCGATGGCCATGACAGCTGTGATAATGGGGTTTTGGAGCTCATGCAGTGTTGTTAGCAATGGTGGCATGTAAACAGTGTCTTTCACGTACTCCCAAAAATAGAAATCATACGGTGTCAGGTCGGGAGATCGGGGCGGCCATATGAATAGCATCAAGTCATCCCAACTACAGTGTCCAATCCAGTGGCATGGGAGTTCATTGTTGAGGTTGCAACGCACTTGTGTGTGCCAATGAGGTGGGGCCCCATCCTGCTGGAATACGAAATTGGCGGAATCCTCTCTGATTTGTGGAAATAACCACAACTCCAACGTGTCGAGATAGGACAGACCCGTCACAGTGTTTTCAAGGGGAAAAAAGGGCCCCTACACGTTCGTCTGTCAGATTGCACTGAACACATTAAGTTTTGGAGAATCCCGTACGTGTTGCACAGAAGCATGGGGATTTTCATTGCCCCATATCCGAACATTGTGATGTTTCACCTTTTCACTCAAGTGAAACGTCGCTTCGTCACTGAACACCAGACATGTGGCAAATTCATCTTGTTGCATAGCTTCATGCACGTGTTCACAAAATTCAACTGTGATAGCATAATATTATGGATGCAAGTGTTGCAACAACTGCAAGCGGTACGGTTTAAGTTGTAACCGTCGTCTCAAAATCTTCCACACAGTCGGCTGAGGAATTCCAATCTCCCGACTTGCTCGGTTAGTTGGTTGTTGTGGGCTACGCACATAACTTCCCCTCACTCTCTCCTTTCTTTTGTTAGAAACACCTGGCCTGGTGCCCTGTTCTCTTACCTTTACACAAGCATCCTGTGTCCTGGAACTGATGATACTGCCGCAGAATGCTCTGGTCTCCTCGTGGTTCTGTGTGCTAATGCCCTCGGAATACATGCTGCACGGTAACAACAGATAAACATCTTGCATATTCCGAAACACAAAACGCTTTCTGTTGATATGTCACCATTTTGTGAACTGAACTAGTGCTGTCACCTGGTGTGATAAAAAGGAAGTTTAGACTCATATAAAAAAACTTTGTGAGTTTTTTTTTGTTTGGTGGTTAGCGTGTACCTTTTAACATAAATTGTTTATGAATTACAGATTTTAAAAATCCGATGAATCATTTGTAATAACCCTGTACTATAGGGTGTAACTATATTCAAGTGGTCCTGAAGTGTTTTGAAAGCGGGTAAACTCAGTCGTGCTGCCATTTAACATATTCAAAGTAATTTTCCATTTTTTTTTAGGGAGTAGACATTTGAATTCCAGCTTTGTCAAAATTAGCTTCTGGTGCTCAAATCTCTAAGATATGGCGGGGATATGCTGCAAGGCTACTATTACATTTTAAAAAAGGAGACAGAAAACATACGTACTGAAAGGATGGTACTTGCAGACAGACACACACACAACACAAAGTTGCGTGAACTAGTTATGTGGCCTAAACATAAGATAACCTCGTCACATTTTTAATTTCCCACCGCTCCCTATTTCGCCTCTCAGCTTCTAGGTTCACTGATTGCCAACCGTCATTTATCAGACTGCAGCGTGCCATCACTCACTGCCTGAAAAAACTGGCCTGGCCAACGAAACGTCACAACTGTACATTCCCGTGGAAAATGTTTAGTCTGAGTTGGTGAATGTGAATGTGACTGTCCGTGAGCACCGCCTTGGCAGCACTATGTCACTTTGTGACAAATGTGGTTTCACTTTGTGGCACATAAAATAATATTGAAATACCCCACTTTTCGAATGGGATGTTTCAGATATTTAGTGGTACCAATTTAACCACTGAACATTTGAAACAACCTCTGTGAAATGGAAGTAAATTTTAATAACAATGAAAAAATTGGTGTCACAAAGTGTACTAGTGCTTTATATCTTCTTTTTAAAAATGTGATTAGTAGCCTGCCGGCTTGTTGTCACCCATTAAGTTTACTCTTGCTGCATATACCATTCCTAATCCACACATGTTCCATCTTGTGCTCCCTCCAGAATAACCAGTCAGCAGTTGTCTATTAATGTATATCCGCATTGGCTTTCACGAGCCTAACAAAATACAGCCCTGGGTAATTATATATATAAAAAATATTTTGCATTTAAACACTTTTACAAGTGAATAAAGTTCAGAGGGTATTTAAATAGCTGAACCTTATTTGATATTATTAATTTTTTTTAAATACAATACCAGGTTTTTTATTTTTTCGAAACAACAGTTTTATTTACACCAACATTTTGTTGACTGCTCATTGCAAACAATACTTTGCAGACCGTCAGCTGCTGACTGCAAATAGCAGATTGTTCATTCTGGAAGATTCATTGCTTCAATCAGAAATTTACATCTGTCCACTACGTGAATGACAAATAACAGCCTGGCACAGATAGCTCTCCTGGCTTTCCCTTTAACAGGCCTCCGCAACGTTCTATTCTCAGGTGACTCAATCAAATCATTTTCAGTACTGCAAAGTCTGTGACACGATGGCTTGTAAAAAAATTCCCTATCATTCCCCTGACTGTTTCATGCATCTCATCACTTTTTGCTAACCAATCCACAAGTAAAAACAATTTTATTTTATGAGGAACACCAACAATATTTTACTTCACAGATGCTCCAATGTAGTGATAAAGACAGTCTGTAAAAAAAATGATTGATAGTAACAGCAGGGCTACATAGAGAAATGAAAACTGAGAACAAAATTAATGGGTCATTTTGAATTACAGCCAACCATGTGGTGGCAGTAGCCCAATGAATCTAGCGTATGATTGTGTATGGATCATTGCTACCACTAGACAAAGAAACTGTTGAACGGTAATGTTTAGGCCACTTGCAAATAATTTTGTATAAGTTGTAGTAATTGTAATTTATGTATTCAAGTTGGGTACCAGATTACGTGCAGGTCATTTGGTGTAAATTCCACCCATATAACAGTGTGGTGTGGACTGCTAGTTTGACTTATCTTTCGATGCATGTGCTACTGGGTGTGACTACCTTAGATGGTAGTGCTGTGGTGTTGACTATCCTTACCAGGCCTCGGCCTATCACGACGATTAATACGTGTTCTCCTGAGCCAGTGAGGCATAAGTGAGTTAGATACAGAATCAGGCCGCTTGGGGGTAGGTTTGCTACGGGCTGGAGGGGAGCCAAACCGCAGAGTGAAGCAGGACGTTCCAGGGAGCTCGATCTTCCTCACTATCAGGGTCGCCAATATACGGGATGCCAGCAATCCTTTATGGATGGAATGAAGTGATGATTAGATTGTCATGGAGGTGGGAATGTGTGGTCTGGCAGAGGAGTTTTTAGTGGGATGAGTTGGCTGTTGTAACGGGATGAAATCTGATGAAGGAAGTTGCACAGTGTTGGTCGAACCCGAACGACTTTACCCAATGCAAGTTTGATAGAACAAAACTTTGGGAGTTATGTTCCCTCTGAGTGTTAATCGACCAGACTGTAATTTGACATTACTCGTAGGTTTAAGGGGCTGCCTAGCAGGGGTGTCACAGAGAGTATATAATTCTCCTGGGTGAGCAATTTGACCTGTTCATGATCCTCCGTTGTCGAGTATCCTGGCCACTGGGCACCTAGCAAGTGATCTAGGAATGTGGTTATTTCCAGGGGAACAAACTGGGAAATTGGCCAGGTAGCTTGGTCCTGACACACTAGTTGAGGTTCGTCCTCAGATGTGGAATTTACTGCTGGTTGTACTAGGGTGCGACGTTCCTTACGTCGCTGTCTACTCTGGGCACCTCCTTTTCGACTATACCTCTGTTTACTAGATTTATACCAATTTGAAAAATACCTAATTATAGGAGAAAGGGGACCATTAACTAAAAATAAAGGGACACAAATAAGTAAGTTTGATGTGGTGTTTATTGACAGGATTATTCTGCTATTCCAAAAAAAAATACAAATAGAAATTATAAAGCTGCCCTGGCTAAACACTGGGAATATAAAAACAAATACGTAATTAACGTGATTTACTGAGTCAGGCAAAGGTGAACCTGGGATGGAGTATGATATCATATAGATCACAACTTTACAGCAGCTAAAATAAAATGGGAGTTAATCAGGTATGAAATCTAAAATGCGCTTTTCTCGTTACTGTGGAGTCAAAGGAAGTTGACTGGGGTAAGGAATTACCGGGGTTAAGGTGGGGTATACCCGTAGCAGGAGTCGTCGTCTCTCGTGCAGGTCATAGAGAGAGAGTTAGAGAGTTAGAGTTAGAGTTAGAGAGAGAGAGATAGAGAGAGATAAGAGAGAGAGAGAGATAGAGAGAGATAGAGAGAGATTGAGATAGATTGAGAGAGATTGAGATAGAGAGAGATAGAGAGAGATTGATATAGATAGATATAGATAGAGAGAGATATAGATAGAGAGATAGAGAGATAGATAGATCTCTGCAGACTGATGAAAGCCTTAAGATGTAGGTTTATGTAGGAGATAGATAGCCCTTGGTCGGACTGAACGGAAAGCCTTCTGTAGACTAAGTTAAGTGGAGAGTCTTCGGCAGACTAAGGTGGGGAGTAGAGGAGTCCTTGCATATTCAAGGATAGGTAAGTCTTCTGCAGACCAAGGAAGGTTGAGAAGAGTCTTTGCGGACTCAAGGTAGGCCTAAGAGTCTTTAGCAGATGCGTCCGCTTCGGTCGCCGAGCCCGGTGCATCTGCTGGTTTTGGCTGCTGGGGTTGTATTTATACTGAATTTTTACTTATCAGCAGTTCTTCGGGGTGCGGGGGTAGTGTAGCCTTTCACCATGGGGGCGTGTTTATCGGGGTGCAGGAGCACTGCGCTTTTCTCATCGCCCCTTGTGGAGGTTATGACAAATTAATACCTCTGTCACTGAGGCGGGTGGGCCGTGATGTCACAAAGTCATGGGGGTGCTGCCATCTCTCGAGATTGTAGAAACTTCTTCCAGAGCTAAGCAACAAGTTGTAAAATTCTTATAATATTTATTTGAATCGCGGGGGTGCCTTTTGCATGCATAAAACTGGGCAGGCAATGTGGGTTTTAATTACGCACATTATTTACAATTATGTAATCATCTACCCAGGCTTGCGGTCTGTCTTAGCCTGATACATATAATCTGGGTTACTGCTTATATCTTCCACCTCTGAGCACACATGGCTGGTAGATGGGGCAAAGTCGACCGTAGAGCATACATTCTTACTGCGCAGCATGCTGGCATGCGCTAGTTTGTACTGTAGAGTGGTGTACTGTCATTACATGATATATCACATTTGGAACTTTACAACACATGATTTACTGCCTTATTCACAGCACTTCTGTGTAGCTGTTATGGTGCCTCACACACAATCATATGTTAAATTCATGGAGCTGCTGCAACCAAATGTTTGGCCATAGTAAAATATGACTCATTTCTTCTGTTTTCACTTCTATACACAACCCCAGTTTTACAATCAGTCATTTTTTACACATTGTATGTACAAAACAATAAAAAAACCATGTGTTGTATAAATAAACTAACTTCAGGTGCTGAAAAGTCAATGTCGTGTGCAGGTTGTGTGAGGAGCCAGTGTCCAAGTTTGATCCCCAGATCAATCACACACACCTGCTGGAGTGTTTGAAAATGCTACTGAACTTGTACGAGGAAGACAGCTGCCAAATGTTTGAGTGCTCAGCATGCACTAGGCTGGGGCAGACTGACCGCAAGAAGTATGTTGAACTTGACAGCTGTAGTGACCACAAGAATGAAGATCCCAGGACCAGAGAAAGAGCCGACTCTGATGCGAGCAGAAGGGACGATAATCCATCGAAGGCACGAATTGAGATGGAGGCCTTGTACCTAACTGTGAACCTCGGGAGTGCCCCAGCTGTTGGCAGAGCATTGGAGCTAGGCTTGCACAACAGGTAATAAAAAGCATAATTCACAGGTACTTTATTTATCGTATTTCATCTCATAATGGTTGCACCATAATTTCCAAGTGCTGAAAATAATAAAGTTGTGTTAAGCACTGTAGCCAAGCCAGAACACACAGGCACACGTCCTGTTCCAGAGGCTCCTCCACAGTAAAATTCTTGGAGAGGTTGATTCTGTCAGCCACACCTTCACAAACTATGGCGGCGACAAATCAATGTGGATCAGTCATACACAAGTTGCTTCCAAAGGTAGACAAGGATGACAGGTGTTTTTGTTCCCCTCACAAAGTGTGCAGATGTGACTCTGGATGGAGACTGTCCATCTCCCACCATACGGTCAAGAGAGGAAGGACACAAGGATGCCAGGCTCCATGCTGGGTGCTAGTCATACCCCAAACTTAGAAGAAAATTGTGACTACTATACAGTGAAAAACAGTACTCAAAATAAATGCTCCCATTTTTTAAAATAGTATAATATTGGCACTCCGGAAATTAGGTGTGCAGTATATTTGCACCTTGATGCTGTTTTGCCCCTCAAAGGAGTGTGCCACTGGTTTTTAGGCGAATGATAACTTGAGTAGAAGCCATTCAGTTCGAGTGTGATACATTTCCTGTGCTCCTCAAATTTCACAACTCCGAACAATTTGAAGTCATTTTACATTATCATCTCCTGCCCGTAGTTCTCTTCTCCCATTTGGCAATAAGTTTTCACTACCCGGCCGCATGTGTCTCGCATCTGTTGTGCCAGTACTGTATGCAACTGCTCACACCCTCCTGGCCACGTGCCAGCAGACTGGCGCCAGAGCCTTCCTCCCACTATACTCCTGTTACAGTTACTTGTTTCTGTCAAGGTCATCTAGTTGGCTCAACTATCCCTTCTGCTGCCATGCCGTTTCTGGTAGGAGGGAGTGGCCAAACTACTTGCCTCTCACCAAGGCCAACTTGGTTCAATTCACGGCAGAGTCACCTGGAATTGGACTTGTTTGGTTTTTTTGCAAATATGCCATATATCACATACATTTTATACATCTGTTAACATTGATGCTTGGTGCATAGTTAAACTATTTGTTTTTTGCTTCAACTCTGTATCATCTCATGCGTGTCACGTGCTCCAGAAGAAATACAAACACAGGCTGGCATTCCACCTCCTTAGACACGACACCTAGAGACGCGGACTGTACCTCAAGAACGATAGTAATACAGATCGACCCTGCCTAACAGAATCCCGTGAGAAGGGAGATCAGTCGGCAACACAAGTGAGTTTGCCTTGAGTGAGTGGCAGATACCGCCCCTCACACAAGGAAACTATCAGTTCCCAGCCTTTCCCGAGAGATCGCAGCTAGTGCAGCACTGCGCATGAAGGGAGCAGCTACCCCGCTGGATCGCCAAATGCCCATGGGACCCGAGACACCCCCTGGCCAGGTGTAAAAAAAGCTCTGCACTGCCACGGGACTTCAGTTGATACCAGCAGCTTGCCTTAGCACTAGTCGTGCTAAAGTTCTCTGCTCTGTCTGTTTTCCTCCGCCTCATAAGAAACCACTCAAGGATCACCAGCGACTAATGCCGGACTACTTCAAGCACGCGCTGCAGCCCAGAAGAGTCATTGTTCCTCCCCACTTGATACTTGCAATCAACACACACCACCCCATCTCCCCTTAAGTCCCTTCAGGATAAGCCAGCTTCAGTTAGGGTCCAAGTTGTTCTAACGACTACCTAATTTGTTGCTATAGCTCTTCAAGCACGCCCTTCAGACAGGCTCTTCAAGCAGACAAGCCCCTTCACCTGTCTTTTGCTTCTTTCACCTTCCATAAGTTAATCAGTGTATTGATTCAAAGCCGGAGAGTTATATTCTGGATGGAATAAATCACGTCTACGGTCTAACTGCTGTCTGTTCTTTCTTGAGTGAATAGTGCATAGTCTTTCCTGGTGTCACCCTGCAAAGGAACAGCTAGGAACCACGGTTTGTGAACTGATTTTCTGTCTCTTAGAATAGGACCACGGCCTGTCCCCTAAAAGGACTTGGTGTACATCACCCGAAACACCACACATTAGACGGCCACCCATACTGTGGACCAGGTATATAAAGGTACTCGATGTGAACGTACAGCAGAGCCCCGAATACTAGTAAGAGACCCGACGAAGAGGCTAAGATCACTCTTGTCAGTGAACTGACTCCATCTACCATGTATAGACCTGCTGGAAGGTGTGCAAGGCCTCACAAGGAGGGATCTACCCCTTCTGGGCTATACTTAGCTAGTGGTATCATTGCCTTCCACTCCAGTGCTGATATGAACTGCAGTACCTTTCACTTGTAAATACTGTTAACCCACAGAAGGGGGGAATAAGTAGAGCGACAGGAGGGCAGCTGCTATCCTTGCCAAGAAACAAGTACTGCTTAACCAGCCGTCAGCTACTTTTTCTCTCTGTTAACGAGCTCATGCAGCCTGTCAGCTGTGGAGGCCTCACCTCGCAGTTCTCTCCCATAATTTTTTTCACCCCTTAGTCAAGAACCCCTTTGCTGCCCATCCTGTCATTCCATTACCTTCGCCTGGGTCTGCCCGTGGTACTGGATGTCGAACCCGCCGACATTGCCAGACCGGCCCAGTCAGCCATCGACAGTGAGCCGGACACTTGCTGGTCGACTCACTGGAGTCAATCAGCAGACGCCGTCACCGTTAGTCAGCCGGGTTGGGAGACCCACGCCGACGAGCGCTCGACCCACGGCAGCAAACATGTCAGAGGTAAGCCAGCAGCCCCGCAAATGTCAAACAACCGCAAGCCCAATGTAGACCAATTAGACTTTGTGCCGAATAGGTGGCCTACCTGCCCGACTTTCTTAAAAAACACAATCAAGGCCAAGCACCAAATACTGCAGACGCCGCCTCATTTGTCCATTTTTCAACAGTGAAAGATGTTCTGGGCTTTGTACGCAACCTCCACCTCAAACATTTCTTTGATAATCTGCCTGCCACCAAGGACAATGACAATACCATAGACCCGGCTTTAACCAAGTTTCCACCACCATCCACTTGGGACCCCCTTCCCCCCCCCCCCCCCCTTTTGCTCTCTAAGTTAATCTCATTCGTACTGATCAACATCTCAGACCCAGCATTTGGCAGTTTCGTTCCTAACAACAGCACCACGCCTACAGAATGAAAAGCCATCAAATATCTCCAGAATAACAGGGACATTATCATATTACCAATAGACAAAAGCTCCATCACAGTAATCCTTAAAAAACATGATAGTACATACTTGAAGCAGAAAACCAGCTGAAGGACTCATCCACCTACGGACCCCCGCCTGCCAAATTCTGTAACCATATCAAATGGTTTCTTGAATCTCCAGGCCTCCTCCAGGGTCTTTCTCGCAAATCAATACAACTTTATTTGCTTCCGAAAATCCACAAAGAACATCGGCCACCTGCAGGACGCCCCATTGTATCAGATGCGGCTGCCTCACTGAAAGAATCTCGGCACTTGTGGATGCTCACCTTCAACCTTGGAAACAGATGCTCCCATCGTACATCAAGGACACCGGCCACTTCTTGGAATGCCTGAGAAACCTTGACACCATCCCTTAAGATGCTTACCTAGTTACAATAGATGTCACCTCACTGCACACCAATATTCCCCACCCATCAGGACTGTCTGCAGTAGAATTCTATTCCAACCAAAGACCCCCACAACAGCAAAGCTTCCACAGCATTTCTGGTCGACCTGGCAAGACTAACACTAAACGATAACACAAGCACTACTCTAGCTCCAAATTAAAGGCACAGCAATGGGCACATGCTTGACCCCCTCTTATGCCAATCTGTTCATGGCTAAACTGGAACAAAACTTTCTAAGCCTCCAAACAATTCAGTCACTCTGCTGGATGCATTTTATAGATGACATTTTCGTAATCTGGGATTCAACTGAAGACAAACTCATCCACTTCCTCAACAACCTCAACTTACACAGTCTGCTTAAATTCACCTGGATCTACTCTAAATAACACGCCATATTTCAGGATGTGGAACTAGCCATTCCCAATGGCTCCTAAACCCCACCAACCACCTTCAATACCTACATTTTGACAGCTGTCATCCTTTCCATGCTAAGAAATCTCTGCCATAAAGTCTTTCCACCAAATCTAAACGCATCTGCTCCATCCAAAATGACTTAAACAAGCAATGTGATGCTAGCCAAAGCATTCTTCAATAGAGGCTACCCCAAATCCCTGATTCACAAATTCAGCATGTCATTTCAACCACAATTCCTCAATCAAAGATCATTAACTCATCCCTCTGGTTATCTCCTGCCACGAGGGCATGGACAAACTCGGAACCATTGAACACAAAATTCTCGTATCACCACCACTCACTAAAAACTTGTCCTCCAAACCACCCAGATTGGTCTTCAAACAACCACCCAACCTTCGAAACAAACTGTTGCATCCCAAATTACCACCCAGTTCCACAATTAGTAATATCACTATCCCCAGAGAGCCTCATCTGTACAATAGCCGACGTAGCTCTTGTGCTGTACACCACCTCGTTCAACAGCAGGTTCACCAATCAGGGCAGCTACCAGTGCATTCACTGTAATGCAGAGTACATTGGCCTCACAACCAACACTCTCAGACAGAGAATGAATAGCCACAGTACAGACACCAAACAAGCCATAGCTGGAGCAAATGTAAATTTGCCAGAGAAGACAGTTGCAGCATCTCATCTCACAACCAGAATTTTGACTGCTGTTACACAACCACAGTGGTGAGGGCCCTACCTCCTTCTATTAATAGTAGAACTGCATCGCTGGGAACTGACCCGCCAATACATCAACAAATCCAGATACACACCCGGCTTAAACGTAATATAACCCCTCCACCACATTTCAAATTTCCCGCCTCACCCTAGTTTACCTCCTGGCCACTAGGTTCATTGTTTACTAACCACCGCTCACCAGACTGCATTGTGCCACTGCTCGTCGCCTGATGTAGCTGGCCTAGCCAGCAAAATGTTGCACGACTGCGCATCCACGTAGAAAATGTGTTCGTCTGACTTCTGTTTGTGTGTGTCTACCTACGAGTACTGCCCTGTGAGTAGTGGTGCACTCTGTCTACGTTTGATAATATTTACCATTTTAACAAAGGTTGCTAGGCTACTATAAATGTATAAAAGGGTCAGAAGCTCAATTGCTCAAAGTCTAGTAGTGCTTGTCAACAGACACACACACAAAGAAGTCCAACACATTTTTCACGAGGTTGCACGATCGCGATGTTTCGCTGCCTAGGCTAGTTTCATAAGGCAAGACACTGCAGCATGGTGGAAGGCTGCTGTTGGTAGTAAACCTAGCGACCAGGTGGCGAACTAAGGTGCGGAACTAAGTGTGGTTTGGAGCTGTGATTACTGTAACTTATATTGAAGCCTGGCGACTGCCTGGATTTTGTTATAAATTGGTGAGCTAATTCCCAGTGCCCGAGTTCTAAGCTATTACTTGAAGATGGTAGGGCTCTCACAACTCTGGTATTGTAGCAGGGATCAAGTTCTTTGTTGTGTGATGCTGTATGTGCTGCATCTGGTTTGTCTTGTAGGTTATTGATGTGCCAGATATGGCTTGTTTGGTGTCTGCTCTGTGGCCATTCCATTCTTTGCCTGAGTGTGTTGGTAGTGAGGCCAATGTATTCTGCATTGCAATGTTGGCACTGTAGCTGATAAATCAGATCTTTTGTTGTACAGTTGTAGTTGCCTTGGATGGGGTATGTACTGCTAGTGGGTCTGCTATTGAAAGAAGTTATGGGTTGGTGGATGACACAGGAGCCACAGCGTGACCTATTGCAGGGGTGGGATCCTTCGGGGTGATAGTTATGGGTTGGTGGATGACACAGGAGCCACAGCGTGACCTATTGCAGGGTGGGATCCTCCGGGGGTGATAGTTATGGGTTGGTGGATGACACAGGAGCCACAGCGTGACCTATTGCAGGGGTGGGATCCTCCGGGGGTGATAGTTATGGGTTGGTGGATGACACATCAGCCACAGCGTGACCTATTGCAGGGGTGGGATCCTCCGGGGGTGATAGTTATGGGTTGGTGGATGACACAGGAGCCACAGCGTGACCTATTGCAGGGGTGGGATCCTCCGGGGGTGATAGTTATGGGTTGGTGGATGACACAGGAGCCACAGCGTGACCTATTGCAGGGGTGGGATCCTCCGGGGGTGATAGTTATGGTGTGGTGGATGACACAGGAGCCACAGCGTGACCTATTGCATGGGTGGGATCCTCCGGGGGTGATAGTTATGGGTTGGTGGATGACACAGGAGCCACAGCGTGACCTATTGCAGGGGTGGGATCCTCCGGGGGTGATAGTTATGGGTTGGTGGATGACATAGGAGCCACAGCGTGACCTATTGCAGGGGTGGCATCCTCCGGGGGTGATAGTTATGGGTTAGTGGATGACACAGGAGCCACAGCGTGACCTATTGCAGGGGTGGGATCCTCCGGGGGTGATAGTCAGGTTGGCATTTGTGGTAGGCTGCAACTGTGGAGGACGAACCAGTTTGTTGCGGAGGTTTGGTTGCCTTTTGAAGACCAATCTGGGGGTTTGGAGAGTAGGTCTTATGTTTGTGGTGAGGAAGCCAGGAATTGTATCCAAACTGAAGAATTTTTCCGAGTCTACGTAGGCATTCATGAATATGGGACCACCAGGGATATATGAGAGTTGTTGACCTTGGTTTGTGTTCTTGTATTTGAGATGGCTTGCTGTATCTGTTTGTGGACGTGGTGCCTGGGGTAGCCGCTGTCGAGGAATGCTCTGGCGATTTGTTCACACTGTTTGTTAAGATTACTGTTGGTGGAGCAGATACGTTTGGCTCTTGTGATAAGACTGTAGGGTAGGAGATTTCTAGCATGGTATATAGGAGCTGACAAAATGTAAGCACTGGAAATTGTTGGTGGGTTTGGTGTGTGTGCACCATTTTACTGCATCAGTCATATTCATCACTTACATTCCTTATCATGTTTATAGCATTTATCTCCATATGATTTGTGTTTTATCTAAGAGTGGTCGGGCAGAGAAATTTATTTTGAACGGGCTTAGGTCGGGTACTTGCCTCATATTTTCGGGCTTGGGCATTTTCAGTTGGTCATTAAAACCATGAATTTTGAACACAAAATATTTTTCACACAGTTTACATTAATAAAATTATAAAATATTTTGTAGTTTAAGAAATAGGCTGCAATATGTTTGTCAAGACTTTTCATTCAAGTAAAAACTAAAACAGAATTGTGAGTGTTAAATTACATTCAGGTGTTTTGAAAATAATAATTGTGTTACTACCAGAAGTTTCATAGTCTTGTTTGTTTACTTTGCTGTGGAATGAACTACTTGCTAGGTGCTCATCTTCAAAAACACTACCACTGATATCCATTTTTGGTAAAAATTAATTTACATCAATTTAGTCTAAAATGATTAACAGTTATTTTCCAATAGTCGTACAAGTAATAACTATGTTGTATTGCTACAAACTTTGGTTACTCTAGTAATGGCACAAAAATAAAGTTGCATACATTTATTCAGAAAATGCAAACAACTGTCATTAATTACTATCTTATTACTTGGCTTTTGGCTTGTTTTCCCGAAATTGAGAAACTCTTTTCAGGGTCTATATTACTGACTGGAATCCATACTGATTTTATTGTAGTTCATAAAAAAAAACCCAACGATTTTCAACTTAACGGAAAATGTTTCTTGTGTAATTCTCACATCGGTACAGATAATAGCGTCATATGTATAGTGTTTTGTTCTTTTAGGGATGTTACAACTTTTGAACTATAGTAATTTTAATGTTATTCCCGTACGAGCAAAATTTTCCACGGCATCATCAAAACGAGCAATTCTAATTGCTACTTTCTTGTAAGATGGGGTAAAGCAACCTCGTCTCGCGAAAGACGATAAATTTTAATAACTAAAGTTCCCTGCCCCACCAATAAAATAAACAGAACCATTATAATATATTACTTGGTCAAAACAAAAATAAAACAGCACCAGATACAAGTCTTCCTCACATAACCTTGATAATTAAAAAACATGTTTACATAAAATGTAACCGAAAAATAAAACTGTTGGTAAACCATAGATATACGAACCTATGTAGTGCACTGTGTACCTTTGCCTAATAAATGTGTGGTGAGCACATATTTGTAGCAAAAATTTTGTTACCATTTTTGACATAAGTGTTCAGTAAGTGTTTTATTTATCACATTTGTATACTAACAACAAAATTACATTAATTATGCTATGAAAAGTGAAAAAGACGAACTGCAAATGAAATTAGTTTATTTTAGACAGTCACAGAGATCAGTTTTTCCCGAGAAGGAGTAGATGCTCATTAACGATATCGCATCAGTGGTGTTAATTTGATAGATTGGTAATGTCTACTATCCGATCCCGACTACATATTAAAACAATTGATCAAATTACCGCACTAAACATAAGGATTTACAACATTAATTAAATTTTTGGATATGTTTATTGGGTTTAGTGATTTTTAGCGAGGTATGTAATTTTTTGGCGAGAAACTGTGTATTTCACGTTTATTTCACATACTGCGAAAAACAGTTGCGTCTATGGATGAATATTGGAATGTATGTTGGCCCAATATTTTCGGGTAGACACAACACCCGTCCGTTATTCCTTTACCTGAAATACTGCCCAAAATTTTGGGGTACTCAACCACCCCTAAGTTTTATCTCAGACATTCATTCTTAATATAAAAAAAAAAAAAATTTTTATTTTTGCAAATCTAAGAAATTCAAGGTCTTAATTTTTGCTCGAGTACTTGTGAATGATAGTCTACATTTTTATTTGAACATATTTCTTTCATTACTGTTCACTGTTTGTCTTCTTAAAAACTTCTTATTTAAAAAATTTAGAAAAACAAAGTAGTGAACTGAGAAATGTGAATTTCCATGGTTTAACTGAATTTAAAGTTTGTTTGAACTACCATTGTATAGAGTGACTAGAAAAAAATGAACACAATACAGAAGCAAACATGCAGTAAAATGTGATGAAATAAGTAATCATATACAAGAACAAGAGGCAATGATTGAGTTATTGAAGTAACACAGAGACAAGGACAGCACATCTCTTAACAAGATGAAAACAGCCAGTGAAACACAAACACCAGTAAATCACAGAGCAACAGATGTGAAACATAAAATTGCAAGCAAAATATAGACCTGTAAATAGATCAGAAAATTATAATCCAGTCCAACAACGAATGACACGAAAATATTAAATACTGCACAAATGTAAGAGATGACAGCAGCAAAATTTACGTATGAAACAACAAAACGTCACAAAATATATAAATGGATCTGTTGCATATTGTGCGATAAGAATTGTACATATATATGTACACTAAGCCCTTAACGACATATGTATGTTTCTGCATGGATTAATTTTTTCAACTACATGGCATCGCTGCAAGTAGTTCGTGGCAGGATTACTCATCCGTGCTTTCGGTGTATTGACCATTGACCAGGGTACTTTTTTCTTCGTTCATTTACGTGTTCTACGTAATTCACCTCAAGCTTGTGAAATTTACTGCTGTTACTCTGAATTTACTCATCGGTGAAACATCCTTTGGAGAAAGACAGATTTTCCATCTTATTCCATCGTTTTGTGAGAAACATTGATGTACTGGTGAACATTTGATCGAAATTACGTTGTTGGTGCTCGTTTATTCTTAGGCCAGTGCTGCCACTAGCGCTGAAGCTGAAATCCTGGTTCTTGCATATAAAAATCCTGGAATCATTGGATCAAATCCTGTAAAACCCTGTAATCATTAAGTCAAACCCTGTAGAATTCTTGGAATTAAAAAAATTGGCAAATTACAGAAAAAAGTGGATAGGAAGGATGTTTACCTATTTAATGTAACTGTTTTTGTTTGGAATGTACACACCATGGTAATTCTTTTCTCCACTCACACTTCTATTTTTGTAGCCTGGTGAAGCTGGCTTAGCCAGCGAAATGTCGCGATCATGCAACCACGTGGAAAAAAGTGTGGGCCTACAGAGTGTGTGTGTGTGTGTGTGTGTGTGTGTGCGCGCGCGCGCGTCAATTATACAACATAGTCAAGATATAAAATATTGCAAGAAATTATTTTGTTCACCCAAGTGATAATTATTAGAATTATTTCACAGAGATTTTCCTGGAGTTAAAAAGTTGTTAAAACAGATAAAATCCGTTAAAATGGCAGTCCGGGCTCTTTCACATGTTCAACATGTTGATGCATGGTCTTTTCAACAATGATTTTTACGACTTCACCTCACCAGTAAGCAAGCCTTGCCGCCTGATTCCAACAGAGTTTTCATTATTGCCATGCATCACAAGATGCACGATTGTATTATCTATCGACGGCAATGATGGACGTTCCAGCCGAAGATTGTACTGTTCACCGGCCAAGCCACTGAGGCTATGTATCCAAGGCACTTCAGTAACAACACGCCGCCAGATGGATCTACCAATACGTTCCGCCGCATCTCTATTCTCCAAGCCGGCCGGTGACATCATGCCTTGAGGAAACTATGCTACAGCTACCCTCTCTCCATCGACCACCCCTATCCAGCTGACTGAAGGGTAAATACCAGCCAGAGTATAAATAGCGGGTCGCTCGCCCGTTCGGGACCAGTCTTTATCGTCTTCACCGCAGACTTCTGCTAGAGATCTGGACCAGCTTGCTTCCTAGTTCTATCTTCCCATCCTTCACTACATTCGTGCCGAAGGAACCTCCGTTCCTTGGTCTCCATTGCAACTTGTCGCCAGAGCCATCCTTCTATCCTGTTTAGTCTTCACTGCATTCGTGCCGAAGATCCAACCAATGCCAACGTCTTCTACACACCCAGACACTGCGGCCCCTTCTGAGTAATCACATATTAGTAGTATTAGTACCAGTTTAAGTTAGCTCGTCTACCCTGCCATTGTTAACTTAGTACCAGATCGCCATCACATGGTTCAGCGTAGGTTAAGCTTCCATGTTAGGAGGTAGTGTGACACCACTCTGTTTACTTCCCGTAAAAAGGAATAAACAGACGTTTTACTGACTTCTGTAGTTGTAAATCCTCTCTCAGTGGACTCTACACCTTTCAAGGGATTGCAGGTGACCGGGGAAGTTATTCAATCACAGCACACACCTATAGAGTACCCACAAGCACATTGAACACCCCACCCTTTTTGTGCACAACGGTGAGCAGAATGGTAGAGCCCAGACACTAGGTACTCTCTTGAGGCCAGCTTGCCTGCTCAGTGGCTACTCTCTCCACCGTGCCTACAGTGCTGAAGTTAGTGTTCCCTGAGTTGGGGGAGACTGTTGCCTTACGAGACACTCACCCACGTGCAGGGACTGTCAACCAGCGAGGCCTGACTCTCAGTGCTCGCCGCGTTCTGTGTCAGTAGACACTACACATGGCTCTACACCAGAGTAGGACTACACATCACCTACTGTCTCTTCATGGACGTGAGAGTGTGATTCAGTCCAGATGCCCTACCCCCGTCCGAATGGTATTCGAGGGAAGGTTAGACAGGTACTGACTGCCTCCGGGCATCTGCAGGAGCTTACCTCCTCCTACCTGACTACACTTGCAAAGTTTTCTCCGAGGGATTAAGCCCAGGCCGTACGCAGCCTGCAGATACCATCCACACCAGAGATTCACAAGGACCTCTTCTGGGACTCCATACATCTGAGTGAGGAAACACATCCCGTGTTTGCAGCGTACTTAAGCGGACAGGACCGGTCCTTGGGACTCGCCAACCCATGATTTGGGGATTTGAGCTGGCGAAACCAACTCCTACAACAGACACCACCTTGAAGATCCTGCCTACAAGCCAACCTAACTCATCCCAGCTGGAGTTGATCCAGGTTAAGCAGCCCTCACAGGTTATGCGCCACCCTATTTAGGCTTAACGGTGTTGGTTATGGACTTACACCGTTGTCCTGGGTGGTGCTGGTGATGCTGTGTTGTTCTCACTAAGTGGCGGCTGGCTCGCCCCACTCTGAAGCAGCGATTCCAGGCGGATGACTCTCTGCTCCAGAAGTGAGGATTGGACTAGCTGTACCTAACCTCGGTCTGATAAACTTACCCTCTCAACACCGGGTGGTACTCCCGACTGGTACGGAAAGACGGTGAAAAGTATACAATTATGACCAGAGTAGCAGCGACTTCTTGGCGTCTGACTGTGGCGGCGCAGTCCTGTTCCGCCTGCCTTTCCTTTGTAGGAGGTGGTAGTGCAGACCACTGTTTGGCAGCAATGTAAGCTTGGTATTGCTCCCTGCGCCTGAGGCAAGGAATTAACCCGGGCTTTTAGCCCTTCCTTGGATGAAGGTGTTACTAGTGGTTGGGGCTTCACTGTTTCTCCCCTCCAGCACTGAATTAGTGCCCGGGTTACTGGAAAGAAACAGGTGGCCATCTAATGTGTGCATTTTTAGACTCGCAGACTCCTGAAGGGGTTCGGTAGTCAAAGTAATTGTTTTAACAATCTCCTAGTTCCTGTCTGCAGTGCAAGTCGTATCTTGTATCGGTCCGGTAAACAGAAAAGTAATCTAAAGAAGAAAAAGTTTAAGGATAGAGAACAATAAATGTTTATTGAGAACTCAATAAACATGTGACTCATGATACTTCCTACCGAACAGTGGAGTGCTGATGGTAACTGCATTATCCAGGTGTAGGCGACCTGGTTCTAGGTTACAAGGGAAGGAATATAGTTCTAGACGAATACAAAGTGAATTAGTGTTAAACTGTACTAAGTAAACGGGTGTCTAGAAGAGACAAAGTGAATTTAATTAGTACTAGTGTGTTCACTAGTTAACTGGTTGTTGAGACGGGAAGTAGCTGCTGGGGACGTACTTAAAGCTTCTGATATCTCCGGAGGTCCCAGCACTGATCAGTGCTCTGGGATGTCGCGAGAGAGGATGAAGAATGAACTCTCGAGCCTCGCTGCGCACTGACTTATATAGTGCTCAAGTCTAGGCTGTCACAGCGGGGTGTGGAGAAGGCATGTAACATCTTTCTGCCGTGGCATGGGAATTGAAAATCACTGGTCAGCAGTAGTCAGTAATACTGCTTCGTTCATCTTTGGTAGCGCTCGGCCTTGCCCGGTGACGGACGGCTTGTAGGCTCTCAGCGTTTTGGGGGGGGGGGGGGCGTGCCAGCTGGTTGCGAAACCTTGTAGCCACATGCTCAGCCACCCGGGAGATTTAACTGGCCGAGAAATTATGTGCAAAGTACTGGGTGCACAACTCTCTCATGGGTGGTTGATGTAGACAACTCTTATGTAGGTTGAAGTAAGGGTATACTTCACATAAAGAGAGATAAGTCGTAATCATAGTTGATTAGTAGTAGGAGTGGCACGCGTCAACATTCAGTATCGAGTGAAACAAAATGGTGGACGTTTATGTACAGATGTTTACCTTTGTATCATTTTAATTGTTCTATGTGTACGTCTTCTAAATACCGCATTCTAGTGTATTATATGAGAGAGAGAAAACGTAAACTAACTAGGAGTAGAGTATGTGCATGTATTTTGTGAGTGCTTTTGAACATGATACGTGAATAATGTTTAAGGCTTGGCTACAATGGTGTTGACGCTACAATAATGCATTACAATAACTTATGAATCCATGGAGAGGAATGGTACTGGCTACAATAGATGTAAAACGTTGCAGCAATGATAAACGTCAACTGCAACACGCTAAAAGTTGGCTAACATTCAAGTCTTTGCATTTAATGTTTAACGTCAGCCAATCAGAATCCAAGACGTCACAAAAAAGTGAAAATAATTGGTACAGACGATTGGCAAAAGATGGCACCACTATCGCTGTATTTTTTTATTCTGTTAATGTTATACAAAATCACTATACAAGTAATGCAAACCGCATTTAAATATAATTCATTGTAACAATAAAGTCTGTGGAATCTTTTGTTTTAAAAAAGGGTTTTCTTACATTACTAACAAAAATATATTTGTGTGTGTGTGTGTGCGTGTGCATGCGTGCATGCGTTATTTTTATTTTGATGCGCACACTTGCCAGGTGGACAAGTGGTTAGGGCGCTTACCACCCTCTGTATTCTTACGAGGGAGAGGGGAGTCAATCCCCAGTGTGTCGGAATGTAATACTATCCCTCCCGGGGAGTTTCACCCTCCTCATGACTAGGATTGTCAAGAGACGGAATGCCAGCTGTCCCAAATATGGGTGAAGTGCTCAGTTGGAGATTGAGAATGGGTGTGGTGGTGAGTGATTGGGCAAAATTTACAGGATTAACCTGTCAATGCCTTTTTGGCTGTTGAGCGGGGATAAAATTGTCCGGTGATCATTCTCCGCGTGGTTTGGGAACTACCTTGGCAGGGAGTCGAGCCCTGATTGTCTTCCCGGAGGCCAATTTCACCACACAGAAGTTGGGAAGCTCTTGTGTGTTCGAGTGTCGAATCAGAATTAAGTTTCCCGGTAATAACTTTACAGTGTTGGCACGGACTGGGAGTTTCTGGGTTTCTATGCTAGAAGTTGACCCATGTACTAGTGATTGCTCTGTGGGAATATCCTCTGTCTCCGATTCCTCGTCTGGCGGACACCAGCCTAATCAACGTTTCAGAGGGGTTTCCTGGGTTGGAGGTGTTATTTCGTAATCTACCAGTAAGTTTTCAGGCTCACTGGATAATAGTGTGGCTGGGTTTGATTCAACAATTAATTTAGTTATGATTGACTGCTTAGTTAAGGCGCACCTCTCGCTTCGCGTCAGATGGCTCTCTGCACCACCGTGCTTACTGCGCATTTGAGAAAATTAAAAGGCTGTGTACCTGGCTGCAGACGAGCAGTCCTAGGTGGGGCGAGTTATTCAGTCGCTCCCGAGGACCTTCTGTGTAATGGGCGAATCTAGTTATTAACTCGTTAGCCCTCGTACCAGCGGCGGGTGCACTGGAAACCCAGAAGCAGCGGTATGCCCCTGCAGGCTTGTATTCCAGTCACTCTCAGGCCCCTTCTCCTGAGGAGTTCAGTGCACCTCATGACCGTGTAGTGATGTGAGAAAGAAGATAATTATTGAAAGCAAATAAATTTACCACAATTATGAAATATTTCATCACACTGTAATTGATATTAAATCAAAATTAATTAGGTACCAAGAACAGGGGATCTAAAATGAAAAGTACTGTAGACTACACAAAAGGATTTAAATTGCACGTAATTTTTATTATATCTAATAGAAGAATATTGGAAAGTCCCTGCTGACTGATACACTTTAAGATATAGCTAAAATACAAAAATGATTTTCTTCTCGACAGGCGAAGGCAAGCCTGGGAAAATTAATGAAAAATTAACTAAAAGCAAATGAGCTAATAAACAACGCTATTTACAGGGCGACTATGAGGGCTTGATTCAGGGGGATGTAATCACGCATTGACCTGTTACCGTGGGAGTCAAGAGAAGTTGACTGAGGTAAAAGGGTAGTAGGTACAGGTGTTGGTATTTACTGTTGAAAAGGTGAGCTGTCCTTGGGTGGTTAGCTGTAGGGATGTGCCTTGTCCAAGCTGAGGTTGCATCAGTGATTCTACAGGGGCGGATTTATCGGGTTCAGTAGCGCAGCTCGTTTTCTTATCACCCCTGGTGGAGGCGTAGAAATTGTCATGTGCCTCGGGCTGAGGCCGGCAAGCCATGACGTCACAAGGCCATAGGGATGCTTTTATCTCTGGGGTTTTTCAGAACTTCTTCGGCGGTTAAAATTGCTTAGTGGAAATTCAAATTAATATTATTTTATTCATCAGGGTGGCTCTTGCATGCTAAATTCCGGGCGGGCGTAGAATTCCATAATTAAATGTGTTAATTACTGTTACTTAGTCGGCCATCCAATGCATGGAGTCTCCTTGCTCGACTAGTAAAAAATCATTTAAGCCACTGAATTTGGCTTTCCCTGAGCGTAGGGTGCTCTCATATGGGGCAGAGTCGTCCGTTGACAATAGTGTTAAAGTTCTAGTAAAGGAACCCAAAGTTACGATAAGTACTGTTTATGAAGTGAACGCATTTTGTACGCAATTAGATGCTATCAAGACAGCAGTAAATTAATTGTTCAACAAACTTCTACAAGCTGAACCCTTGCCGGAGAATTTTGATGAAAATCGGCTTACATCTAAACACGAGCCTTTCTTTGCTTTAATGTTTGACGTCCAATGTAACATAACATCATTTTTGTCCATCCGTGTCATTCAAACCTCATCAAACCTAGACATTACTTCCACATCTGCCCCTGCAATTGTTTGTTTTCCAGAAAGCAATTTTCCATCCTTTTCAGGTTAGTGGGAAGAGTGGCCAGTGTTTTCCTAACTGTATCAAGCTACAATCCATGACAGTCAAGCCCAGGCTGACATTGAAAAATTTCAATACTTGTTTTGATGTTTCAAGGGGGAGGCATTACAGTTGGTCAAAAATCTGCCAATTAGAGTTGAGAACTACTCAGTTGCTTGAGAATTTCTTACGTCCCAATATCAGAATTCAAGGAAATTAACTAACTTGTACATAAATAGGATTCTCGATTTGCCTGGTGTAAACTCCACAGAGCACAAATCTCTTAGACAGTTAACACTTTCAGTGAAAATTCTCGAGCCCTAGAAGGGTTAGGATGTGGTGTGACAGAAAATAACCCAGTGCTTGTTACAATCTTGTCATGTAAATTGGATGTAGGTATCAGGATAAAGTTTGAAAATTCACGCACAGACAGCACGGACACATTTCCCACTGTGTCAGTACTTATTGCATTTTTGCAAGGGTAGCTAAGATGGATTGTGCTATGAATATGAGGAGCACAATTAGTGTGGGTTAAGGGGAACTAAAACCATCTATATAGTCAAGTCACACAATTTTTCAACAGAAGTAAAGTCATACTAAAATCAGTCTTTGTTACAAACTCTGAACCCGGATTACCAAGGTCATGCCCACTATGTCAGAAAACCTCTCACTCCATTTACAAATATCTAGAGTTAATCAGTGCATCACCTTCTAACCAACAGACAATAGTTCGTAAAAATAAACTGTGTTTGAGGTGTCTCAGAGCAGGCCATGTGTTAGCAGATTGTGCTTCCTCCCACACATGTTACTGATACAAACAGAAGCATCACACCCTTATAGATGGTGAGCCTAATCCAACTGCAGAGTGTAAAAACCAAGGTTCTGACCACATTGAATTTGCAGGTGTGTCAGCTCATGACCGTAGACCTGTCGTACTGTCAACAGCTCTAGTTAAGGTATATGGTGAGGATAACAAACCTCATGTGATGCACTATCTGCTGGACAATGCAGCTCAGGCATCATTCATCTCGGAAGCCTCAGCAGAGGTACTGTCTCTGCTGCTCCATAAGGCCCGCGAAAGAGTTTCTGGTCTTTCTGAGGGAGTTGTAAATCTAAAGGGTGTAAACAGTTGTAAAATTCTGTTGTCTATTAAGCCTCAGTGCACTTTTGATCACTCTCTGTTCTTTGCGTCCATAATTATCAGTAGTTTACCACGGGCTTTTGTGGACCACCATGTCCTAATACAGTTTGGTTCCCTTCCTCTTGCAGACCCTCAATTTAACAAGCCTGCACCCATCATGATGTTGTTAGGGGCTGTTGTTTCTGCACGTGTGTGTTTGAGTGACAGATTGGAGTTAATACAGCATATTCCTTTGGTACTGGAGTCAAAATTTGGTACTGCTGGAAGAATACCCAGAGTCATCCACTGAATTGGATAACAGTCTAGTTTCAATGTTTGTTGGTATGTTTGTTTCGTTGGATTCAACTTTGAAGCAATTCTGGGAAATCAAAGAATCCCCTTGTGCCAGTACAAGTTCGCCAAGTGCTAACTGCTGCAAGAAACATTTCCACGACACCATTCCAGGGATGATTCAGGGAGATACATGGTTAGCCTTCCTTTTAAACCTCGGACCCAATCTCTTGGAGAATTGTACGTGACTTCCGAACGTAAGTTCTATTCTCTGGAAAGGAAACTTCTATTGCATCACGATATGATTTTCATTTACACAAATTTTGGGGCTTATTGTATTGAATCGAAACATATGGAACCATATGTTCCCTCCAACCAGCTGACTGATGCCTGGGAGACACCTGAATGTTTCATTCCTCATCATGGTGTTCTAAAAATGAACACAACCACCAAATTGAGGGTGGTATTTGAGAGAAGTGCCAAGAGCACCATTGAAGTTTCGCTTAACGATATTATTCTTCTAGGACCCAAACTCCAGAATGAGATCTGTGATGTAATTTTGAGGTTTAAGTTATAGCGTGTCGTCTTCTCATGTGATATAAATCAGATGTACTGACAGATTTGGATCCACAAAGATGACAAACTTTACCAGCTCATTCTCTGGTGTGAAATTCGTCTCTTCCACTTACAGTGTTCCAATTGAATACAGTAGCGTATTGCCTGTTCCCCTCACCAATCTTGACCATTTGTACTCTGCACCAGTTGGCCTCAAATGAAGGTGCCCAGTACCCTCTTGCAGCAAAAGCTCTTCAAAACCACATATTTGTCTACAGGAGCTACATCTATAGAAGAAGCACATGTTCTGAATTCTCAGCTGTTTATACTTTTGTCTCGCTGTGGGTTCGAGCAATCAGTTTCAGCTTTTTGAGGTTGTACCTGTAACTCATCGTGAAATCCTATGAGAGCTCGACTTCTCATCTGGCCATGTGGTAACTATTCTGGGTTTACCAATGGTGTAGCAACCAAACGCTTTGTCCTGTCTCAAACAGCCCATATATATGATTGTATGTGTTATTTGTCGCCAGTAATTGTGTGGGTTAAAATGCTAATGCAGTGTTGTGGACTCAGTGCCCATGTTGAGATGACTCCCTTCCATCTCCAGCAAGGGAAAAGTGGAATAATTCTTGAATATGTTAGCAGAACTAGAAGCACTTTGAATGCCTCGTTTCATGTGTCCAGATGTTAGTGTGGAACCGCACGGTTTCTCAGATGCCTCTGAGAATGCTTATGCAGCCGCTGTGTATCTAAGGAGTGTGAATACTCGAGGTAATGTGTGTGTACATCTTGTCTTGGCAGAATCATGGGTAGCTCCACTTAAACAAGTATCTCTCCCTTGATTAGATTTATGTGGTGCTCATTTACTGGTCAAACTGATTGTCTTTTGTCGTGCCTTCCTAGTCCAGAACTTGCATATCACTGCTACTAATTCCTGGTCTGACTTAAGCATGGCTCTGACTTGGATAAAGACCCAGCCATACTTTATAAAAACCTTTATGGCAAATTGTATTTCACAAATCCAAGAGTGGGTCCCTCCCCAAATATGGAAACATTTTGTTTCCAAAGACAACCCCTTCGATTGTGCTACTCGTGGCATTCTTCCTCATGAACTCCTCTCTGATGACTTGTGGTGGCATGGCCCCTGGTGGCTAGTCAATCCTCCACAGCAGTGGCCAGTGTCTACCCTTAATCAGACAATGGAAAATATCCTATAGTTGAAGCTACTGACCAGCCAGGAAACTTCAGAAGAATCTCCAATATTGCAACGGATTTTGTCATGGCCGAAGTTGGTCCGTGTCATGGCGTATGTGAAACATTTCATCAAATGCACTCTCAGAAGCAACCTTGTATCAGTGGCATCCTGTCTTCAGCAGAGTTGGAAGAATCTGCTTCGTTGGTGTGTAGGTATATCTAACATGAATGTTTAACAGAGGACTTACAATGCCTTAAAAGGGGGGAACCTTGCTTCATGTGAGTGCAACGTTTAGTATGCTTTAAAAGAATGGGGAGGGGGGTCATTTATCACATGCTAACATAAACATCCTAGTGTGCCACCTCTAGGCTGGTGCCTAGCTCTAATTGTGAAGCTTCATCTTGGACGTGACAGTGTGGCTAGAGTGGCGGACATATGCACAGAGAGGGGCCAGCTGTGTAGGCCAGTGCACAAGATATATAGTCTTCCAGCCCAGTAAATTTGCCCTTTCTTGATTCTTTCTTGATTCATGCAGTGTAAATGCACTTTAGGCGTTACAATTGTTTCTACTTTACCAAGAGACCTCAGCCGGTCTCGGCAGGTGGTATGTTGCGTATTGTGTAATAAGACTTGTACGTATTTTCACAAAGCCCTAACAACATGTGTATATCTCTGCATGGACTAATTTCTTAAACTATATGGTGTTGCTGCAAGTAGTTCGTTGTTCCAATGTGGTTCAAGATGGCAACATGGTAAGTTTCTATCATTTTAAGTGTTTTTACAGTATTCTTACAACAGGATCAAAGAAAATAATGATCTAGTGCAACAACGAATAACACAAAACTGAAAGGACAGCGCAAGTGTAACAAGATGAAAACAGTCAAATAGCAAAAAATCACAAAGAAAAACAGCAAAAAGTCAAAAACATAGAAATGGATCAAAAAATGTAATGACCCAGTCCAACAATGAACAACACACAATGACAGAACAAACATAACAAGACAAAAACAGCCAAATGTACAGCAAAAGTCATGATGTTTGAGAAGCTACATGTGATTTACTGTTATTTCTGTTTTGTCATGTAACTCTCCCACGCTATGTCATTTAATTAGAGAAACAATTTTGTATGGTTTTAATGCTTGTATCTCATCCACAGCCCGGCTCAGGCTGCCATTCCTCGGCACATTGAACCATTGCCTGCAGAGCTTCATTACATGATGACTATACTCGCAATAGGCTTTGTCGACACTGGCAGCGAAGCTGTCAGTTGGGTGATCTTGTGAGGAACGCACTTTGACAGGCAATTCGGGTGTGGCAGGGCAGTCAGCAGAGTGACTACCTTCGACAGTTGTCTCTGTCTGCTGGGACCATCTGGAAGTATGTTAAACTGTTACGCGTTCAGGATTCTGGAATTCTTCCATTGGTGGTTGTGGACATAATTTCTGATTCTCCCAGGGCTAAGGTGGAGGTTATTGCTGTGACATGTGCTGTGCCTACTGCACAGTCTACACGTTCTACTACAGCTGCATCTCCTCTGCCTCTCCATTCTCCAATAAATGCTCATCTTGTTGTGCCGCAGGCAGTGGAGAAATTGATTTTCCGTCTTCCACTAACTCGTGACCCTAATGCATTTGGTATTTTTCAAGTGTTGATTTTCTAAATTTCTTGCAAGGCAGTTATTTATTTTATAAAGTTGATGAATGAGTGTGTGTTATTTGACTGTTTCCCTCTTTTTTGGAATCATGCTGTTAACATTGTCTTCCTCTAAGGCAGCAACTTCTCAAGGACTGCCTTCTGTTTACTGTCTCATTTCTTTTTTGACATGAATGCTGGCTTGCATTGATCAAATGACTCCATTTCTACCTTTACAATTTGGTTTTCATCATCATCATCATCATCATCATCATCATCCATCAGCTGTTCATACCATTGCTCACATTACTGACGTGATCACTGGTTTCTGTGCACATTGTTATTCTATTCTTATGCTCCATGACTTGCAACGTGCCTTTGATTCTGTTGTTCACGCTGCTGTTTCTTCACAAGCTCCACACTTGTGACTTCCCATCTCATCTTTTATCAATACTTTCCTCTTCTCTCTCTTATTGAAATTTTTCTGCCAGAGTAGAATGCGTTAATTCTACTATTTGTGTGGTTGACGTCTCCATTCCTTGTCAGGTATACATGCCTTTATTTGCTAACAACACTGGCATTCTGACTATTGGTGAAGATGCTGACGCCTTGCAGCAGACAGCAAATGTTGCTTTGGATGTTGTGGCAACTTACAGTATATGTCGTCGTGGGGCTTTCAGCCTAATTCAGTGAAGACTTGTGTCGTCGTCTTTGCCAAACTGCATCATTGTGCTCCTTCCTCATTTTCTGTGCAAGATACGCTATTGTCTTATTATCCAACAATTCATTATTTAAGGATCATACATTAACATGTTCATTACAACTCCTTTCTGTGGCAAATAAAACTCGTAATTTTTGTCCGTTGCTCCATTCTTCAAATCCTCTACCTTCATCGCTGTGCCTCTTTATGAAACCTTTACTCAATTTGTGCTCTTGTACACCAGTCCAGTGCTCACTATCTACTTATTTTTGTTGACTGCCCATTTATCCTGTGCTCCATGACATTCTTTGGCTTGTACTGAGGATTTCTTGTTTTTCACCTATTCATCTGGTGTACTGGCTTGCTGGTCTACGTTCTCCAGCAGAGCTGCCAGTCCAGAGTACCGTCAAGTTCTTCCAGAAGGCGTCGTAGAGCTTCACTCCACTTGTAGTCAATCTGGTGGATTATGTTCTGGCATACGACACCACCATCGCCAACTGCAGGACTTTGAATCACCATGATGATGATTTCTACCAACTGCTAGACTCTTTTTCTCTAAAGAAGTTGGTCTCATATTTTTCCTCGCTGTAGATTTGTGATTTCTACTTGTACTTTGTTTTTTATTTTTTTCGATTGGCGTGTTTTCCTCTGGTGTTCATTTTAGTGCACATGCTATCTGCCTGTGTGTGTTTATTGCCTATCTTATGTGTCTTGTTTTGTGAGTTTTGTTATTTAATTAATTTCAAAATACATGTTTGTTTAAACCAACAGCCTAAAGATGTCATTAAAAAAAACTTATTTAATATTAAATATTCACTGGAAATTGAGTGAATTTTTTTTATTTATGTTAATATTTTTGCTTAGTATTTCTTCGTTGGCCAAGCCATACTAAATCCCTTGGTTAAAATGACAACTGATTTATTTGCGGCAATTTTTGCTAATCAATACTTGCAGAGTCTTATTCAGACCTTTAACATTGTTACCAAAACCGCAGCCAACAGTTTCCAAACGTCGGTCAAATTACTGCCATGGGTATAACCTTTAACTTTTCATTTACAATAACAATCCACAGATAGTGGAATACAGTCAGAGTGTGCAATTCGTTTTCACTGTTGCCATCGTACAAATGCAGTAATGCATAAGAAGAATGGGAATGCAGGTTGCTTTCTCAATCTCGCCTATCTACGAATGCAGTAGAAATGTAAGAAGATTATACAAAACGAAAATTCTTGGAGAATGTAATTAATATTGTTGATAGCAACAGTAGTGTCCAAAAATGTGATGCACACAATCTTTGGTGAATGCACCAACAGGTAATAAGGTAAAATGTAAACGTCTAGAACTACTTATCGGAAAATAATTGTTTCGAATATATTTTGGGTTCCGGACAGAATATCTGATTGATGAATGTGGTAAATTAATGCTTTGCGAGATTTAGTATGCTAGTTTATTTAACATTGTGTTAAATAAATTAGTGCTTCTAATCGGTGAATAATAATCAACAAATAATGTTCAGATACTGCCGATGCTGATGGTCGTGGTATCGGCCGGTTAATTGGTATCAGCATCGGCCCATCCCTAGTTTTTTTGCTGACTACCATATTTACTTGTGTATAGTGCACCCTTTAATCCCAAAATAAAGGAAAAAATTTCTGGGATGCATACTATATATGGAAAAAAAATTAAGGAAGAGAGAGTGGTAGTCATAAATAGTCTGGAGATATTTAGAAGGAAGTGTAGCCGAACTTTCGTCTCATATATATATATATATGTATGTATATGTGTATATATATATATATCCATCCTCCTCTCTCTCTCTCTCTCTCTCTCTCTCTCTCTCTCTTCTCTCTCTCTCTCTCTCTCTCTCTCTCTCTCTCTCTCTCTCTCTCTCCTCTCTCTCTCTCTCTCTCTCTCTCTCTCTCTCTCTCTCTCTCTCTCCTCTCTCTCTCTCTCTCTCTCTCCTCTCTCTCTCTCTCTCTCTGTGCTGATGCCGCCCATTTTTTTGGGTCATCTAACATCTCTGTTTGGACTGCTTCAAGGCAATACATGGGCAATAATCATGTAATGATGAATGTCTGTGGTTCACGTGATTCTTACACTGCGAGTTTTAAGCGGTCAGTTATAAAATATGTCCTCTGAGAGTGACTGTGATAATTGAAATTGTTTTTTTTTTCCCACCACCAGTTATGTAACTGTGAACCATTGTTTCTATCCTGTTGTTTATAAAGAAAAGTTTTTGTAGATATTGTGTATTTTTAGGAAGTATTACAATAATTTTTAACCATTTTCACAAAAGTTGTTTTTTTCCCCCTTTTTTCTTCAAGTTTTGTGTGCAGTAAAGTACATTAAATTTAATACTAAATATTGTTTCCCGTAGATGTGACTATTTTTATTGGGAAAATCAGTGACAAATCATTTACTTGAAATAATTATTACATAACTTGCAAGTAAATATTTCTCTTAGCAGTGATAATGCATTATTGGTGTTTAATTAGTACATGCTGCTTGCAGCGTTTCGCTTTATGTATCCTTAAAAAAGTTGACGCATGACATCGTCTTCAAGACGCATGTTGTCCTCAGTTGTTATTAATTGCCTTCTACTCATTGGTACGAATGAACGTGGGGCAGTTGCAGCGGAGTTTGAACTGGCCACGACCACCAGTGAGGCACCCAAGATTGTGTTATCTACTAAGAAAGAGGATGGACGCTCCATGCTGTAATTATTATTCCCCGGCCGAGCCACCAAAGCAATGCGTAAAGGTTCACCAAGTACCACAGTGCGCCGCCAGATGCCACTACTAGCACCGAGGCTTGAACTTGGATCCTGTGCTGGCTTGGCGTAGCTCTCACCAAGGATCTATTAACTCGCTTGTCGCACCTGCTACCCATCCCTAGGACCAATCACCTATGCTACAAGGAAGAAGGGGAGATGCCGGTGGAGAGTATAAATACAGAGACACCCCAGCGCTCGGGAACAGTCTGTAGCCACTTGATGACCTGTCTACAAGGGACCTACACCTGAGACACTCTTTCCTCTGGCTGCTGAAGAATCGTCGTCTTCAAGCTAACACTTGACTCGTTCAGTCCCTTCTGGACAACCACTGGAGCCACTGCCTTCCCCGCAAGCCCTAGGGGGATAGGAGGTAGTGCCTTCGCCATAACTGTTTATTTTTGTTCAAGGAGTAAACACTGAGAAGTTCACTTTGGAATATCACTTCCGTATCCGTGTACCCTCTCCTTGTAAAAACCAGACCAAACCGAGGGACGGCAGGAGACCGGGGGTTGAGATTTCCCATAACGACTCTTAACAACACCTACAAAATCACCTTGGACGGCCACTCTTTTTCCGTCTCCGTGCAGTGAACGGTAGAGCCTACACTAGGATATCGCTCCACGGGAGTTGAACTGCCAGTTTGGGGTCGGCCCTTCTCAACGCACACTAGGGGTGCAGAGAGGGGTACTTCCTTGCGTCTGGGGGGACCGGCACCTATAGGGCACGCACCAGTGAACACATTCCAGATGGGAGCGGCTTGCCAGCTTGGAGGTTGCCTTTCTCAACGCACACTAGGGGTGCTGAGATGGGTAGTGCTCAGTGACTGGGGAGACCGTCCTGTCAGGACACACTGTGTCAAGACCACAGTTAACATCACGCAGCTCAACTGACCCCTCACCATGGTGTTGGAATCTGAGAGTGATACGGTGATACACCGTCAAAACAAACATGTTCACTGCCCCACTCCAACCAGGTCTGCTTGTAGATTTCGTCCATATGCCATTTACCTACAGTGGTGGTGTTCAAAAGAGGGTGAAACAGGCAAGAGCTGCCTCTAGATTGCCCTGGGATCTGCAATTTCTTCCTGATGGGTAGAAACTGTTGAATCTATGGGAGTAAGCCTCTATACTACGTAGACTCACCGTACTGGCTAGGCCCAAGGCCGTCCCGACCATTTTCGAGTCACCAACCAGGATCGCCGAGAGGTACCATCCAATAATCCACGCTATCCTCTGTGGCACTAAGAATCCCCAAGAAAGGAATTTCCCTTCCGCCACTGAAGCACCTGACTTGTCCACAAACACCTGCGAACACCCATCAGCCACCGCAGCTATCGACACCAACAAGACATCGGAGATAACTCCACCCAAGTTGTACGATCAACATAAACCGGAACCATCCCAGGGATCACACGGCCCAGGTATACTTACACGAGCCCAAACCGTCACTTGCCAAATGATCCAAACAGAGCCCAACTTTGTACCAGCCGCCAGCCCACGTGGCCGAAATTATACATGGGCAGAGCACCCACCACTCATACAGAGTAACTCTCCACCTGTAAGACACGACTAGCCTAGCGTCTGCATAAAGTCAGTTTGGGTCAGTGACCGGACTCACTGCCGTAGTCGGTCACGTGTCAAAGTTAACAATAGGTAATGTAACCTGAACTGCACACAAAAACTATGTGACTGTTCAGTCGTCGTGTCAGGTTGTATGTAGGTCACAGCCCGTTCCCCATCCATAAAGCTTGCGTCCTGTCCTGCCGCAAAGCAGAGCGCAACACGATATAACTAAAGAAGATCGGAAACTCTAGTATCTCAGTTGAAGAACAAGCATGTCAGGTGACAGTGCTGCTATCCATGAATTCACAGTAGAAACTCGTGGTACACTTGGTTGAAAATTTCTAATGAATTGATTCATAAATATTAGCTCATGATGTATGGAAGGTATCAAAATTCGAAATCAATCAATCTATTATGTACACTCTCTCATTGTCATTGAATGCTCGCTGGTTTCGGACGGAGACTAAGGGAGATGTTCCATGTGCTGTATGCAGATACTCGCCTCTATTGACGTGGGGGCCACAGTGGCTGAGCAGTTAGCCTACTTGCCTTCTACCAAGACGATGCGGGTTCAATCCCCAACCAATGCACTCCGGATCTTCGTATGTGGGAATTGCCAGATGATGCCATTGGTTGGCGGGTTTTCTCGGGGATCTCCCGTTTCTCCTGCCTTTTCATTTTGATGCTGCTCCATATCCGTACCTCAATCACCCTCATTGGTTCTTAAGACCTCGATGATAAGAGCCGTCCAAATCTCTTCACTCACTCTATCAATATGATATGGTTTAATACAGTATAAAAATCTTTGGATGTGAGAAGCAGTAAACTGCTGGGCCTTGGATTGGCAGGCGACGCCCTAGCCGATTGAGCCACCAGGACACGAGTACCAGTAAAGATCTAAATGATCTATGGATTTGTATTTTCAAAAATAATTTTATTATGATGTTATTACTTCCATCAATTTTACAAAAAATAATTTTATATATAAAAGCTATTTAATGTAGTATATTTTATTTCACTTTTAAAGCATGCAGAAAAGATTATGTTGAGCAATGTGTCTGTGGATTCGTATTTTCAAGATGGATTTATAGTATATGATGCCGCAACTATTGATTATGGACAAACATAATTTCATGTATAAAGTTATGTGTTTAAATTAAAATATTTATCTTTATTGTTTGTTGGAACATTTGCTTCAGTGTTAACTATCTTCTTGTTCCTACACAATGAGAGACAACATCTGGATCTGTGCGTGTTCTTCAGCATTTTTAACATTCTTAGGTGAAATTATTTTCACATTGCCCACATCACCACACAATTTAAATTGTGATTAATGATTTAACAAAACTGCAAAAATAAACCACAGCATGAAATAGCAGAGTCAACACGAAAACTTTCGGTGTGTTAAAATTATTTTTAAGAGAATATTCACACGTAATGAATGTAGTAAATACTAAACGTAATTTTAACTAAATAAATAATTCTTTAGACTGTTTGTCAATAAATCATAATTATTAGGTTTCAAGAAGAAGTACTTTGCGACTTTAGCGCTACAATGACTTCCCAGCAGAAACTCATGCGATACCTATTGAGTGTTTTGTAAACTGCAATGTAGGCTCTCAAAAATCTATTGAAGTTAAGGGGGGTGGTAGAGCGTGTTTACATGTTTTTTCCCCTCCCCTCCTTTCGTCAGATGTTGCAGATTGATACATCCCCCTTCCCCTGTCAGATTTCTTTGTTTTCCTGTAAGGCACAGGATAACCAACTATGAATTGGGGAGGGGGGGGGGGAAGAAATATGCTACCTTGCTACATGTTTTTTTAGAGGTGTGGCCCATTCCAGCACAGCAAAAAAAGAAGACAGCTTGTCACTGTGTAAAAGAAACCAAGAAAAAAGCCTGCCACCCACTGCAGTTGACGTTTCTCTTTTAATGACCAACCAACCACCAACCGTTTACCGTGATCCTACAGCACGCCACAGTGTTTTGGCTGTTAGTGCTGCTAGTTATTTAATTAAAGTAATTTCACAACCACCACACATTAATGTAAAGATAGAATAATTTGTTACATACTTACTAACAAGAATTCACTAATTGTTTGTGCAATTTTATATTTAAAAAATTCCTGGAACTTGTTGCAAAAATCATGGTGCGCACTTTACATGAGGGCACGCTGTACACAATTAAATAGGGTAATATGTCTAGTCCACGTCCACAGAATATCCGCACCTATAGAATTTTTATGTTGGTCCCCTGAAATTCTATGGATGGAGGTTCCACTGTACTCGGTAAATAAAAAAAGACCGTGTAATCACTTATAGAGTGTACAACATAAATGATAGAACACTATGTTTTAATAACATATACCACTTAGTACGAGGAAAAGAAGGAAAAAATGTTTTGCATGTTGAAGTAACATATGTATGTAGTTGGTTTCAGTAAAGTAGGACAAAAATCACATTTGCCCATAGTATATATTAAGATGCTAATAATATTTGCATATATATCAAAATGTCAACTGTAGTGGTGTATACATTTGTGTATGTACAAATAGGAAACAGTCAAACACATAATAAATATATAGGCTGGGTTTTCAAAGGTTTGACTGAGAAAGTGTGAAGATACTGCAAGTAAACTACGTATAGCCAGCAAGTGCTGTACTGTTACAGAGACACTGTGATGATGGTTGCGTTGAAGGTGTCCTTGTCGCACTGGCTGGGACACTATGTTCCCGTCCTCCGTAACATGACTGCACTGCCGCCTCTGGTGATGTGTGCTGCTGTGCTTCATATGCCTGCCATCAGGAGGTTAGTCTCATCACACTTACTCCATGCTTACCATTATTATGGGGTACACATGGGCGCGGTCATCCCCAAACTTTTCAGCTAATGGGAATGTTGTCCCCATATTCCCCCGGGTAGTCTGCAACTAATTTAGTTTGTAATAAGTGCAACTTATTGTTAACTTCTTACCCCATTCTTATAAACATATCGTATTTTTGTGTGTTGCATTAAAATATTTTTTTGTAAATGTTTTTTGTTTTTGATTTAAGTTTTTCAGTTTTTAGGACACCTTTATACTGGACCCCATTCATTGTGACCTTCTTTCTATAATGACTCATTTTTAAGGAACCATTGACACGTGACCCCTTTCTGCGCTCTTTGGAAGTGCATTCTACTTGCGACTGCATCCCATCTTGGAATGCACTACTTCTTACGGGCCAGTCAGAAATCACTACGGAACGAAGGAAAGGGAGATGGAACACATGTCTACAAGAGCGCCTTGGGACAGCCCCCATATTCAGACTCTAACACGTGATCCAATTAGCACAGCTACATGCCAAGAAGCAGTCACAAGCATCACCCCTCCGCTACAGTTTTAATGGCCCACTACTCCAGAACGGCAACTGTATCTCACGATCCTACCACTGTAGAGCAAAGCACCACCCACTGGAGCAGGTTGGCAAGATATATGTATCAGTACCTTCCAGTCATGCAGCGAGTGCCGCACAGATAAGGGTATCCAGTCGGCCCTGCATGACAACACAAGTCCAACCCTCAGAGGGCGGAGTCAGTTTCCTCTCACCCTTCTGAGTGCCATGAAGCTGGAGAGATTAGTATAAAAGGACCTCCAGAACATTGCCTCAGGGCAATCAGCTACACCACCACCTCTGTAATGGCCACTGTGAAGTGTCAGCTCATCAAGGGTAAGCTCTAGCCCCCTGTCTCCTGCTGTAACGGCCACAAGATAGTCTAACAGGGTTTGCTAGCAGCTGGATCCCTTCGCACAGCGTCGATTACCACAAGTCTTCAGAAGGTCTTCAACAGTCGATGTGTATGTCCTGCCGAAAATTGATTTTCCTCAGTCTGATGGGAATCTAAAATGTTGGGTGAGTTACTGTAATTTATTGACAACATTGGTGATGAATCACCGACGATTATCAGCTGGTGAAAAGTTTTGTATACTTGAAGACTTCACTAAGTGGCGAATCCTTGAGTCTTATTCAGGACCCTCCCATTTTGGAAGTAAATTTCCGTATTGTTTGGGACACGTTAGTAGCTAGGTACTATGATAAACACCTGATTGTAGCCTTGCATGTGGTTTCTTTGTTGGAAGCCCCGTCTGCATGTGTGAACTTACCTTCTTCACTGCACCAGATCACACAGTTTTTCTGGAAGCTGTGGTACATGGAGTACCCTCCACAACTCCAGCTGAGGAAAAAATGGATGGAACCGGAAGTCAATTTGGAAGAAGGCATTCTATTATTGGTTAAGGATTCAAACTTACCCTCCTGACAGTGATGTTTAGGAAGAGTGTTGAAAATGTATCCCTGTGCAGATGGTGTTGTGCGGGTTGCAGACATATTCGGCAAGGAATGCTCAAACGTCCTGTAGTGAAATTATGCCCCTTGCCATCTCAATGAACTTGAAATGTGGGATGTTCAGTGTGTGTGTGCGTGCGTGCGTGCATGCATGTCTCTCTCACTCTCTCACACACTCTCTCTCTCTCTCTCCCTCTCTCTCTCTCTCTCCCTCTCCCTCTCCCTCTCCCTCTCCCCCTCTCTCCCTCTCTCTCCCTCTCTCTCCCTCTCCCTCTCCCCCTCTCCCTCTCCCTCTCCCTCTCCCTCTCCCTCTCCCTCTCTCTCATAGAAGACATTGTGAATGTGTATGTTTGTATGTACTGATGAGTGGCGTATTTTCAACATTATTTAAATTGACTTCTCCTCATCAGTGCAAACCACTTAGCCGCACACCCCAACAGAGTTTGATTGGCAGTAAAATCTACCTGACGTCAACAACTTGTACTGTTTTCCCAATGATAAAATATGCACGCTTTCTGCCAGAAGAATTGTACTGTTCACCTGCCGAGCCTCCGAGATAATGCTTCAAGGAGGTCACCTAGTACTATAGCGTGCAATAGGATGGTACTACTAGTATGAATCACAGAGACATGCAGTATCTGGAACTTCAACTGGCCGGTGACGTCACACGCCCAGAGGATCTAATGCCGTCACCTGACCAAGGGCAAGCCAGGAAAAGTATAAGTACCAGGGAATGTCCCCTGGAACGTGAGTCTGTCCTGCTCCTTCACTGCACTCCTGGTGCCGTCGGCTTTCCCTGATCTTCACCACGCTTCTGATGCCAAAGTCCAGGTCTTGAAATCTCTCTTTGCTCTCAAAGATTACTGCTATTTTGAGTCGTTGAACTCTTAAACACTTTCCAGTCCCTTCAGGACAAACACAGTAGTGTAGTGTTAGTTTACATTCAAGTTATTTTCATAGCCACTGTTCCTACCTACCCCGTTAGCTTAGAAACAGGTCGCCTTCACCTGTCTAACATAGCAAGCTTCCTTTAAACTCTTGTTGATAGGAGGTTTTACAAACCACATTGTTTATTTCTGTACCAAAATTAACACGTTTTATTCCACTTAGGATATCATTCCCATAGCCCTAGAACCCTCCTTTGTAGACATCAGTCCTGTCTAGGGACAGTAGGTGACCGCAAATTTTTATTCTAACCAAGCTGCCGAACACACCTATGTTGGACGGCCACCCTTTCAATGCACCCAGATGTATGAAACGTTAGAGCCCCGGCACTAGGTGCTCATCCTCTTTGGGTTGGACTGTCAGTCTGGGGTGTTTCTTTCCACTGCAGGGAGGAGTATTTCCTTGGGTCTGAGGGGGCTGGCACTTCAGGGGAACTCACCCTCGTATTGGGACCGCTAGTCAGTGACTGCGTCCACCGCACTCCTGGTGCCGGAGGCTAGGATAGGGGGCAGCCTTGGCCTGACAGTTTCACTATGAGGAAGTACACTTGACTAGGGACCAAACGTTACCTGCTTCACCTCCATCATGGGGTTTTATTCTAGTTATTCTTTCCTCATGCCCTTCTCCCATCAATGTTGTATCTGTAAGAGGGTTAAAAAGGCTGATACTATCTCTAAATACCAACAGGAGTGTAGCCCCATCCCAACCAAACTGAAGAACCTCAGTCCCCTGGAGGAAGCTCAAGGCATTTGCCATCTAGAGAGACAAGCCTCACCAGCATGTGTACCAGATCTGTATACACCACCAATCAAATTCGAAGGAGTTACTCACCCAATGCTCCTAGCATACCTGAGTGGTCCTGACACCTTATACGGTAAACCTGTGGTTGTGAGGGATCCCGCTCACCAAGTCTACCCAGGCGAGAGCCAGCTCCAACGATTGCCTGCACACCAGGTTTCGGGGCCAACCCTAGCACACCTCAGTCTGAACGACAGCAGGTCCAGCAGCTTTCATGGGTCACCTGTCGCCCAGGTATCTCCGCGACAGTGGTTCCACGAAAGCGAAAGATTGTGCTAGCCGTCCCCCGACTTGGTTTCCAGCCAGAAAGCCACACAGCCAGTCCCAGTCGTCAACACTGGACCACGCTGTCAATAAGAGCCAAGCTCATGCCTGGGTGTGTCTGCCTTTAACCCACCAAAAACACTTGTGCCGTGACGTATCTCCGTTGCCGTGAGATGTCACAATGGGAACACTAGACTATGTGACTTAGCCTGCACCTCCAGTAATCATCCTGACAGTGACACCTCCAAGTGGAAGAAACTGGCAGTAGGTTATCAGGAGATGGTGGGCCGGTAAGTTGTGTTAGGCTTGTGTTTTAGTTGTTTTGTCTAGAGTATCCATTCTGCAAGCGTATCGGCGCTCACAGTTTCAGTTATTAAACATCGGTTCTCAGTTTTTTTCTATCAAAAGTAAAAGAGCCTATGAACTTTTTAAAAATTTGTATAACCTGTAACCAGTATACTTTGTTATGATAGAGATGAAATTGTACATCCCATTTTCCAACTAATGAATATAAGAAGTAATTTTTAGGGTCTGGGAAAATTAGTAACTTGCTATAAATGTTATTTTTTTGCTAGATTGTGTTTATATGCTATTTTAAGGTAATGTCTGCTTTTAATGCTATTTTAGCTAATCTGTGCTTTAAATACTATTTTTAGCTCATTTGGTCACATTATTTTTCTTCCAAAAATGCCCTTAAAAAGCTAGTAACTTAGTAACTTGCAAATATTCATTACAAAATGCCAAAAAAAGGGCAAAAACAAAATAATTTAAAAATTAGTTAATTTTTTAATTGATTGTTTTGTGCTTGCCAACAGTTGCGACAGGACAGAACAGGGTTAGGGCATTGGGAGGGTGTATACACAGGAAGTGCAGTCAGCCGGGTTCAAAGCCACCACCGTAAGCCAGCCACCAGAAGTGCTCTGCTATGAAAATATGAGTAACATAGACAGTTAGACTTCTTTCCAGCTATACCTAATAGGTAATGTTTTAAGAGACAAGAGAACAGTACTCAAAATAATGTTGAACTTATAACATCACTTTCATTTCAGTGTGATGGCTGTCACTGAATCTTTCTGTTATCGTTAGATGCCATAAAACCATCTATTTTTACAGCGATAGTTAGGAATTAGCAAGTTATTAGGCAGTAGGTTCACATTTTTCATGGTACCATTATATGTAATTGTAAAGATAAACATTCTTGTGATGTAGGTGTGGTTTTATGCGACTCTTTCAACCCAATCACACAATTTAACTGAACTGAATTGAATTGTTCTTCTACTAAACAGTGAATTTGTATAATTTTTGTGTATATTCAGTTTATAAGATTTTTTGCGTTACCACAGTTTAAGTTGCTGAAATGAGAAACTGCTAATTTTACAAAAATAGATGGTAATTTTTTCAGCCACTAAAAATTTCTAAATTGATTTTGATTCACCTCGGAAAAACCAATTTATTACACAATGAACACTTGATAGAGTTCATTTTTACTTGAAATTGCAAAATGCTGCCTACGTCAATCATAAGACATTATTTGCTTTTTATATCAGAAAAAAATATGTGATCTACAAAAAAAAGAACATTTTCGGGGCCTGAACGATAACTGTCACGTACAAGTTCGTGGTGTTAATACTTAATAACCTCAAAGCATTCTAATAATTTTTTATGCCATAGTTGCATTAGCAAATTGTAATGAGCATAGTTTCCACTGATAGTGTATCAAGAGTTCTACATGGATGTTATTTTCCCATGATTGGCCTTTTGGGTAATGTACTGGTAGTGTTCAAGAGAGTGGAAAATGTTGTGCATAGACCCCACACACACACACACACGCACACACGCACGCACACACGCGCTCTCTCTCTCCTATGGCAGTTTCATTTAGTTCACGGCTGACAAAGAAACTTGTTTGTTTACAATGGCAAAATTGTGTTGGTCTAATGTGTGCTATTTTTCTGGCAAATTGATTTTACATAAAAATCATTATGGTGAACAGGATTTGGCAGGTGCAATGTCAATTGCTGTTATAAGTAAAGTGAAATAACTGAGAGTATAATTTTGTTTCTCGGTTCTGTTTCACAAAGCTAAGAACCAGAGGAACAGACAATCGGAACTGAACCACCCCTATTAGTAATAGTGAGTAACCACATCTACTTGTAGACAGGCCCTGCGTGTGATGAGTGTGGCGTTCAGCAGTCGTAACCAGAGCTACCCTCTACACAAGTTGGCCAGCCTGCTCTTATACTCCTCCGACAAGGAAGCTGCCAATGACTGCAGATGCTACAATCTCACCGTGAAGGACAACTCTGTCTTTTTTGATAAGAAACTGTTTAATGCGTCAGCCAGCACTGTGAGTATTTTCAGCTTACTAGTCAGCAGTTGTTGTTAACATAAAAGTATCTTATTTTTGGTCAAATTGGTTTTTTCTTATATTGTATCTATAAAATAGAATAATTAATTTAAAAACAGAGAAAAAAAATAGTTTTGTTGGTAATGTCTGGTAAGAAATAGTTCTCATGCAAAAATTGATTATTACACCGGGTTTGAACAAATGTGGTGTGTTGCCCCTTCAGATAAGTTTTCTAGACTTAGTTCAGCTAAAGTTGCATGAGGCGGAAGAATATCCTGGAAGTATAACTTAGTGCGGAAGAATATCCTGAAATTATAACTTAGTGCGGAAGAATATCCTGGAAGTATAACTTAGTGCGGAAGAATATCCTGGAAGTATAACTTAGTGCGGAAGAATATCCTGGAAGTATAACTTAGTGCGGAAGAATATCCTGGAAGTATAACTTAGTGCGGAAGAATATCCTGGAAGTATAACTTAGTGCGGAAGAATATCCTGGAAGTATAACTTAGTGCGGAAGAATATCCTGGAAGTATAACTTAGTGCGGAAGAATATCCTGAAATTATAACTTAGTGCGGAAGAATATCCTGGAAGTATAACTTAGTGCGGAAGAATATCCTGGAAGTATAACTTAGTGCGGAAGAATATCCTGGAAGTATACTTAGTGCGGAAGAATATCCTGGAAGTATAACTTAGTGCGGAAGAATATCCTGGAAGTATAACTTAGTGGGTGTTCAGAAAAGTTTGAAGTATAACACCTTACTTATGAAACTTGATGTTTCATAAGTAAGGTGTTTTATACTAATTTTATTGGTCCCACACAATTCCTATATGACTTAAGTACATATTCCTCCTTTCCCTCTTTCCATCGTTTTGCAACATTTTTAAAAGTTTCACTGTAGAAATTTTTTAATTAAGTTAATTTGTTTCTCAGGGTATTTTAGAAAAAATGATAGGTTTGCATATGTGTGTTTGTTCCAGAGGCCACTTCAGCGTGAGCCATTTGTGGAGAAAAAGCTTTGTGAATGTGACCTGCCGAGTTTGCTGCTTGGAACATGATGACACATCTGCACTGGTGAAGCTATAGTGCTGTCTGTGACAGGATAAGACTGAGCTCTGTGCTGTGTTGAACTTGGGTATGGTAGAGGTGGGCCAGCGGGCCTTAATTCTTCGTCCTCAAACAGAACTACTCCGAGCTTTAAAAATATAAATATATTTAAAGGGACAGGAATTCAAGTACTCACAGTGTAGTACTTGTCGACAGGCGCGCGTGCACACACGCGCACACACACACACGAAGACGGGTGACACATTTTTCACATGGTTGCACGATTGCTGCGTTTCACTGGTTAGGCCAGCTTCATCATGCAGCGAGTTGTGTGTCCCACAAATTGCAGTCTGATGAAGCTGGCTTAGTCGGTGGAACACCGCAATTGGCAACTACGTGGAAAATGTGTCGCCTTCTTTGTGTGTGTGTGTGTGTGTAGGTATTAGCAAGAACGTACAGCAGAAGCACTGATATGTAGGGCAAATAATTTTTATTTGCTACTAAATATTATTTGTATTTGTTACCTAGTATTAAAATTCTCCATTATTTAAATTAATTAATGCACCAATACGAGCGGCGTAGCTGGGGGGGGGGGGGGGACTATGGGTGTTGTAAGCTCCCTTTCCCTTTTTTTTACCATATGCATTTCAACTATTAGAATTAAAATTATTAATAAGCCTTTCATTTCGATAAAATCATAATTGCTGTAAACTGTGATGCAAGTTGTTAGGCTGTATTAAAAGTAACTTTTGTTCTAACAATTCAGGGAAAAGTCAGGGAATTTCATATGACAGGGAAACGTCAGGGAATTTTCCCCTAGGTCAGGGAAAATTTAAATAATTGCTAATGTGCAAAATTTGTTAGTTGTGTGAATACAAGATGATGTAATTATGAGCATATGCATTTTAAAATTTCCAATTTTAAGATTGTGAACTAGCAATAATACAACTTTGCCAAGTGTCACAGGGCCTATACATACAGAATAAAGTATTTGCGTGTTTGTAATGGGCACTCAATGAATTCAATAGCGTGTATCACAAGAAATGTTGATGAGCTGAATAAAATATTGGCACTGCTGGATTGGTCTGTTGATGTATAATTTAATTCAACTTCACTAATAGAATTTTTTTTTTCTCTGTCAGTGGTAGAAAAATATGGTATTTGAAGTTTTCTGTTCTGAAGACAGGTAAGGGATACTGGATGGATTCTGTGTGGAAAATGGGAAAATTAGGGAATTTAAAAATATTATTTCAGTGGACACCCTGGTCTTAACACATATGTCAGCACTACTAATGTCAGTATAACCTCCCTCCCTTCCTTCAGTCAGTGTAAACCCACTCTTGAGAAATGTCTGGCTACACCACTGAATCAATACTCGAAACTGGATTTACACCGAATGAATTACGAAATGTATTTTAGGAATATTAGAATTGCAGTACACGTTAGTATTTTCAAAACTACTTTAAAACCTGAAATAATATCCAAGTGGATTTTAAATCACTAATGTGAGTCTTGATCGGGACCTATATCTAGATTCATACCATATTGTTGATACTCAGCTTTGCAAATAACTCTTTGGATGGATATATTGTTTTTGTAATGTGGTGAAATAATTTAAATTAAATATTTACAGACACCTAACTGTAACAAAGAATGAAAGGAAAATTAACATCACATATTTTCTCGAATGTATGTATAGTATATTGCTTCAGAAATGTTTAATTGGCCCAATGTCTGTATTCACTAATTAGCGGAGATGCCAGCTTTTCGCAAAGAAAGATCGTGATTTGCTATATTTCTAAAATACTTAAACCTAGATTCTCTTTCATAACGGCATAATTTTAACTGGTGCTGGTTTTAAGCATCTACCAGAGAATTATAAATGTTTACCCCTAGAGTAACCTAAATGTGGTTGGCTTGGTCTACTAACAAATGTTTTCTTATCAAGACAAATGTCTAATAAACAAAGGAATGCTGAAGTTGCGCACGTATGATATTGGACTGTAGGTGGGGATGAATACTTTCCATAAAAAATCAGGTGACCGTACTCATTAGACATTAAAAGCCTGCATAAGACATCCTAAAATAGATTCTCATTTTCAGAACGTTTTGATATTGTTTGACATAATCAAGTAATCATTAAGTATGGTAGTTAATGTAAATATTACGTACATTAACGTAAATATAGATGCCATATTCGAACTAGACATCTCAGGTTGCGATATCACTTTGCTAGAATCATTATAATACTTTTTTGTAGTTTACGAAGTGCAAGTAAATATTCACTGGATTCGTAGCAAACACAAATAAGAAGTTTCTGATATAAATGAGCATACTTTTCTCAACATGGGTGCAATTAATTTTTAAAGAATTTCTAAAAAACTTTTATGGTAGATAGGACTTGTTGCCTTGTTGAAAGCAATATCATTAGAGGTGAAACCAGAAACATAAACAATAGTCGTGAGACAATTACAAATACACACGTGCCGTACCTGGGACTCGAACCCAGAAAACCTCGTACCATAAGTTAGTGTGCAATCAATTGCATTACGAAGGTTGGATTCGAGCATCAACTTCAAATGTAATCAGTCTAATGTTTCGAATGATAGGGTTTAGTAATCTAAAATATTTACAGGGCCATCATTTTGAAATTAAGTGACTGAGCTACTTAAAACACTTAAGTTTACATGGCCTACCATTGCTCTACTTGTGTGCAGAATTTGGTAAATGTCAGTGAGATGTGACGTAAAACCACCATGTTTTTCATGTGACGATCACCAGTATACAAAGTAATGCTAAAATCGATAGCATAAATTGTTAGATATAGCACACTAATCTAACATTAATTTATAACCACCATTCTGAACATGTCTGTCATACTGAGAAAATACGTATAGTTATATGTCCTACTACAATACCTGGTCTTTGCCAAATTTTGGTACAAAATGGGTTGATTGTTTCCTGAGATATGACAGAAACTTAATTTGTATTGTGGTGTTAACTCACAAAATGGCAGAGAAATGAAACTCTGTATAGAAAAATTTGATGATTGAATTGATACTGCCAGCATACAAAGTTAAGTTGGAAAATGGTTCGTTAATAAAAGATACTAAGCTGAAATATTTATAGAGCCTCCGTTTTGAAATAAGTTCCCAACATACTTAAAACATAGTAGTTTGCACCATCTGCTGCAGTGCAAACTGATTGACCAATTCAGTTGAAATTGATAAATTGTTTTCAGCGATATTACATAAAAATTATTTATTTAAGTGGGGCTATCTTACAAAATGACGGACAAAATATGTTCCGTGCACACACAGTTGATAGTCGTAATATCTACTTCCTGCATACAAATAAGTTGGAATTGATTACATGATTTAGACAATATAACATTCTAAGTTAAGCTAACTATATGGCAGCCATATAGAAAAATAAACTTGTGAGATACCTGAAGCATATAATTCAACATTATCTGAAGCAGCACTACTAATAACATATTAAAGAAGTGAGTTTGTTTGTTTATATGTAACGACTAATCTCGGAAACTACAGAGCCAATATTTATAATTCTTTCACTGTTAAAAAGCTACATTCTTCCAAATGGGCATAGGCTATGTTTAATTTTTAAAAATTCCTTGCGAAATTCCAAAATTTGTAAACCAAGTTGGAGAATAATGAGCTACATGGCTGCTTTATAAGCATGCTCTACCAAAACCATTAATAATAAATTGAAACAATGTTAAAAGGAAATGTTGTAAGTTGTCTTAGCAGATAGTCACAGGTAGTAGCTGGATGTCAAATATCTACTGTATATTAGTAATATCGGAGCTGTGGAGCTATTGAGACCCCAGGATGATATGGCGACAGTGTTGGAGTAAGAGAGTTGGAGCTCAGCTGCTGTCATTCTTATTCCAAGTACTAAACTGACAGATTGTCACTCCAGGACAGCACAGGGCAGTTGGGACATTCTTCCCTACTGTGAGATAATAATCTACAGATATATATATACAGATCCTACTCCACTGTGGCAGCCTGCTGTGACAGGCACTTTAGGAGATAATCATCTACAGCCTGTATTGCAGGTGCCAGCTTTGCAGGCGCCACACTCACTCATGTACACCTTGTCATATCAATATTTTTAATCTTTTAAGAGCAATGATTTGACATTCATGACCTGGGATCTGGCAGTGCTTCAATATTACTCTCTGAAAAGTAAAGGAGGACTGAATTTCTAAACTAAACATATTAGTAATTTGTAATAATCTGAATATGAACAAAGTTGAATTATGCTGAGAAATGTGATACACGACCTTGTAGATTTAATATTTTTAATTTTATTTGTTTAAAACATAAATTGCTTAAATTGCCATGACTTAAATTTAAAAATAAATTACTAAAGTATATTTTGAGTGCCGCTTTAAATCTCTGATTTTGAAGAATTAATGTGAAATTAATTTTCCTAATGTTTAATATGTTTTCTTAAAGTATCTACTTAAGGACCTGATAGAAGAGGAACACAGCTTATTGCATGTACAATTAGACAGTAGAGTGGTTACAAACTGTAGAATACACATTTTAATCTGCTATAACCCTAGCAAAGGCAACTGCCCAGGTGATTTTTACATTGATTCTCTAAGTATTTCCAAAGAAATGCAAGACTGCAGTGATGTTATAACAATGTATGGCTTCTACCAGGTTAATACAATTTTCCCCACCAGATGCTCTAAAACTACAAATCATGTTCTAGTTAATAAGACGTATAGAATATGTAATATAGGGTCCATAGATAGTTGTGTAAGTGTTATTGTATCGGAAGTTACCACTGGAATAAATAAAAAGCTACTGTCTATAGGTCTGGATACTAACAGTAAAACTGGTCACATTAATTACTCTAATCTTAATATTGATCTGGAAGGGAAACTATGCACTGACAGTCTTGGAAATGAGGAGGATAGTGACAGAATGTACAATGAATTAATACGACACATTAAGGCAAGGATTGCAGCCAATAGCACTGATTGTAACACTAAAAAGAGATAATATCAATCCTATTGGAGAAACATGGGGGTGTCAGGAATTAATACAAATAATTCACAGCCGAGACACACTTCACTCAAAAATGAAGGCCAACACACACAATGAACAATTAAAAACAGAATACAAATTGTGTTGCAACAAAATAAAAAATTGCTAAAAAGAGACTTGTATGACAAGAAATTTAAAAGCTGTAATAACAATGTCAAAAATACTTGGAATGTCATTAGGGAGATAATATATAATAAACGGGTAACAAGAACTATAAACATAGACTCACTTATAATAAATAATGTGGTAACTACAAATAAACAGGACATTTGCAACTCACTAGATACATACTTTACGGAAATTGGTAAAGAACTATCATCCAAATTCACATTGAAAACTTATAAACAAACATGTGATAATAGTACTGAAACAAATTAGTTGTTTCTGAAACCTACTGATGAACTTGAGGTAATGAGCATCATTACAACTACAAGTAGAGTAGGTTATGATAACATTTCAAGCAGGACACTTAAGAAAATAGCACGTTCTATATGCCCCACACTTGTATAAATTATTAACCAATCCATAGCTTCTGGAAAGTTTCCAGCTAACCTCAAAATTGCTAAAGTCATACCAGTTTTTAAGCACGGAGAAGAGTGTAACCCAAGTAATTATAGACCCATTTCATTATTACCAACAATTTCTAAAATATTTGAAGAAGTTCTTAATAAAAGATTGATACAATATCTGGACAGCTTCAATTTCTTTGCCAGTGGATTGGGGGGGGATTCTAGGAAACTCAAGTACACAAATAGCAATGCTGGACCTTGTAAACATTCTGCAAGAGAGTCTAGATGATAATAACATTACTGCAGGACTGTTCATTGACCTAAAAAAAGCTTTTGATACAGTGGACCATGAAATACTTTTACAGAAAATATATCACTTAGGCATAATAGGAGTGGTATTTAAACTGTTCTAAAGGAGGATAGGCAGCAATATGTCACTTTGAATGGCGACGCAAGTAATATAGTACACATGGTGTACCACAAGGCTCGGTACTGGCTCCTATATTATTTTTAATTTACATAAATGATACTGCAAACTGTAAACTAAAAGGACACATTACTCTATATTCAGATGACACAAATATTTTCCATACAGAAGATAAGGCTGAAGAACTTACTAATAACATTCAGGAAGATATAAACACACTGACAGAATGGCTAGAACAAAACAAATTAAGCATTAATGAAGAAAAAAACTAACTATACGTTTATAACCAAACCAAACCGTAAACTGTGATAGACTACTTAAAATTAATAACAAAGTACTACATAGAGTGGAGTCTGCAAAATTTTAGGACTGCAAATTGATCAGAACCTTTTGTGGAACATTCATGCAAATTATGTTATGAAAAAACTTAAACCAGCTGCAGGGGTCCTCTGGAGAATAAAATATTATGTTACAGTACAGGCACTAAAGAATATCTACTATACCATTTTCCATTGTCATCTGCTATACATGTTGGAAGCATGTAATAAACAGCTGTTTCATAGTATAAAGATAATTCAAAACAGAGTACTCAGAAATGTTTCTAGTTATGATACTAGAAAATGTGTGAAGGATATGTATGTCAAACAAAGAATATTACCTCTAAAGATGATAGAAGAACGAACAAACTAAATTACCCCACAAAATATTCATAAATCTTACTAGAAAGTAGTTTGCGATACAAGTTTAAGAAAGATGTTCATTCCTATAACACAAGAAATTCTTACTGCTTAGACATAAGTAGAATTAACACTGCAAAATTTGGAACTAAAAGTATTAAATATAATTTAACCAAATCATGCAATAATTTAGGAACAGAGTTAAGAAACATACAGAATGAAGTAATATTTAAACTGCAATTGAAAAAAGTTGTTTGGGAAAAATTCTGTGATAACAATAGATGAACAAATGCACATTTATATACTGGCTATACGTAATGTTAATATATGTGACATGACTAAAGGTTATACAATCTTTATTTATGTCATATTGTGTGTATTATGTAAATAGACCCACATGGATATGTATTTATTCTTACTTTCAATTTTATTTTCTAAGTTAATCTCATGTAACTTGTCATTCAGTGGAAAATGTAGTTAATATAATAATGAGGTTGTTGAGCATCAGGCTTGGTCAGTGTGTAGTGCATCTGTATTTTTATTTTATAGTGTATAGGTTGAGTATAATTTGTTGAACGCTATCAAAGTGTTTCCATGCTCATAGAAGACCTGGCAAATATTATATTATTTCAATTCTGTGTGTTTATCTCTATTAACTTTTCATATGATAGGATATATAGGATCTGTAATTGTTATTGTTATTGTAAGTTGTGTTCATTTGTATCTGCCTTCCCAAAGTGTTTTCATCTAAATAGTAAAGGACTGGACTTATGTACCTAGACTGCCTATAGCAATAGGCTTCCATGGACTTAATTTAATTATTGAAACAACTTTTAAGTGCATGCATAGTCTGATTATGAACCATTATGCAATATTTATACTATGAGACTACCATGACTTGAACTTCTATTGTTTTCTGTTTGATTTTTGTAATGAGTATTTGAAATGTTGCCAATATATTTTGTACTGTTCCCAAGGAGGAGTCATACTGGACCCATGGGAACCTGCAGTAAGTAAGTAAATAAATAAATCTAATAGTATATTGTGTGACACCATAATTACTCATTACTCGTATGCCCAATATATCGGCATCTGATATAGGTTGTATGGGCAGGAAGTATCGGTTCGTACCAGTATAGGTAAAAACCTGTATTGGCTCACCACTAGTCACAGGTATTTGCAATTAGTCGCAAATTGTCACAAGTAGTTGTAGGTTGTCGCAGGTAGTCATATGTAGTTGTGGGTGGTCTCAGGTTGTGGCAAGTAGTCACAGGTGGTCGTGGTAGTCACGGGTAGTTACAGGTAGTCACAAGTTGTCACATGTAGTCGCAAGTATTTGCAGGTAGTCACGGGTAGTCGCAGGTAGTCACAATTAGTCACAGATAGTCGTGGGTAGTCGCAGTTAGTCATGGGTAGTCCCAGGTTGTCTCAAGTTGTCGCAGGTATAGTCCGTTCCCAATTGGAAGCGACTTATGAAAATCAACCTTTGAAAAAACATTAGGCATAACATGTCAACCTGTTTTTTCAATAAGCTGTAGTCCACAAATATATAACACTGTGGTTAACTTTAGAGTACTGTATTATTGAATAAATTAAATTTTACCTTAATATCTTCTATAACTTGTAATATTTATTTAATTTTAAATATGAATTAACAACAGCGAGAGTAGCAACGTGTTGGCAACGGCCGGTAAGAAATAGTTCACATTAAAAATATTATTTTAACCTAGTTTATTAGTATACTATTTGTAAATTAAACGGTGCCTATTAAAATATTTATACATGTAGGTAGCCCCGATGGCAACATATCTCATTTTCACAGTTTCAAATTACAGCGGAAAATATTGTGAGTAGGCCATAATGGAGTAAGCAACTATCTGCTGAGCGAGGCTTATTACACACACACACACTCTCTCTCTGGCTCTCGCTCTCTCACTCTCTCTCTATCACTCTCTCTCTCTCACTCGGGAAGTTTCACTTCGCTAGTATGTGGTTGTATTATACATGTTTTCAATTGTAGCATATTTCATACTTATTACAGCAAAGTAATGATTTTTGAATTTGTAATTTACAACTCAAAAGAGATTTTTATGTTTGAATACGTATTTTAATATATTTAGATATGTTGGCAGGGCAGAAACAAAGTGAAGTTGGCAGATGTGGCAAGCCATGACATGGCGTGTTGTTTTTTTTTACCAAGCTAAGTGTAAATTATACTTACTCCGAAAAATACTTCAAATTACCACATCATGTTTGTAGACGTTGTGTTTTTTAAACCTACCTAAGCAAGTTACGATGTGATAAATCTGTGTTTCCACGGCAGTAATAAATATATTGTTATGGTGAGTTTTGTTAACCTCTGCATGTGAAATAGAGTGGTAATAGTTACGCTGGATCTGTGTGTGCGTGATTTCAAATATTTGATGTGAACTATACATACGTTTTAAATGTGAACTGTTTTTATCACAAAGTTATTTATTTACATCCACGCCTGTTTATTTATCACAACGTTGTACCTTTGCTCTGGGTGTTTGAAACAGTCGTGTAACGTGATTTACCTCCAATCCCAACAAAATAACCAAGCCCAGCCCCAATAAATGTCAAGAAACCTAATACACAGTAAGTAGCAATCCATATAAATATGAGTGAAATAAAAGTTACGGTAGGCTTATTTGAGTGCATGTTCACAGCTATATTTTAAGTTTGTTTGACAAAAAATGAGCGACATGAGTTGCATGCTTGATTTTAACATCTCTTTTTCGTTGGACTTATTGTTCCTTCGTTATTCGAACTGAGGCCATCCTTTTAAAGAAATAACCCAACACATATGAACAACAAAAATTTAAATACTATAGTTCGTTACCCCGCAGTTGTAACAGTGTTAAACACAGTCGTGGCAAAATATTAACATGCATTACATGTAATGTGCTATGTTGTGGAAAACAAATGTATTAATGTAACAGAACTGTAAGAACTATTGTCAATTCAGGCATTTTTAAAACTTCATAAAGCTGACCTAAATAATGTTATAGGCCTAAACTGTGTATATTCGTACAAAATGGTTTTTGAAATAGACCTACGACAGAAGTCTTTGAAAAGCTGTAAACAGTAAACAACACATTTGACACGTATAAAAGTAGAATTCACATTTCAGTGTTTATATTTAGGTGTAGCGAAAGTATACGAAAACGTGTACACCCACAATGGCATGTAAACATTGATTTTGACAGATGCTATGTGGCAGTCACGTGGCAATGTTTGTTTACATTTGGTGGAAGGATACGAAATGGGTCTGCAAGTAGATATTTAGCAGGGCTCCGAGAAAGTTGCTTCCAGTGGGGAATGGACTATAGTCACGGGTTGTCGCAGGTATTCATAGGAAGTCTCGTATATAGGTGTGTATTTCGATAAGTCCATAAAACCTGAGGGAACCAATGACGAGCTGCTAGTACCAAATAAACCTAAAATATTTGTATAAGTATCCATTTTGAAATAAGTATCTAAGCAAGTTCAATAACGTATGTTTAGCTGACCTGTCGTAGTATGATGTACTTGTCAAGTTGTGTGAGAATTGCTGTGATAGTCTTAGATATATTATGTAAAATATTAATTTTTTCATTTTATGGTATCTTTCAATATTGCAGTCTATCGTCAGCTTCAAAATTTAATGCTTACATGATGATCTGCGAGCATACAAAATTTGGTTTAAATCGATCGAATGATTCCCAAGATATGACATATCACCCGTAATAATAAAATGGCTGCCATTTTGAAAGGAAATTCTTGGTGTTGTCAAAACTATAAAAGTCAGGAGTCCTTACTTAGTATATACTGTATATAAACCAAGTTTGGTTAAATCCGCTCGATGCACACACAGGCAGGAAAGTCTTTGTTTCCTTCAGAAAGTAGGCTAATAATAGTTACACTTGCAGGTTCTGCTGACGCGGAAAAAACATTTAATTGTAGCTATTTTGTGGTTAACTGAGCAGTGCTCAAAATTAACTTTTACAAAGAAATCACTGCCCCGAAATGCATATACACTCACATAAACACACACCCCCACCCCCACCCCTTTTTTCCCCCAGCATGCATACAGAAATACTGTCTGTGAGACAGTAAATTACGCGATATCTTAACGGCAAAACATAAGTGTACTGTAATAACTGGCGGCAACTCAGGCTGGTTTTCTTTTCGTTTTATACACACAAAAACTTATGTATCACAGTTTAGTGTCTCGGTATCACAGGCTACATCATGCAAGTGTAGTGTTCAGTGGTACATGTAAGGCAGTGTTGCCTTATACATGTGACTGAAGAGCATGCAGTGGGGTCCAAAAAAAGATAAGATGGGTTTAGAAGTTGACTGCAAACCAACCAATTTAGTTTATATAAATTATCAAACGAAATAAAGTGATTTCTTGTGGAGCCGCTAGGTACTGCCGGAGTGTAGGTTGACCTCCCACCGAACAGGATCTCTTACACCACTGGATGGTATCCCCTTCCATTATACGGGTGGATGGCTCGAACAATGCTGTAGGAGTGACAGATGGCGCTGGTATGGTGAGTGGTCGCAGCATAGCAGCTTGTTCACGTGGACTCAGTAGCCGGAACCTGCTGGGAAAGATGCTAAGTCCTTGTGGATCTTTAGAGATAGTCCTTGCCTTCTTAGCCTTCTTCTGAACACCACCCCTACGAGTGAAAGGCATCTGGCTCGAAACTAGGATAGGGCCTGCAGGAGTTAGGCAGTCGACGGGTTGGAGTGCAAGTGTAAGTGTTGATTACTACCACCAACACGACTTCCTCACCGGAGGTGTGGAAATCTCGAGCTGCAAAGTGTTTGTTGCAGGAACTGCAATTTGTTGTCCCAATGGGGTTGGTCTCCCCTGCACTGGAGTGTAACCCCACTCGGCACCGCTAAGTGTGCAATGAGAGGAGTTCACCCCAGTCGGCAAGCCAATCCCACTGAGAGCACACCTAGTGTTGTGGCTCTACCGTTCCCTCCACCTGGGTGCACGGAATGGGTGACCTTCCAATAGTGATGAGGTGAGTGTCCCGAGGTCACTGGTCTCCCCAGGCCTGAAGAAGTTCACTGCACACCGAACGTATATTAGTGTGCTGAGCTGATGTTGCCGCTGGTTCTTCCTTAGTAGATGGCTGGAGAGGATCTTCGGTCCAGTGAGGTAGCGGTGAAGTGTTATGGATTGGTGCGGGCTTTGGCACCGATTGCTTGTGCGATGAGAGCCCATGAGAGGAATTTGGAAGACTGATCAAGAACTGAAGCAGATCTGACGGTCCAGAGGCCAGGGCACATTGCCTTATTACTACTTGGCCATCCCTTCGTTCACTGGAATAGTGCTTTTGGAGAGGGGGTTAGCAGGTGCAAGCCCAGTGCCTAGATCCTCGATGCAAGTGACATAGTGGAGAGTTGTGGGATCTAGACATCATACTTGTGGTGGCATCCCGCAGCACCCTGCTGTACTAGCCCCGGGCATGTTCATGGTCCCAGTGGCTCATCGGGCGAAAATAAATTTCATTATTGGGACGTGTGCCCCGGCCCGGTAGACAGAACAATCTTGTAGGCAGTGGCGGTGACTCAACTCTGTTGACAGCAGCTAGAGGTGTAGTTGCACTGATGAGTAGTAGTCTTGTATTAATAAGAATATAAACTTAATTCTTATTTAAATAATGTTAACATAACCGTCTATCATTTATCGCATGTTGCGCTGGTCAAATATAGTTTGGGTTCCATTACCTAAGATTTCCCGTAACTATCGTTTTTGAGCTGGTTGTTTATGCAAATGTCTAGTAACTGAACATGAAATACGTCAAGCGCACTGCTGTTTATAACTGCTCTGTGGCACTTTGTCTAATATCTTGCCTTTCTAACACGTCTGTCGATAGTACACTACGGCGTGGCTGTGGTGCAGCATGCAAGACTGGCTTGCTTCTTCTTCTTCTTACAAGCCTCTGAAAGGGGACGTGATTACCTATAGCAATGACCGTCCTCTCTCTCCCCTCTTTCTGTCTCTTTCAGCCGCACACTTTCCTTCGTCCCCTTACGTGCCCTTCCGCAGAGAGGGGAAGCTGGTGACTAGCAGAGCAAATGTGCACGTGGCAAAAGTAGAAATTTTATCAATATTATATGTTGCTCAAATTATTGCTCCTATCATCACTTGTCTTTTTAAGCAGATGGTTTTGCCTTAACACAAAACATTTTAACCAAGAATTATTATTTGGAAAGATATTTTATTTTGTGATTAAAGGTTGTTTTTTCCCGTAAGGTTGGTGTTTCATTGTACCTGTATCAGAAAACATGTTATCAGAACAACTCTATTTAAAATGACTGTAATTTTATGACAGCAAAATCACGGAAAACTTATCTGAAAACTAAAAATATCCTGTGCACAATAACTAATGGTGAATCAATCATGAGACTACGTCAAGAAAGGCGTTGGTGATGGGCTGGGGGGGAGGGGGGGTAAGGTTTGTAACTTGCACTGTCATTGGCCAGCCTTGTTGCTATGCAAGCCATCGCGATAGATAACTAGGGGCAGAGAGGTGTGGGGAGAACAAACATGTGACGTCACATGTCGCTTGCCGGGCAAGTGGGCCTTCAGGTGCCGGGTGGCGTGCTTATTCTATACCAATTAAGCGTAGTGACACTGTTACCCATGTATTTTATCTTTGTGGGCTAGCAAACAGTTTTTAAAGTTATGTATCATGGAATTTTTTTTTATAATTTTTGCCTGGATATTTCTATTACCTATTATTTCATTTATTTTGGAAATTTTCTGACTGTTCCTAAGAATGGCCTTGTAAAATCACTGCCCTCGTCAAATCAGCTACTTTTAAAATAGGGTTCCGACTGAATTATTATGTACAGACATACCTATATCACATTTGCTGCTTGCAAAGTTCATGGTTTTTACACACGTACTACCATCCGCAGATACGGAAGTGAAGGATGCTTCCAGTTCAAAACTTAGAAATGTTGAACACCATAGGTATGTTCTGTAGTTAATTTGGGTAGGGAACTAGAGCAGAACAGTGATTAACAAAATGCCAGTGCAGTTTTACTTGTGAGTACAGATTTTACTTCATTTTATATAAGCATTGATGCCGGCTAAGAGCCGGCGGCAGTTAGGCCATGACGGCACTCGCCGCCCACGCAACACGCGAGTAAGAATGTGCATTCCGCCCCCTACAATCACGGACTTTCCCAACACTGGATTATTGTTTCCGAGTGCTATGTATTTCTTTTTCAGGATCAAAATACGTTATAAAGTGAAAAAAATGTTCTTTTCTCAATGTTGTGCAATGTTTGCTTTTGAAATTTAAAGTGCGCGCTGCGCCAAAGAACAGGACACTGATATTCAGGCGAGAATGCCATCAAAAGACATTAATTTAACAACAGTATTTTCAGATTTAAATTGCTTTGATAATATATTAAATGCTTTGTGTGCCATTTAATTTCACATATTAATATTTTCCACTAGGCGTGCGTAGCACTTCCGCTTGTGTGAACCCCGTAGGCAGCCATGGTAGGTCCGCATGACCCCTGCCTCTGGGCAGTCGTTTTAGGAGAGCTGGCGATGTAAGACGCTATCACGTATGCACTTCATAATTTTGCACCTAGTTAGATTTTTGTCGTTAACTTTAGTTTGCTGGTTAACCTTTTGTTTCGTGTACGTTTTGCCAGACATCCCCAGCGTTATGCTTCCGCTTAACTAAATAATCTGCAGCCCTTGTGGCTTTTTCAACTTTAACGAGATGAGGAGAGAGAATATCGGAGAGGCCACGCAGCCTACGCAACTTGTGAATCAGGCACCATCCACCCATGTTTAGGGCTTTTGATTGTAATTTCTGCTTAATTGCGACGAGCAATACTAAGTGTGATATTTGTATGTATGTTTCTCATGTTTGTGTTACGGCCACATCGCCCATGGCCACGTCGTTTGCTACTGCCAAGTTCGTATCTGCGCCACCCGCGCGTTTAGAGGCTAATTCTTGTAATATTATGTGTGCAGGAATTGATCTCAGGGTAATATGTATTGTTTTAATTCAGGGTTCTTGTATTTTTCATGATTGATGCTTTTTGTGCATGAACATGCAGTCTTTATATATGTTTGGATTTTCTCGCCATCAGGCGCACTAAGAGCTTTTGTATGCTCGCATATTGAAGGGACAATTTTCCTAACGCATTTGTCATTTTGTCCGGTAACAATTTACCGATTTTCACGTATAATTAATGCAATTTCCATCTGCACATTTGGTCCGCTAAGAACTTCTCCAGCGGCATCCATGCCATCTAAGATTGTTTTCACGCATCTGCATGTTTATTTTGCCTATTCTCATCGTGTCCCATGTTCATACAGTGATATTTGTGTCTTTTGTACGGCAGTATTATTTTCCAACCTAACCCGCTATGTGTATCGACCATCCCCACACATCACGTGATTCAGGGACGTGTCCTGACGAGTAGGCGTTAGTGACGAGGATAAATGCACGTTAAGTGTTTTCATGTTCATTCTCTGCGTTTTGCCTCCAGGAAAAATCTATAGTCCATCATAGCGCCTGTAGACCCCTTTCCTTGTGGAGACTATGTTCAGAGACAGCGTAGATATCATCCATCTTGGAGTGCGCAAGTTAAGTAACGGGTTGGGGGAATCATCCACCGGAAGTGGCTAGTCACTTCCAAGTGTAACTGTAAATTTTCATTTGGCATGATGTGTAACTTGGATAAAATAAACCTGCTCATACCAGTGCAAACTTATGTCTTCTTGTAGTGTTGATGCCCAGCTTGCTCCTAGTGTTCAAAAGTGAAATGTTTAGGATTGAAAAGTGTTTTGTGAGTACGCACGGGTGAGACGAACACACAAAACCCACAGCATCCCTGAGATTCCTGAGTCTCGCAAGTGCGGTGTCTGGGAAACACCACTGGTGCTCATCTACCAGTAAATAAATAGTGTATTTGTTCGTCTTCGTGTCTCACCCGACAGCATCAACATAAGAGTATTACAGTACTTTGGGGGTGAAATTATTAATAAAGTACCTTAATATCTAACAGCACCATCCCTGGAGGTACTATTAAGTATGTCTGAGGTCTTGAAGCGTATGGAGCTAAGAAAGACTTAGGTACACACACAGCATGTGTAATCACCTTTACGCGCAAGACAATGAACTGGTTTGCAGGCAGTCTTTCTCTCGTCGACTTGCCTCATAGAAAATTTTTTGGTCACCATACCCTCCATGTTGATTTTTCCACTTATTTACTGTGACTTTATTTTCAACAAAATAATTAAATATATGTAATAAGCATATTTACATTTCACAAATGGCAACAATCTGTTGATAATTAAAAATTATGCTGCACTAATAATACTATATTTACGTGACAAAAGTTAAAAAATTTTAATTATATTTTTCTGTTGCTAGAGGGGTATAGTTGTAGTTTCAAAATAAGTGTCACTAAACAGTGAAATAAGGTAGAAACCAGTACGTAATTCAACATGGTATGTGAGGCCAAACCTTAGGTTCAAATGTCGATGTACCCTTCCTAAACAAATATTCTACTGTGAAGTGCTGAAATTATTTAGGTTGAGAGTATTTTTGCATGAATTTATGACAAACCCTTCAAGAAGAAATGCTATTATATGAATAATAGGATATATTTTATTTACTTTTAAAGAAAAACTAATCACAATGGAATAGCTGTGTCTAACCTGGCTGTATGGTAGCAGCATCTTTCTTACACAGTAAAACTTTTGTGGGTGTTATATTCGTGACTTGAGCCATTTTGCTTCCCAGCAAACCCCCTCCTCTTTATAGGCCCAGCCACATCAGATAAGGGGACCCTTGTTAAAGTTACAGGTACAGTCTCAGCACTACAAAACTATGTACAACCGTAGGACACATGGTATTTAAGCATGAAAAGCCTTTGTTAAAATTCGCTGTCTTGTGGCATGCCAATTTGGAGGACTTTAGACAACCCCGAATTGTAGACTACCCCTTATTTTTTTTATTCCTTTTCTGTCAAAAACCTAGTCTTCCTTTCAGGTAAATACAGTAATTGTTGAGAGCATCTGTGTATTGTCAAGACTGATCAGTTATCAACTTATAACAGATATTGGTCTTAGAAAAATGTCACACAACCGTGCTGATTAGCCTTTATGCGTCACACTGAGGTGTGGGACGCATGTTATAGTAGTTGCTTCACAATCAAAACACATGTGTAGGACATAACAATAGAACATTCATGCGACCTGAAACTGTGAAACTGATTCACGATTTATTACTTATGTATTATTTTTAGCCAATGATATTTTATGTTTGGCCTGGCATCAGTTGACAGTGTTGGTAAATAATCAAATTTTTTATTGTCTTTACATACGTAATATGGTTTTTAGTAACATATTGTTACGTGCTGCAGCTGGTGCCGACTCAATTGCCCCACGCCGTAATCTGAGAGCCACCTCGCCCTCCCCTCTTCCTAGAACGATGCGCTCGCGGCCTCCTGATATTCACTTCTGGGAATCCCGTGAATGCCGACAGCGGCGAGACTTGCTGGCGTCACAAACATCCTCTCACCTGCTAGAGTTTCAGATACGTTTAGCGACGACGCAAGAATGTTCTGGTGAGACTGGCTGGCGCCTCAGCCCTCTGCGACGCACCACGAAAGTTGGGGAAGATTCTAGGTTGCGGCCTAAGACACTACATATACTGCCGCAACCCAGCGGCTGGCAGGCTTTGATGGAGGCCTCCTGGCCGAGTGTGCGCAAGCAAAGAAAAGTGTGGATGATTACTGGAGTTTGCAGGATGACGGCGAGTGTGGTGTTCATGGCTTGAATGAACAAGAGGGTGAGAAACCGACGAGTGAAGCCTACTGTTCGTGAGGGCGCCTGGAGGACTCTAGAACATTGCGACTGGCGGGACATGGACTTAACTGAGGTGGGACTGAATGGAAGTGTAATACAGATTTTATTGTGAATATACGAACTGTCAATTTGGACTGATATTTAATAATTTAATTGATTTCTTTGTGGTAGTTATAAATGGTATTAAATTGAAATAAATAGTCGTGAGCAGTAAGTGATATCAATTTATTGTGAGATTTTGAGTTTAGAGAATTTTGCTGTAGTTATTGGAAATAAAATAGGAAATTATAATTAATAATTTAATCAAATAAGACCTCCATCCCTTAACGAACTTGGTATAGTCCACTTAATTTCTAGCGAGATCAATTGTAACACTAGTGTCAGAAGTGGGGTGGAGGCATTTTGTAAAAATATAATAAAATAATTCTAATTAGTATTTGTAAATATCACAAAATTCGAGTGTACTCAGTCAAGAAATCGTTTTGAAAATTTTGAATGCTAACTAGGAAAATGTCTGCAGACATGGAAGCACTTCGCTCTTTAATTGAAGCACTAAGCTGCCAAATTAATTGTGTAAATGAAAATGTATACAGTAAAATAGTTAGTGTTAGTGAATATGTAAATAGCCAAATTATTTGTGTTGGTGAACTAGTAGATATGAAAATATACAGTGTAAACGAGAATGTGGATAGAAAGATAGAAGGTGTGAGTGAGTTGGTGAACAATAAAATAGGTTGTGTGGACGAGAAGATTGACATTGTGAGCGAGAGAATGGACAGTGTGAATGATAGGATGAACAGTGTTGAACAAGAAATGAAACAGGAAGTCAGCACCCTCAAGAAGGAATGGCAGGAGTCCTTGCAGCAGCAGGGGAGATGACATACAGGGGCGGAAGAGGAGCCGAGATTGGTGTCTGCCAGTGGAGCTATCGCAGAGGAGGCGCAGCCATTCTGCAATGTGGGAATGCCCTAGCCAGGGGTGGGTAAATGCGCCACAATTAAGCCCACCCCTACAATGGACAGACACCTTGGCGCGAGTACCGGCACCAATTCGAGATCATGGCCACCCTGAATGGGCTGGACTGAAGAGCAGCCGGCGTACTACCTGGCGGCTGTACTGAGGGGACGAGCATTGAGCATACTGCAGTCGCTGCCAGAACGACATCAGCTAGAATATTCCACACTGGTGTCTGCTTTGGAGCTGCAATTCGGCGACTGGTACCTGCGACACGTCCAACATGCCCAACTGCGAAGCCGCATCCAGCGACCCAGCGAACCACTACAGGAGCTGTGGCAGGACATTGTGAGACTTACACACCTGTCTCTGGAGGGGTGCTCCGAGGAGGCACGAGACATCATTGCAGTTGACTTTTTCGTAAATGCTATTACCGATGCGGATGTGCACTGAGCTGTATGCCTGGCATCAAAACACAGCATGCAGGATGTTCTTGCCTGAGCATTGGAGGTAGAATCAGCAAAGCACAAGCCAACGTTCTGACATGCAGTACATGCAGCTACCCCGTGCAATGACAAAGATGGAGATAGCATCCTGGATGTCTTGAGAAAGTTGGATACCACAATGAAGGACATTGCTGCCAGAGTCTGTGCTAGGAAACCCAGTTTTCATCCACCTAAGCGTCGAGAATGCTGGGAATGTAGACAGACAGGACACTTGAGTATCCAATGCTCGCAAAGGAACTGCAGGACCCGGCAGCCAGATGTGAGTACGACTGACAGCTTGTTGAGAAGACTAGAGACGGCGGTAGAGGAACTTTTGAAATCCGTAGAGGCGGCGACACCTGTTCCTCGTCGACGGAGGCGCCGAGAATGCTGGAACTGTGGAAAGGAGGGACACTTCCGAGCCTGCTGACCAGAGGTCCCAACTAAGATTAGTCATCGAGGAACTGGTCAAGGGACAGCTGCACGAACAAATGGAACTGACAGCCACAGTAATAATCGTCCATACCACGGGCCAATCGAAACAACTGGTAACATCCTATCTGAGGAAATGAAGAAATATTGCTATATGGTGGTAAGAAGAACAAGGATATTGCAATCGAACCATGTAAGAAGTCACCCAGCAGTTAATACAGGCGAGGAAACGAGAGAGGTCCGATTTTCAGATGGAGTTGCACATATGCGTCTTCAGAAGAAGAAAGACAGCCAGGAGGCAGGGTACGAACATATCGCAGTGTCTAGTGGCATTAAGAGGAACGCTCGATGTCTACGAGTTGCGGATGATGCATTCAGGGAAGGACAGCTAGTGTGGTGGTATGAAAGAAAACACCTTCGGGGGAATATATCTCAATGCCAAGAATGTTGGGAAGGCCTTTATCAAATTTTGTAGCAAGTAAGTGTCACTTCCTTCCAGATCTGTCACCGGGATTCGTGGGAAGAAAATCCTAAGGTTGTGCACATCGACCGTCTGGCGCTGTACGAAGGTCCTGATTCTGTAGAGTCTGTTCGGGAAAAACAGACTTAAAGAGGGAGCAGTGTTACATTCTGCAGCTGGCGCCGACTCAATTGCCCCATGCCATAATCGGAGACCCACTTCGCCCTCCCCTCTTCCTGGAACGATGTGCTTGGAGCCTCCTGATTCTCCCTTCTGGGAATTCCTCGTATGCGACAGCAGCGAGACTTGCTGACGTCACAGACCTCCTCTCACCTGCCAGAGTTTCCGATACGTTTAGCGACGACGCAAGAATGTTATGGTGAGACTGGTTGGCGCGTCAGCTCTCTGTGACGCATCACACGAGTTGGCGAAGATTCTAAGTGGCGGCCTAAGACACTACATATACTGTCGCAACCCAGCGGGCGGCAGGCTTTGATGGAGGCCGCCTGGCTGAGTGTGTACGAGTGAAGTGAAGTGTGGACGACGACTGGAGATTGCGGGACGACGGCGAGTGAGGTATTCGTGGCTTGAATGAACGGGAGGGAGTGAAGCCTACTATGCGTGAGGGCGCCTGGAGGACTCTAGAACATTGCGACTGGCGGGACATGGACTGAACTGAGGTAGAACAGAATTGAAGTGTTGTATTACACTTCAATTTTATTGTAAATATTCGAACTGTCAATTTGGATACATATTTTACAGAATATTTGAATAGGTTGATACACTGTCTATTGGGACTGAGATTTAATTTAATTGGTTTATTTGTGGTAATTATAAATTGTTTTAAATTGAAGTAATTAGTTGTGAACAGTAAGTGATATCAATTTATTGTGAGATTTTGAGTTCAGCCAATTTTTCTGCAGTTATTGCAAATAAAATAAGGAAATTATAATTAATTATTTTATTTAAATAAGGCCTTAATCCGTTAAAGAACTTGGTATAGCCCACTTAATTTCTAGAGAGAGAAATTTGAAACAATTATTGTGGTACGGTATTGTGTTGAAGATTGGCAGTGATTTAAAAGAGTTGGCTTTTTTGCTTTCCTTTTAAAAATTTTACTTTTAAATTGTATTGTTTGCTTTTGCTTGTTATTTCCTCTATATATAGTATATATCTTGTGATATTTTTTCACTTCTGCAGCATAACTACATTCCTTCATTTACAATAAACAACTTAATTTAGAATTTTCGACTGTTCTCTGACTGGCTGTTGTCCCATGAATCTGCATAAGAAATGAAATATAACTATTCCCTCTTATTATGTCAGGACCTCTCATGCACATAATGTGTTGTGCACAGTTGTGAACTACTAGTTTCAAAATAATAGTGCGTATTTGCTTTGCACACGGATGGTTACTGTAATTGCTTGACTCACCCGAACATGTTGGAGAAGAGAAGAGCAGAGCAGAGTGCTGTCTGGGACAGCAGTGGGGGAAACAGTAACTTCTTGGCATGCTGCAGTAACTTCCTCAGGAGATCCGCTACCAGCTGTAGCTTGGAGTGCTTGGTGCTCGTCGAGTGGCTCTCCTCCGCTGGCCTCGCCGCACACTGCAGTTCCTTCACCTGTGACCACCGCAACACATTGTGTTCAGATCATACAACTTTTTTTTTTTTTTTTTAGGAAATTCGTTAAATCAACGTACAAAAACCACCAGATTGTAATCTTAAGGCATTCACAGACAGGGCCGGATTTCCTATTAGACCGACTAGGCCCGTGTCTAGAGCGGCACTTTTCCAAAGGGCGGCATGGAGAAAGACTTGTCTGCCTTAAATTGTCATCATTGATGCTGAAGACAGCTGCGTTACTTCGCTATCACTGTGAAATGCGACACACAGGCACAAACGCGCTGTGTTGATAATCTTCGCTTACACGATACTCTCTACACAATAAGCTGCACACAGCGCATATTTGATACACATTGTTTCCATTTTCAACCTTTATGTTCACACGGGAATACGCTTGATAAATCGTCCTTTGTATTTAATTTCACAAAACTTCCGTCCCGCCCGTTTCTGCCGCAGTTTTATCACATAGATTGTTCCGGGGAGGGGGTGAGAGGATTGACCACGGTGATATGGGCATTATGATACAATACCATTGTTCTCTGTTTTTGAGATGGTATAGTTGCCGGTTGGCACTAGTTGTTGTGCTGATGTGATGCGGGCGGCGCGGGCCACATCATACATGCATTTCGTGCCAATGTTGTTTATTTATGTTCAGTCAAACTATGAACACGTCCAAGCTTATAAGTACAAAACAGGTATGTGTGCACCCGCGTGTATAAGTGTTGCATATTTAGCTGCATATGGATCGTGAACAAAATGAGTACCCAAAGAGCATGACTCGGTGGTGCTCAATACAAAAAATCCAAAAAGTTAAAGAAGAAAGGAGTGGTGCTCTTTCAAAGCAGATCCGTAAGATTTTTTTTTTTTGTATTCTACAGTGATAACCGACAGGACAAAGATGTCGCCAATGCCATGGCTGCAAGTGATAATGCTACCAACAGCGGCAGTGCTTCTATAAATCGTCCTTCCTTTGATAGTGATGACTTAGAGGCTACCGATGCACGTGTTTCGTCATTCCCAGAATAATTATTTTCTGCTCCAGAACAGTAAATCCCTACGTAAAGTACCACAATAATTCACTGAACAGTGGCAGCATTCGTGTACATATCCATGCTGAAGCGACCTGTACGAATTTGATGGAACCAGATGTAACTATAAATCTTAAGCAGCTTGTATTTGAACCCAGTACAGATCCAGTCCAGTGGTAAATTAATGAGGAGCTACAAGACTATGTGACTGTTCATGGAATCGAACAAAACTTAGATGCAGACTTCAGTGTTTCAAAACGTAAGTACCCTGATAAAGAAAGGCGTGTTTCAAGGCATATTTTTTCTTGGAAACTGCATAATGGGGAGACACAAGTTAGGCATTGGCTAGTATAGTCATTGCATTTCAACACTTAAACTGAGAGGAAATACTAAAGCACGAATTGATAACAGGCTCGTTGCACAGTTTGAGCAAGAATTCAACTACTGGAAAAATGTTTTGAAACTTATCATCGCAGCAGTAAAGTATTTGGCTATTAGAGGGTTACCATTTCGTGGTACTGATGAACATGTAGGCAGTAAAAGCAATAGCAATTTGCTATGGTCCTAGAGTTTCTTGGAGTGTTTGATCCATTCATGGCAGAACATCTAAGAAAACATAGTGACAGAGGTTCGGGACATACATCTTATCTTTCCAAGACCATTTATGAAGAAGTGATAATTTTGATGGCTGAAAAAGTAAGGGATGAAATTGTGAAGGAAGTGAAAGAAGCTAAATACTTTGGTATAAGTGTCGATTCCACTCCAGATATTTCACACACTGATCAAGCGACATTTATTATATGCCATGTTAAGAAGGATGAAGTTGGAGAGCCAGTTGAACGGTTCATTTGTTTTTTATCAAATGAAGGACATAAGTCAGAGGAATTAGCCAATGCTGCATTTTTACTGTTTTGAGCAAATATGAGTTGGACATAAAAAACTGCAGGGGCCAGTCATATAACAATGCCTCGAATATGTCTGGAGCATATCAGGTGTACAAGCAAGGGTGAAGGAACTTCGTCCCTTTGCTGACTATGTGCCCTGTGCAGCACACACACTTAATCTTGTGGGTTCATGTGCTGCGGAATCTTGCACTGAAGCAGTGTCGTTTTTTGAACTGCTAGAAGAACTGTGCAATTTTATCTCAGCTTACACATACCGCTGGGCTCTCCTAGCTCGAAACTGCAAAGGAGGAGTTCGGACACTACAGTGTCTGTCGAAGACTCGTTGGTCTACTCGAAATGATGCATGCTATACACTAGAGAGCAATTGGTGTGGACTAGTTGAGACCTTGCAGACTTTAGAAAATGATAGTTCAGAAAAACCTCAAACAAGGAATGAGGCATCTTCATTGAGACAAAAATTAAATATACTATAAACTGCATTTATGGTAGTCTTCTGGACTGTAATCCTTCGTAGGTTTAATGCTGTTAGTGCCAAGCTGCAGTCAGTATACATATATTTGGGGCAAGTTGTGAAAATGTACAATTCGCTGTCTGTCTTCATAACAAATTTAAGAGAAACAGAAATGTTTGACCACTATGAATGCCTTGCGAAGTCGTTGAGCAGAATAGAAATTTACAAATTTGACGAGGGAAGGGGAAAGGAAGCACACTCTGAGGCCTGATGAGACTAGGGCTGGAGAAATAACTCTTAAGACTGGGTCAGATAATTTTCGTGTTGGTACATATAATGTAATTCTGGATACACTAAGACCAGAACTGCAAGTGCAAAGTGCACGTTACAATGAGCTTCAAGAGAGGTTTGGCTTTTTATAACATCTCAGCACGTATGAACCAGCACAGATTTCTTCAGCTGCACGTAAATTGGCCTCTTACTACAATAGTTATGCGAGGATTTGTTTTTGTAGAACTTTTCTCCAACCCCGGTACAGGTTTCTATTATCCAAAGTTTTCAGTCTATGGGAAACTAGCCTTTACTGATGGTAGCGGTCAGGCATTTTTCATGCTGCCATCGACATTTGTTGTCCCAAACAGCATAAAGCAATAAATTACTTCATGCCAGAAGAGGGCTGTGAGGTTTTAGGGGGGTGGGGGAGTTGCAGGCTGGGGTCAGTGAGAATTCTTTGTCCTAGTCACACACCACTGCCGCTGTCTTACCCTCCCTGCCATTTTTTGCTTCCCTCCTCTTTTGCTGTAAAAACAGTGGCACATTATAGACTAGTTTGTTAATCAGTGTATGTATGATAACTTCAAATTTAATTCAATGTCCTTTTTTTTTAATGGTTTTTTATTTAGTTTATGTGCACCTATGTAAGGTGCTAATTTTTATGTTTTTGCGAAGTCAATTTTATGTTTAAAGTGAATAAAGGTAAGTGTGTGCAAATAAAATGTGTTCTTATATGATCATATTTTGGCAAGCAAGGCCATGTGCATTTATAGGCCATGTGATAAGTTTTTGGTGAAAAATTCGGGATAATTAATATTTCAAGTAGACCGTACTAAATTATTATATTCCTGTTAAAATTGTCGGGCCTCATCATGCCAGTGCAGAGGTCAACCCGCACCCTAAATTTCGTAGAAATTCAACACATTGACGTGAATTGCATCTATCAGCATGTTTTCCCAATACCAGGCCGCTGTTACAAAGTGAACCATCCTGTAACGACGGCAGTGGCGGCGGCCACCTGGCTTCCGTTTTGTAGCGACCAACCGACAGCTGCCCAGCCCCGACGACCTAGGGCCGAGCTACAGCAGCAAGTCGCCACACCCGGCCACGCTACAGAGGATCTAGGCACTTGCCCAGCTACTTGTGCACTGCAATGTTTTTACTGCTAGCCCCAGCACACGAGTGATTTAATTCTTAATATATATCCTCATATGTATTATCAATAAATAAAGTACTGTGTTCTGCTTCAAACAGTGTGTTTAGTTACTGTTTTGTGCTTAATACATCCAATTTTCTAGTAATGAAACGCTAAATAATCGGCTGACTTAACCTATACCCGTTTTCCTCATAAAAGCGTGTATTCTTCTACCACAGTTTTATGAACCACTGTGTTTTAAAAAATATATCACATTCTCGTAGACTTTTCTAGTTGACCTCCTCCCTAAGGGAAAAGCAGGTGATCCCAGGAATATTACTCAGTCGAGCAACTGCACAAATTCTATCACCCACATGCTTTCGCAACCTGGCCAGCCTTTCTGCATACCCCAATAGGCCGAACGGTGGACCCTACTCAAAGGTACTCAGTCTCCCAACCAAGCATTTCATTTCGATGATCATCTTCTCCACCGCATTTTCAGTGCCGGAGGAGTCGTTTTCTGAACTGGGAAGACTCGACGGTGACAACTATAATGTGTAGGAACACATTCCCTGCATTGAGCGCCATGGACATAAGTGTCTTTCTTGTGTATTTAGATGCTTTTTTTCCATATGCTGTGGTATTAGGGAGTTGGTAAAACTAGTGCTGATTACCTCCGGGCTTCTGCAAGAGATGTCCTCCTCCATTGTAGCCTTCATCGACAGTATGGCACCATGAGAATAGGCATAGGCCTTTCGTCGTCTATCAGTAACTGTGCCACCAGCCATATCAAGGGAATTGTTCACTTCCTCAGTTCACTGCAACGGAGAAGTTCCTCCCCTGGGTCCGAGAGTTCCTCAGCCAGCCAGAAGAGCCGCCAACAATACCCATGGCTTACTTGCGAATCAATGTGGTTGTTCTACCCCCGATGCCCCATCACATCGATCACAGTCGGACACTGAAGTACCTGCCGCTCCCACATGCACAACTGTTAAGCCTCTGCCACATGCAAGCACATAGAGTCGCGAGGTCCACGTATTCCAGCAGCAGCTTGCTACTTGAAACGTAAAATCTCACTGCCAGAACCCGACTTTGTGCTCTGCCGCAAAGCTACCCGGCTAGTCCTGTACACAGAATGTGCTGCAGTCCCATGTAAGGACTAGATTACCACGAGCTCTGTTAACATAGGATGCGCTTGGTCTAAATTCCGACAAAACCAGTAGTGATTGACAAAGTGTTCTCCCAGACAGTCGGGACGTCATGCATAAAGAAGTAGTAGCAAGAGTTTTTCTGGTACCCAACGTGGGGCATAACAGCCAAAGTTTGAAGAGGCAGTTCACACAGGCCAGCCTAATGCATACAAGAAGTACAACGGACTTTGGGAAGTCTCCGAAATGCCCGTGGTGTCCATGCAACCCATCAAAATGTCAGTTGCTGACATGAGCGAGCCCGAGCCCGAGCTCGCGCACTGCTGTCACCACAACCGAACACAGCCACTGTTCCAGACCAAACTGGACCGGCACAGGCACCCACAGGATACAATGTGCCCACTGCCAACAGTGGAGCCATTATTCGTGCCTCAGCTGGACAGACGAGCTGAGTTGTACAGATGGCTTCTAATACCAATGCGAGGACTGCAGTGCTAGGCAGACGCCGTTCTGTAACTGGATTACTTGCCCAGGCAGAGGGATCCACACAGTAAGGTGCATACTGTCTTGTGAAACCTATCACCACGCTTACATCGGATGGCCGGACGAGCGCATAAGCAAGCCAGAATTGGTTTACCAATGCAAGGTCTGCCGACGTACTTCTGAATACTAACCTTCAAATCGCAGACCAGCTTCACACCACAGCATGTCGTATTGCCCTCGGGAATTACATTTAACTGACTTCGCGGAAAGACCCCATGAAGACCCGCTGTCTTTTACAGCCAAATGCGAGAGAGAATTCTGTATGCACGGGATCCCAGAAAAACAATGGGTCGCATGCGCCCAAACTAAATTCAAGGGCAAACTCTTGAATGGTGGAGTAAGTACGGCGAATTTGTGGCGGACTGGAGCCAGTTAAGCAGTTGCATTGCACAGCACTTTATGGCGAAGAAGTGATAGCCAGGCTCACCACCGAGTTCTACAGCCATACGCAGACACCAGGAGAGGAAATGGAGATGTTTGTTCGTAGGAAGGTACAGATGTACTGTAGGATCTTTCCTGATGGGGATGAAGCCAGTCGTGTCTGACAGATCACACACCTACTATTATCGTGCCTCCGCAACATCTTGCTCATTCCTAAGCGACTTATGGTGGATAAACTCGTGGATCATGCCCACGAGGCAGAACGCGATTTCCAAGCGCAAGCTCTCCTGGATCGTCTGAAATCCCGCCTAAATGCTGGTATTGCCCAGGATACCACTTCAACACAGAGAGCCCGCAGCAGTCCGCGCAATGGCAGGGGTGCATGGAAGAAGGGGGTGCAAACTGTACACCGCGACCCACTACCATTGAGTAGAATAGGAAAAGAGCAACCCGGAAGGGAAACACAGTTGCCGGCAGGGCCTCAGGAGTGACCCCGTCGGGCAAGAAGAGCAAGCCATCCAGCTCCTAAATGAAGAGGTCGACATGCCGGAAGCCCCAGCCAACCTGCGACCGCAGATGAAACAGTGAGGAAGCAAAGCCGGAGTGCAACTGAAGACACAAGTGGAGTTCGTTGTGCCACCTGACATCCAGGAGGCCACTCTTGTCCCCAGCGGCCGCACTGCATCATGAACCACGGGCAAAGGAAAGTATACCTGGTCGACGACCTTCGTGTCACTGTGAACTGGGAGCATCGACCCAAACCACAGAAGCCACCTGCTATCTGTGAAGGGGAAATCCACCACGAACTCACAGAACTGCAGTAACAACAATTGAAGGTAGTTCTCGATGGCATGCCGAAGCTTTTGGATCTGGGGGAACACTGCATCAGACCCGCACTATTTAGCATGAGATCCTGCTCAATACCACAACTCCCATCTTTAATGGGCCATTCATGGTCTCTGCTCGGCACCATCGCCTGATAATTGGGCAGCTGGAAGATATGAAGTGCCAGGGTTTCGTCGAACCGTCGAATTCACCTTACAAGGCCATCGTCGATTTACCCAAGAAGGACGGGCAGTTGGGACTTTGCATCAACTATAAGGCTTTGAACGATGCGATGTTGCCAATTCCACCCCTCGACCTCGGGCACACACTATGCGATATAGGGAGGCAAAGCTATTCAGCACCTTGAACATCCAATTGGGGTATCTGCAGATCAATGTGCACCCGGATAGTCTCAAATAGAGTGCATTCACGTCACTTGAAAGAAAAACCTTGCAGTTTCATGTCATGCCTTTCGGACTCAAGAATGTGTGCCGGCCACCTTCCAGCGACTCATGTCTACCGAGGTATTAACCAGTTATATTGGACAATTCTGTTTCGCTTATTTATATACATGATCGTCTATTCAAAGACTAGAACTCAACGGACTCACCGCCAAGCTGTCAGACTATTCAAGAGGCCGAGGAACCCCACACCAAGAAGGAGTTCCGACGATTCCTAGGACTGTGCAATTGGCTTTGCGACTTCGTGCCAAATATCGCTTACCTCATGGCACCGCTGCACCCATTGTTGGAAAAAGAAGCACGTTGGTGGCGGATGCCGGAACACCACACTGCATTTGAGGCCCTCAAGAACAGCGGCCAACATATTTCCCGTCTGCATCGACCACAAGGATAGGGAGCCCTTATTCTGCCATACTGTATCAAGAGGACCTGGACGACAGGCCTCTAGTAATTGTGTATGCTAGCACCCAACTAAATGCCACTGAGAAAAAAGTATCACATCAACGAGCAGGAATGCCTTACTGTGATTTCGGCAATTTGCCAATATCGTTACTATCTGGAGGAAACTCACATCATACAGTCGACTCTCTTACCGAAATCGCACGTACCGATAAACCATATCCACTGGTACTTTTCAGTGGTCCCAGCAAAACTCCTATATAAACAATGGTAAAGCTAACTGCTTGTATCGTTTCGGATGGTGTGTCAATCAAAGTATATTTCGGGTCCCGTCACCGAAGATTTCCCGCAACAATCGTTATTAAGCTGGTTGTTTATGCAGACGTCTAGTAACTGGATGTGAAATCCGTCACGCGCGCCACAGTTTATCATTGCTCTGCGGTGCGTCGTCTGTCTCCACAACACTCCACATCTGCGACTGACTTGCTACTGTGGGTCTGGCTTGCTACTTCCCCTTACATGCCTCGCCTGACAAGAGGGGAAGTGGTTACCTAGCAACCAGCATGGCGACCTCAGTTGCAACCTAACATCCTCTCTCTTCCTCTTTCTGTCTCTCTCAGGTGTTTACCTTCCTTCCTACCATTATATGCCTTGGAGAGGGGAAGTTGTTGTTCCCTTTATGGCTCTCTCTCTCTCTCTCTGCTGCGCCCATGTCCGCTAGCCTTCACATGCCGGTCCATAGAGCAAATAACGTGTCTGGCAAACATACAAATTTTATCAAGATTGATGAGCCATCTCTCGAAATAGTTGCACTTATCATCACTTGTATTTAAAAAAAATACAGTTTTGCCTGAATATGTTATAAAAACATTATAGCAAGGAATTATTATTTGCAACAATGTTTTCTTTTGTGGTTAAAGGTATTTTCTCTATAAGGTTGGTGTTTCATTGTATCTGGCGTAAAATTAACATGGTTTTAAAATGCAATATTCATTTAACTCAAGGGGCAGCATCTTCGCGAATAAAATTATATTTCAGAAGCATATACTTGACCTCCCCTTGTCACCAAAAATTGTTTGAACATCCAACGACTTGTATTATATGTGTAAAGTTCATTTTCAGTATCTTGTGGGGAAATCGGAGGAGATATATTGATTTATTTCAACAGACCCACGTCTTTTGAACAAACTGATTAAATGTAAGGGCATATTCGCATATTCGACACCTTTGGCTGTCTAATTATGAGTAGGTAAGCACCGAGCCGAGTGCAGTGTAACTCAGGACATGGAAAATCAGAGTACAGGGTTTTGAATGATAAATTATTAAAGAGAGTGAAGAAATCAATTATAATTACCTTATTTATTCATTTATGTCTTAAATTTACAAACCTTCTTTGCAGTAAAATATAATTAATTGTGGTACTTTAAATGACAGACATCTGCCACAGGCGCAAGGTGTCAGCAACTTTTAGCAGCATGGAGGAATAATCCTCCTTCCATCGCCCCTCCTCTACCAGCTGTGCTGAACACACTGGCCGATCGATAACTTCTCCGTGTGCTCTTAGCCGATTGAGTGTGCATGGGACATTCAAGATTTAACTGGCATTCGGTGTCATATTATTTTCATCTTCAGAGGGTTTGAAATATTTAGGTCAACTTGCATTTGGTGTCGGATTACAATCAGTTATGTACAGAAATTTGAGATGTTATTTTCATTATTTAAACGAGTTTAAGTGAAATGTTTAATAATATATTATATACAGGAAGCACAGACATTGGAACCGATGCAATGGGATGGGGCAGAGCAACCAATGGAGGGAATATCGTTATCCACATCAGCCATGATCGGGTTCCCCCAACCCAAGCTTCAGAATTCGGAACGGACGCTGCCCGCCATGCTTTCTGATTTCTACAAGAAGTTAGCTGACCGACCTGGAAAGTGGACGCCGAGTACTATGAATTCTTGTGGCGGAGCCCACTGGTCGAGATTCAGTGCGACTGAGGACTCAACAGAATGCCGGCACCCCGGTAACTTCTCAGACCCCTGTCATCAGGACGCCAGTGTGTCCAGCACTAGAAACTCAGCTCGACGAGATGCCTACCACGTCGGACGACGTCACGCAAGCGCCGAGAGGTCGTCGCCCACCAGGGAGGCTCCACCCAGTACTACCAGTTCAGTCGAGGCCACCCTCAATGTCTCTAGTCATCTGGTATCGTTGGTCGCGATTTCCAAGGATCGCACATCTACTCTAGCAGTGGAGTCTACTCTCAATGCCAAAGCCCCTAGCTTCAAGCCACCGACGCCTCCCAGCGCAGAGAAGGCATCTTGAACTCCAACAGTCGTCATGGCTACCCCTCTGTCTGATTGCAGGTTGCCAGTGATGCAGGACACTATAGTAGACATGTGAACAGCTCTTCCTGGATGGGCAGATGATGCCACACAGTCAACCATCACCTCGGATGTGACCACCAGGAGAAGTAAAACAGTGTAGTGCAGATGTACTAATTCAGGATGTTTTCAGGTCTACCACTACGCCCGATGCCGTGACCTGTGCCCAATATGTCCTGACCTTATGAGGGGATGCAGTTGCTGAGCCACCGACAGAGTCCGCAGTTGTCCCGACGCCGACCTTTGTTCCGACGTCGGCATCCCGGGAGGTGGGCGCCATGCCTGAACCACTGCCTCTACCGGGATCGCTGTGGAAGGTCCAGACCTCAATCGTTAGAGGACGAGAAGGGTCACCTGTAGCAGCTTTTACAGCATCCGAACTAGTCAGCAACATGGCACTTGATCCAGATGCCGAGGACCAGAAAACCACCGAAGTGGGCCGCTCATCTTTCAGTTCACTGCTGGCAGCAACGCAGATCACAGACAAGATCGACAAATGTCCACTACGGATTCAGCCGCTCCACACCTAGCAGGCTATCTTAACTGTGGGTCATTTCAAAGAGACTCCGTGGCGGCCCCCAACTCGCGTTTCCTGGCCTTTGCAACACCATGGAAGTGTGGACGACCAGCAAAGACATCAAGAACACCGCAAAAGTGAATTTTGTGCGACAACAAGAGAACTTAAATAGCCACCATCAGATGCTATCCATTCATTAGCAGTGCCACTTTGTGCGAGGCCACCCTCAGTGAGTTACGTAATTCCAGACATTTTTTGAATACTTTCGAGCATTCCCCCTCCTGTCAAGAAATTAGAAATTATTGAGGCTCATGCCTTTGTTTGCATCTATATAGTTGCTCCTGCAATTCCTAAGTTATGTAACTGAGTAAGCAGCATAAGTAAGAAGAGAATGACTAGTCAAATTTCCACAGTGAGTTGTTTATAGTATGTGGGCACTGGGACATGTTAATCTGTGCCACGTGCTTCGGACATTAATAAGAAGTCGTCAGGCGAGTGATATCTTCAAGACGCTATTGTTGTAAATATGAACAGAGACAAAAAAAAAAGACAATACAAGTTCTGTATGTTGCCCGTTATAAACTTTAAAATGTCATCATACTTAAGGGTTATATTGAGTCACAATGATAACCTAATTAACCTTGCATTATGTAACATCAAGTTTAAAACTTTGCTTTTTTAAAGACCTTTAAAGTCGTATTGAAGTTTTCCAAAAAGTGTCGCAATGTTGTGTTTAATCAACTTTATTTTATACAAGTATTGTTGTAAATAACATACTAACGTAAAGAAAGCTATCTTGAAGTGTGTAAACTAAACTTAAGCATTATGCAAAAGAGTACCTCAATTTAAATCTGACAGCAATAATGAATACTTGTAAACTTGTTTAGCTTCACTTTTAGTCAGTAACTAGAGACATTAAACCATAAAGCTGAAAAAGATTGTGTGAAGAGAACCAGAATGTTTTCAATTGTGAAATATTGATTTCTTACTATTGTTGAGAGCGTAGGTGCTGTATCTTTTTCTTATTTTGATGTAAGTGATGCCATACATCATTTGGGATAGTTAACTTCACAGAAACTACACTTGATGCAAAGCTTTACCAGTCTGCTGAGTCCGGGAAGCACTCATTAGACTACACCCCTTAGTTTACTGTTAAAAGCACACTTAATTTTTCCTGCTGTGCGACATGTAGGAGGCTAGGGTAGAAACCAAGGATATCACCGTACAGGCGGCCACAGCAGAGCTTAGCTGACACTGACCGAATGAGTGCGGTATTTCCGTGGCAATTTTTATTATTTATCTTATAAATTATTGCTTATAATAATAATTTATTAGCCCCCCCAAGTGTCTGTTACTACATATTCCGTGTGCAGACCACCAAGTATCTTGTGTTATTTTTTCTTTCCCAGCCTTGCTGTGGAGTTTGTCCGAAATCCAATGTAATATTCATTTTGCTGGACTGCAAGCAATAATGAAAGAGGTCCGCGGCATACTGTTTGTTTCCCCACGCGACTTGACGTACTCAATTAAAATAGGAGTAATAAAACACAAGGAGCTCAGTTTAAAAGACGACTCACACAGCATAGCTTGGAATGGCTGTAATCCTATTATTTCTCGTATGAAAAGAGACAGGCTATGCTATGCATACAAAAGAGAGAGACGGAAATGTCTGCTGCTGCCGACTGCTATGAAAGGAAAATAAAAAAGTAACTTCACACATATGCCGCCCGGACTTCCCCAATCAGCTGATTCTACATGCTGCCCAAGGTCAAGTTCATCAGCGGGGGTTTACAGGTACAGATCAGCGGATGCTACAGAAGCAAAACCAGGAGAGAGGAAAGAATTGCTGTTGTGAGGACAGTCCTACATTCTCTCAAAGATATTCCTTTCTCCACCCAAGTCATCCTGCTGAATGAACTTAAGTGAGCGAGAGACAGATTGTCTCTGCAGGGACACTCCCAAGTCCTTCTCAGGAGGAATTTGTTTCTCATCTCTCTCAAGAATGAGCCTCAGTCGCAGTGGAGAGGGGGCGAGTTGACGGATGATGCACTGGCAACAATGGTTATTAAAAGACTTCAACTCATCAGCATAGCATGCATTGCATCTGAGACAACGGAGTTTGTAATTGCTGGATGCCACATGACCCCAGCTTATACTGTTTACCATAGCAAGGATGGATGTTCCAGCTCAGCTGTATTGTATTATTCACCGATCCACCGAGCTATGCACAGAAGGCTCCTAGTACCACTGCCCATTGCTATATGGCTCTTGCAGGATGTTTCGTTGCTCTCTTTCTTCTTTCTCCAAGCCGGCTGGTGACGTCAAGCCACCCCCTGCTCAGCGCAACCCCTCGCCGCCAAGATGCCAGCAAATGATTCCTGAGGCAGCTGCCCAGTTTAGTATTGTGGTGTGTCACTGGTTCACGTCGCTAACCTTTTGTGCCCCGTGTCCGAGTGGAGAGAAGTACAGAAGATGAGGCAGCAGCACAACATGAGCGACAGCTGGGTGGCGACGTATCAGTTCTAAAGCCAGGCCGACAAGATGATATTCTTCGGCATGATGTTGTGTGACACTAGTTGTGGTGTTTTTCCTCATTTATCGAAGAATGATCTGTATTACTGACCTAGACTCTCGGTGCGGCTCGAGGTTTGTTGAACATCCCAGATGGTCGCCTTGGCTGTATTTAAGTGTGACGAGCCTCGTGGCTGGGAGTTCTTGAGTTGGAGTGGCTGAATGGACGACTGGTGGGATTTCGAGCATGTTGTGGGAAGAGGGAGGTAGCGACTGCGAGTGTTAACGTTGTGAAGGGCGTGGCTGGAGCCTGGACTATTGGATCAAGCACGTGGGTGAAACACATTATAACTGATGGAAACAGATAGACTAAATGCATGATAGTTATGGGTATGAGTTAATTGACTCTAATCAAGAGACACATTAAGAAGTACATTACTTAAAGTTGAAATAATCATTAAATAGTGCACGTACTGTTAAATAGAAAGAGTAAAAGTGGAGACAGCTAATTGATGTACATAATAGGAGCGTGAATAAATTAGAGATCAAATTTTAGTTTCTTTTATTTATTTATTTTCATTATTAAGACGTCCATCCCTTACGAACTCAGATACCTACACCCTCAGGTGTCATCTTTCACATGTAACACTGATGTCGGAAGTAGGTTGGAGGCAATTATTATTTATTCAATTGTAAATAAAATAAGGCAGTAGGTTAGTAATTAGTGATATTAGGACTAATTAATTATTGTAATTGCTGTAGGTGAAAATAATTAGTTCTGTTTCATACAACTGTAGGAGTGAATGTTAACCAGAAGAATGTCAGCAGAACTGGAAGCAATGTGAGCATTATTTGAGGGGCTAGGTAGCCAGATGTTTAGTGTGAGCACAAGTGTAAATAGGTTGAAAGAAGATGTAAATAACCAAATTAGTTGTGTGAATGAGACTAAATACACTAATTAGTTGTGTGAAAGAGAGAGTGAACAAAACTGTAAATAACCTAATTAGTTCAGTAATTGTAAGCCTGAGCGAGAATGGAAATAACAAAATGGACTCTGTAGTTAGGAAAATAAAAGGTTACTTATTAGCGAGTTTGTGAACATAAGAATTGACTGTGTTGCTGGAAAAATTGACAGTGTGAATGAAAGAATGGGCAGTGTGACAGATCATCAGTGCTTTAGAGAACAAACTGTGCGAGTGTCTTCAACAACGAAGTTCCACAGCCACCATATTGGCAGACGAGAACAGTTACGAGGCAGTGCAAGACATCACCAACACAGCGACCTAGGAGGATAGCAAACAGCTCAGCAGCATTGGTGCTGTGCAGCTGGCAGTGGGTAAGGGGGTATCCCCCCCCTCCCCAGCGATCGCCCGACAATATGGAACGATACTGTTTGACTACAGTAATAGGTTAAACCACATCAGTTAAAGATAAAAGCAAAGTGAACTTAAAGCTTGGTGTCATAAGCATAGAGCATAATGTTTACATAGGTGAAATAGATTTCGAATTTCTTTTGGGGCTTAATGTGCTACATAGACTGGGGTTCTGTATCAATACTCGACTTGATGTGTTTCAGGTAGGCAATACAGAGTTGCGGGTGTCAACATGGCATGATTTACCCTCCCCTGTTACTTGTCCAGTAGTATGTGGTCAACCGACAGTTCTGCCTGCTTCTAGTGGAATTGTCATTTCAGGCAGATTTCAAAGACAGTTTGTCAGGAGTTTGGGTCTGATTGAGCCAGAACAGAATATTGGTGTCCTTTCAGGTAAAGTTGTTAGTAAGAACTTTGATCTCTTCTAATTCCGACAATTTTCCAGTTAGAATGACAAATCTGTCCGATAGTGACATTCATGTTGAGGAGGGGGCCGTGAAAGGTGTTTGCAAGCAGGTCACACAGGTACTGCCTAATGTTCCAGATGATTCTAGAGTAGAATGAATAGAATTTCCTCTACCAGACATATTGAATGTACTGCTCGAACGAACAAAAAAAATCTTATCTGGCGACAGCAGAAGGCTGTGTCTGAATTACTGTAGAGAAATAGAGATGCCTTCTCGTGTGGACCGAATGATCTTGGAAAGACTAATGTGACCTGCCATCACATTGATACAGGAGATGCCGGGCCTATTAATCAGCCACTAAGACGACTGCCACTATCTTCACATGAGGTGGTTGATGTTATTCTGAATTAAATGAAGGAGTTAGATGTTATAGAAGCATCAGTTAGCCCATGCTCGACACCCATTGTACTTGTTAAGAAGAAACATGTCTTTCTGAGGTTTTGTGTAGATTATCGCCAGCCTAATAACTTGACAAAGAAAGACTCTTATCTGCTTCCAAGGATAGATGACATTAAACAGTTTGGCAGGTTCACAATGGTTTTCCACTTTGGACATGAAGAGTGGGCACTGGCAGTGCGAGGTGTCTCTAGAGAACAAAGAGAAGACTGCATTTTGTGTTTAAGGGAAAGGAACCTGGTAGTTACAAGTTATGCCTTTTGGGTTATGTAAAACCCCTGCCATTTTCGAACGCCTGATGAAAAATCTTTTTCCCTTACATATTTGTCAGGTTTACCTATATGATGAAGTTGGGACAGGAAGGGCATTTGAGGAGCACCTATCACGATTAGAGACTGTGTTCCAGAAGGTGGCCAGAACCAACTTGAAACTGGTTCCTGAGAAGTGTCACCTGTTTTAAAAGAAAATAACTTTCTCGGCCCATGGGACTGAAACAGACCCCGAGATGACCAAAGCAATAAGAAATTGGCCGACACCAACTGACAAGACTGAAGTGTGGAGTTTTCTGGGACTATGTGCCTACTACCGTCGATTTGTACCTGGGTTTGCCACGATTGCCACGTCACTACATGAACTAACTGGGACAAAAAGGAAATTTCATTGGACCACTGAGTGTGAAGATGCTTTTAGTAAACCAAAGAAAAATCGGGTATCTCCTCCTGTCCTGGGTTTACTGAAAAGTGAAGGTGTATTCATTTCGGACACTGATGCTAGTGATGTAGGCATTGAAGCTGTGGTATCTCAGGTTCAAGATGGTAAAGAAATACCACTAGAATACTTCAGTAAGGTATTTCATAAGCCTAAGAGAAATTACTGTGCTGTACGCAGTGAGCTTCTGGACATGGTAAAGGCAATTTCACACTTCCACCCCTACCTTTATGGCAGAAATTTTATTCTAAGAACCAACCATGCTTCATTACACTGGCTAATAAAATTTAAGAACTCCGACGGTCAAATAGCCTGGTGGATACAGCATCTTCAAGAATATGACTTTGAAATACAGTACAGATCTGGATGCCTTCACAGCAATGCAGATGCACTTTATAGAAGGCCATGTGATACTTCTTGTCATTGCGAACATCAGGAATTAAAGAGTGGCGAATCGCTGAAGTTACTGAGTACAAGAATTCAAGCTTCTTTATCTTTCGATGGGACACCTACCTGGAGTGTTGATGATATTAAGGAATACCAGCTGAATGATACCACTTTGCAGCTATTATTGAAGTGGAAAGAAGCTGCCTGTCGGCCAAAATTGGAAGAATATCTAGTCTGAGCGTGGCAGTCAAATCATTTTAGGCACAGTGGAATTCCCTCATACTGCAGAATGTTTTACTTTACAGATACTGGGAAAGTAATGCTGTTACACAGTTACAATTGGTCCTTCCAGAATGCCGGGTTCCAGAAGTCTTCAAAGAACTGCATAATGAGGCAGTCAGTGGGCACTTTGGTGTTGATAAGATACTTGATAGAATTAGACTGAGATTCTACTGGCTTCACTGTCGGGAGGATGTTGAGAAATGGTGCCGATTGTGCGACACCTGCACTGCGAGGAAGGACCCAAGGACCAGAGGACAAGGTTACCTCCAGAAATACAATGTTGGAGCCCCGTTCGAAAGGATGGCAGTAGACATTCTGGGTCATTTGTCTGCCACAGAGAGAGGTACTCTCTATCTACTGGTGGCTCAATATTATTTCACTAAGTGGCCTGAGGTCATCTACCCCCCGAACTAGGAAGCATGTACTGTAGCCGAGGCACTCATAGGAAATGTATTTTCGAGGTTTGGGGTGCAACTAGAACTTCATTCTGTTCAGGGAAGAAACTTTGAAGTGGTGGTCTTCCAGGAGGAAACAAAAATTCTGGGGATGAAAAAGACTAGGACTACAGCCTTACACACTTCATCGAATGGAATGGTCGAGGGGCTTAACCACACTCTTGAGCAATACATGTCAATCTTTATGGCGGACAACCAAAAAGACTGGAATTCAAAGGTGTCATTGTTTCTTCTTGCTTACCGCTCAGCAGTTCAGGAATCCACAAGGGTAACACCATCAAGGATGCTGTTTGAAGGAGAGCTACGCCTCCTCAGTGACGTGCTGTTTGGCTGACCAACAGAAGAGGAAGTTGCAGCCCCTGATTATACCATCGAATTATGTAACAGACTGGTTGGCATTCATGATTTTGCTCGACAGCACCTCAGAATAAATAGTGACAGAACGAAGACGCGATATGATAGGAGAATATCGGGAGAGGTATTTCAAGGACAACTGGTGTGGCTGTACAACTAATGGAGGAGAGAAGGGTACTACCCGAAGCTACAGAAACGCTGGGAAGGCCCCTACAGGATTCTGACTAAAATCAGTGATGTTGTCTTTCGGATTTGTTGCTAAGGATCTCGAGCGAAGCCGAAGGTTGTCGATATCGATGGTCTGGTGCTCTACGAAGGTCCTGACATTGCAGAGACTGTTCTGGACGAACAGATTTGAGGAGGGGGCAGTGTGGCGTGTCACTGGTTAACATCGATGATCTTGGTGTGCCCGGCGCCCAAGTGGAGAGGACAGAAGATAAGATAGCAGCACAGCGCGGGTGAAAATCGGGCTGTGACGTATCAGTTTCAAAGATAGGCCAACAAGATGATATTCTGTGGTACGACTGTGTGACGCTAGGCTCTCGGCACGACTCGGAGTTTCTTGAACCTTCCAGATGGTCGTCCTGACTATTAAGTGTGACGGGCCTCTTGGCCGGGAGTTTTTTTGAGTTGGATTGACTGAATGGACGACTGGTGGGATTCCGAGCGAGCAGCTTGGTCAGCTGTGGGTAAAGGAAGGTGGTGATTACGAGTGTCAGTGTTTTGAAGGACGTGGCTGGAGCCTGGACTATTGGATCAAGTGCACGAGTGAAAGACATAGACTGAATAGATGCTAGTAATGGGTATGAGTTAATTTACTGTAATCAAGAGCTACATTAAGGATATTAATTAAATTTTAAATAAACATTAAATAGTGTGCTCACTTTTAAATAGAAAGAGTAAAAGTGGAGACACCTAATTGATGTTGTACATAATAGCAGAGTGAATAAATTAGAGATGAAATTTAGTTTCTTTTATTTATTTAGATTATTAAGACCCCCATCCTTTACGAGATCAGATATGCCCTCAGGCATCACCTTTTACATGTAACAATATAAAAGGAGAGCCGATCTTCGACTCTCAGCCAGACTTCAATCTTCCATCGCATGCCTTGCCAGAAATGACCAGCCTGATTAGTCTCAAGCTTTTGCTTTCAAGCTCCCTCTTCACTGCACTTTCAGTGCCGAAGAGACGCCTTTCCTCGGTCTCTAACTAAGAGCATTCCTTCCATGCCCTGCTTAGTAAGTCAAGCGCCGTGCCAAGGAACGAAACTTGGTCATCTATACCCCTATACACTGAGGCCCCTCTGGGCAACAATACAATAGGGAGTCAGATTTATTTCAAGGTTGTTTTCACAGCGCTAATATGCCCCACCCCAGAGACATGTTTTGGGTCACATCTGCCCACTCGTATACTCAGGAGGAGACACGCGGTGTCACGTGTCTATTTTATATAACGTGAAATAAACATTGTGTTTTACCCAACTCTTGAGTTCCACATCTCCATAGACTTAGCACCCTTCCCAGTTGACCTCCTCCCTGAGTGAAACACAGGTGACCCCAGGACTTTTACTCAATCGAGCCATCACATATTTTCTACCACCTGAATGCATTCACAACCCGGCCAGCCTTTCTGCATACCCAGTGACGTAAACTAGGTGTCACACATAGGCCATTCTCCATGTCTCAGCACCCAACACACACTGACCACAGAGATGTCACTCAACGAGCTGCTATGCCCAGCATATCATTTGTGTGTATGCATCAGTTGCATCAGTGCAGTGCTTAGTGCGCTGTGTAATAAGTGTACATTTCTGTTTTTTTTTGTTATGGCCTTTTTATAGTTATTTAATATATTCCAGCACAACCAGTGTCACGAGAAATGTGCTACGTGTGCTATAGGGTTATGTTCATGTTTGACGTGTGTGTTTCAGTAAAAGTAAACAAAGGTTTTTCTAGTGTAAGTTTCTCCAAATGGCATGTAATATTGTCCTTTTAATAGTGTGATATGTATTTTAATATATTTTATGTGTTTGTAATTTATTAAATTGAAATGTTCCCATGTTCCAACCACAAAGCACCATATGTGTCACAGTGTAAGTAATGCAAACCAAATTACGGTAAGTTCCATTCGAGCTACGAAATATATGGCACAAAATTTGTATTGTTACCAGGGTATTTGTGCCTAATTTTAAGAGGGTTTTATAATTTATGTTCAAGAGATATTTTCACATTCGCAGTGTTCACAAATGGCATGTAAACAAAATATAACATGTAACATTGTTAACAGTAACACAGAGCAATGAAAAATATCACGTAATATTTAACATGTCATATTCAAGGCGCAAGCTGCTTTTTCATAAATTATTATATTTTGTATGTAAGGGTTCAGTATTGGGCAGTAACACAGCCAGTGTTTTGGTAGGAGATTGAGGTTAGGTTACCGCAGAGACTTAGCCGTACATGAAGTAAGCACCAACCATGTGGTCGCCTAAACCTAACTTTTGTAACAAATATTTAAGGACAGTAAATCAGAGAACTTTCAGTATGCACACAAGAAAATTAGTCTGCGAATGAGCAGTATGTAATAATAAGTTTCATCAGGGACAATTTATTTTGCTAAAAATCAACCATAGTAAAAGTTGTATTGTGTACTACGTAAGAGCTAAGTCATAAGGTAAAGTAGCTTCATACCAGGCATAAGGAAAATAATTTTATGTAAGGAAACAAAATTTTCCGAGTCATATAACAGTGTTTTCGCCATGTATCAGGCCATTTAGAATAACCAGTGTCAGTAATTCCTATTCAAGCACAGCATAATTTGCATTTAAGAGTTTTTTCATCGGCCGTGCGGGAAAGTCGGGCCAGAGAGAAGGCTCCGTGCCAACCCCGGCAGTGAGTAACGTTATCGACTCGGAGCTGTGTGGACGTACGTGAGTGTGTCCTCCCCAGAACTTCAACTTTTTGCACAAATCATGTAGCGTATTAATAGTAACTTGTTAAATTTGGAACCATGTTTTATTTTGCTATCTGGGGAGCGTGCCACTCAATGGCCCAGTTCATATTGCACATCGATGGGATATAAGTTGCATTTTTAATTCATTATCGGCTATGCACCATTTTATGCAGTTGAAGTATACTCCTACTTTATCTAAATTAATGCTGTAGGTGCCTCCTACGATGGATTTATACCAATAAAATCATGATTGCTAGAGAATTTGCGTCATATTAATTTGGTATGGTCGTGTCTCGACCACAACTAGTTGAGCTGCTGAGGGATGAACATCACTCTTGGAGTCGCTCACTCTCCAGGAACTGCCCTCCCCTTGGATCCAGCGAAGGCGAGGTGTGTCTGCAGGTGTGTTGGGACTGTTTGCAGCTCAGATGCGTCGCCTATCCGCAACTAATCGCGTCCTCAGGTGGTGGATTGGGGTTTTCCAGGTTCTGGGAATGCCAGGAATATCACATACTGGCTTGTGGACGAAGGGGCCGATTCGACAGAGCCGTCGTCATGGGCGTCGATTACCCGGGTGGCTCAGTTGAAGATGGCAGTAGCACATCGGCAGGAGCCAGCCCAACAATCAAGCCAGGGAGACTGGGGGCAATCCAGAGGTGCTAAAACATGCGAAGTTGGCGAATCACTTATCTGCTCGATTCTGCGGGCTGTCGACTGTGGATGCGTGAGGAATGGAATTGAAGAGCATCGGACCTCGGAAGCACCCGATGGCAGCCTTCGCACCTGGGCCAGCGGATTCGCCTCCACAACTGGTAGCACCTGAATGTCCCGCCGAGCGAGTCTCACGTCTATGACAGAAGGATAGTTTGAAGGAGGGGAGGGGTAGCTCCCCGGTCCGTTACTCCCCGCCTTCACCCAAAGCGCGGAGTTCCTGGCATTGCTGCGGACGAGAGAAGATGGCGTCGGTGCCATGACTGAGCTGACCGGGTTTTTGGCGCACTCGACGAGAAGCAGGGGGGCCCTGATACAAATACTGCTGTCGATGTGGTTGTGCAGGCAGCCTGCACAGGATCATGGGCGGCAGTGTCCATCTTAAGGGCGCATGTGCCCTTGAAACATGGGCCGCAAGCCCCACCACCTCTCTACTAGTTTTTTCTGTCGTATTAAACCAATATTCAGTCCAATCCCGCTATTTCCTGTAGCATTTTCATTAATGCTCCTACACTTTGTCTTTTCTGTCGCTATGGGTTTTACTGTCTCTGTGCGGGTTTTACCATACCCCTTCTAGAATATAGTTACAGCTATAGGTACTCTAAGGGAGGTAGTCGTGACTTTAATTCCTGGCCATGGCTACCAATCCCTCTCGCCAAGATGCACGCCTCCTTCCATGAATTGCTTTCCTTTTAGACGTAAGGGGCGCAGCCCTGAGAAGCAACACGCTCCTGTCCTACCGTGGGCACACACTTAACACTTAGAAATAGGGTAGGCAAAAATTAAAAAAATTCTGGACTACATAACCTATATGGTAAAATATGCAACCATTGAAGGCATGGGATGGCCTGAACAATCCTTTCCAGTGTTCAGTAGAAGCGTATAGAGGGAGCTTTGGTATCCTCTACTAGTCAAGGCATGACGGATATAGCTTTTCATCATCTTCAGAAATATCTACAGTTAGATGACGGTGAATCAGGGAGCCATTTAAAGGCGAACGGCCCACAGCCCGCAGCAACATCATGTTCTCCACTGAGAAGACAGCTGGTGCCCACCTGGTAACTGAACCTAACCTCCATCCATACTGTCACCTAAATAATACCCTGATACCCAAACCCACTGTCACAACACCAGTAGACAGAATGGTGAAGCCTACTCACAGGTACTCAGTCTCCGAACCAAGCTTGTAATTTTGGTACTCGGCATTTTCGGCCCACTTTAGGTGCCAGGAGGGACGTTCCCTTAATTGGGAAAACTCGGCAGAGACAGATACATTGAGTAGGATTACATTCCCTGCAGTTCGTCTCATGGACACGAGAGTGTATTTTGTGTGTATCCAGATGCCTTTCTTCAGGCACAGTGGTATTAGGAAGATGGTAAAACTAACGCTGATTGCCTCCGGGCTTCTACAAGAGTGTCCTCCTCCATTGTAGCCTTCATCGACAATATGGTAACACGAGAATAGGCATAGGCCCTTCATCGTCTATCATTAACTGCGACACCAGCCATATCAAGGGAATTGTTCACTTCCCCAGTTCAAGGCAACAGAGAAGTTCCTCCCCTGGGTCCAAGAGTTCATCAGCCAGCCAGAACAGCCGACAACAATACCCATTACTTACTTACGAATCAATGTGGCTGCTCTGTCCCCGATGTCTCATCACATCGATCACATTCGGACACTCAAGTACCTGCCGCTCCCACATGCACAACTGTTAAGCATCTGCCTCATGCAAGCACAGTAGAGTCGCAAGGTCCATGTATTCCAGCAGCAGCTTGCTACTTGAAACGTAAAATCTCACTGCCAGAACCCGACTTTGTGCTCTGCCGCAAAGCTACCCGGCCAGTCCTGTACACAGAACGTGCTCCAGGCCCATGTAAGGACTAGATTACCACGAGCTCTGTTAACATAGGATGTGCTTGGCCTATCATCCGACAATACCAGTGCTGATTGACAAAGTGTTCTACCAGACAGCCGGGATGTCACGTGTCAACATTTATCTGTAGTGTGGATGCATGTCGCTTTACTGCGCATTGCACACACACCCTTTACTGTTTGACTTCGCCCCATCACCGAGCAAATAATCGCATATTGGCAAGTCATACGCCGGCAGGCAATATATCCTGTGTCTACAGGGTCAATCCCAGCTCAGAGGACAATTAGACACACGTGGATAAATAGTTACATTTGTATTGCCCACCCAAAATCCGACATGCGGTCGTCCACCCACGCCGCAGCAACTGTTTAATCCACCAAGCCACCGACACGCCAGAGCAAGAGAAGCTAGTTGGAAGGGTTGCTACATGAGAGCAGCACCATTCGCCTGATGTCGTTACTACTGCCCGAGCCTCTTGGAGAGGCGGTAAATATGTTATCAGCCTCTAGACAGGGAGATAAGAAATGGTGGCGGGCCCCACAATCCTAATTTGTACAACCACTGTGAAATGAGGCTAGCTATCCTCACACTTTTCGGGCAGCCTACAAGCAGAATATTTTTTTTATATAAGGAGATGCCAAAACGCAGCTCGACAGTTCTGTCGGCCCTCCGATCTGGACAAGGTCGATGGGCCCCAGTCTGCAAAAGACTCTCCAGCTGGTGCTCAGCGAAGAAGCAACAACAGCGATGTGACTACAATCCCATTCAAAGAGGCTATACAATCTCTCCCTCTCACCGACCAAGATTCACATGGAGAAAACCAGGCCAGAGAATTGAAAGGTCTCTCACGATGCCCAACTCGGTCAGCCATCAATGACGACTCCAACAGCCAGAGGTATTACGACGTCCTCACCTGTTCCATTCACCTCGAGTTCAATCCTTCAAACTCTGCGATAGCAGGTCGTAACGTCGTCCCTTCTGGACTGCCACCCCTACTATTGTATATCAATTTACCACATACAAATTTGAATTCCATTTTATTCTCATCCGCAGATTTGGCCACACCTGCCATAAATTTAAATTTCTGTCATATTTAAATTATTTGTTATTCCTGTACAGAACTACACATCCCCCCTATGAATCCAATGTATTAAATAAATTCGCTTGTGTTAAAACTGAATATCTCTGTTATTATGTTATTTTATCCTCAGCACATGATTTATTAATGGTAATTTTAATATTATTGGCAATATATATTATGGCTCTTTATTAAAGCGACCGCTCATGGATATATACATGTGAACCAAACTTGCTTGAATATCCTGGTGCCTGAAGAAGGTTATAGTCTGAATAAGACATGGAATCACTCAAGTATTGTCCGGAACACCCGTGTCTCCTAAGAGATCCATTCTCGAATATCCAGATTGCTAAAGCTCAGTAGCTCAATTCGTCTGCAGAAAACTGGACACTGGAGGGTTTGAACGACTCTGGGTAAAACGAGAGTGCGCCATTTTGTTTAAGGTAAAAATTTGTAACAGTGAGCCAATTGCGTTTTATTTTATACAGCAGTTGTAGTAATGCCACAAAAGAGTGGTGGACGCAATAGCCAGGTTCGTCATTTAGCCTGATGGGCATTCCAAAAAGGAATTAAACATATGACACCTAGGAAAACTCGCGGTGGATCCCAAGCATAGCACCCCACCTCGGCCGTGTATAGTCTCAAGCGAACCAACCAATATGTGTAAAATATGCACAGCAGTGGGGAAACTGATAATCGTTTACGTCCCTGCAAAACCAGCAGTTTCACGAAACTTTGCCCCAGTGAGGTAGCCAACTAGTCCCACTCCGTACAAACGCATGGGAAGCACCCGAGAAACCGAATTGTTCGTAACTGGGAGGATTCATTTCTGACTCATCTCATGGTTTTAATATTTTCATTGTCTTTATTACATTGTGACAACTGGCATCACACATTTCGGCAGCATTCACGGTGAGCCAGACCAAACTCCCTGGGAGGGAGATCTGTGTGGTAAAGCTTGCCCTGAGGTTCCATTCCTCTTCTCCAATTAAAACTCCTCCGCCTAGAAAGTGTCCCCCCAGATCTTCCAACATGGTTAGATGCGCGACCCAGTCAGGCAATCCAAATAAAGAGTCTAACGACACTTCCGGAGGAAGCTCACTTAGTTTGCAATAGAGAAGGGAATCAATGCTCATGCGCCGGATATCATCCCGTTTGAATTATTTAAAAATTTAAAATCTTCTCTCCCCTTCCTCTCCCGATAACCATGGGGAACAGATAGGAAGGAGTAGGAGTGTGAGAGTGGGTCAGTGCATTTGCTTTTTTTGAAGTCGTAGTTCAGGTTGCATAAACATTTAGAGATAAAAGCTTTTTACCACTTCGTATACAGTTTTTCTTTCGAGAATGTTTTAGAACCTCAATAAAGTTTTGCTGCGACACAGTTTGATAGAGAGTGGGAGGTGGTCGCAATGGGGTTCACACAGGTTTTCAAAGGGATTTTGGGCCATGCTATGCCCATATTTTGTCATGTTTTTGGGTCACAGGTGTAAGGAGTGGGGGAGGCACATGGCGACTTGAGTACTGAATGCCTACCGCCCACAGACAAATTACTACCAGTCGTGATGGGAGCACGATGTGCTTGCGATTACATCTTGTATCGAGTGACATTAATTAAATAACTACTGTGGTACTGTTCAGTTTCTTTTGTCTCGTGGATATGACCACTAGTGACTCTGTAGTGCTGGAAGAATGTAATTTATTATTTTGAATTTAAAAAGTAAACGGAAAAATAATCAAAGTTGGACATCTTTACTTTTTTTTTTTATAATTCTAATATGGCACCTTAAATTTTATGTCTATTTACTGAGCGAAAATGAGCCATTATGTACGGTCGTCATTTTCACGACTGCGACATTGCATATATGGCGCCCAAAATTGGGCTCGATATTAAATACACCTGATAACTCTGTATTTACAACATAGACATATAGGAACAACAAGTTAACATCAGTTCTCAACGAGAGGCGAGCGACACACCAGTGTTCCATTTGACGTATTATACCCCAGCTGTCTGGGAGAACACTACGTCAATCTGCACTAGTTTTGTTGGATGCTATATCAGGCGCATCCTATTCTGGCAGGGCTCGGGGCTAAATTTGTTCTTGCGAGGGACTGGGGTGTGTTCAGTAAACAGCACTGGCTGGGTAGCTTTGCAACGGGACACAAAGTCGGGTTCTGGCAGTGAGATTTTGTTTTTCAAGTTGTGTGCTGCTGGACATCGCGACTCAACAGTGGTAGCATGTAGCAGAGACTTAACTTAACAGTGGTGCATGTAGAAGCAGCAGGTACGAGAGTGTGTTGGCTGTGGTCTGTGTAAGCAATAGGAATTGTTGGGGGCTGTTCTGGCTGGCTGAGGAATTCTCTGACCTTGGGGTGAACATCTCTGTTGCCTTGAACTGGGGCCATAAACAATTCCTTTGGAATGGCTGGTGTCACAGTTACTGATAGCTTACGAAAGGCATGTGCTGTTATCGTGTTGATATATGGGCGAAGGCTACAAGGGAGGGTGTCAGCTATTGTAGTCGTCCAGAGGCAATCAAAGTTTGTTTTACATTCTCCCTGATAACACTGCCTTTGGAGAAATGTATCTGAATGCACACAAAAGACACACTCATATCTGTGAGGTGAAAGGCAGGGAATGTGTTCCTATGCAGTGTACCTGTCTCCGCCGAGTCTTCCCAATCCAGGTAACGTCCCCTCTGTCACTGAAGGTGCGGTGGATAAGATTAGCACCGAATTGACAAGCTTGGTTGGGAGACTTAGTACCTGTGTGTAGGCTTACCGATCTGCCTACTGAGGTATGCAGAAAGCTAGGCCAATTTGTGAGAGCATGTGGGTGGTAAAAATACATTTGGTGGCTCGATTGAGTCGAATTCCCGGTATCACCTGCATTTCCCTTAGGGAGGAGGTCAAATGGGATGGGTGTTTAGTCTATGGGAATGTGGAACTCGAGAGTGGGGTAAAACACAATGTCTATTTCATGTGATATGAAATAGACATGTGATGCCACACTACCTCCTGTGTATACAAGAGCTGTTAGGGAAGCTATCCTACGCAAAGCTGGTAGAGGTGACCCGAAACTAGGCTGACTGGGATGGGGTTGATTAGGACTTTGAAAACAACTTGAACTAAATCTGACTCCATATCATATTGTTGCCCAGAGGGGCTGCAGTGTCTAGAGGTGTACATGACCAGGATTTTTTCCTTGCCACCTTACTTGGTTTACTAAGCAGGGCGTGGTAGGAGCAATCTTGGTTAGAGACCAAGGAAAGGTGTCCCTTCGGCACTGAAAGTGCAGTGAAGAGCGAAAGTAAGCTGGGGAGCTTGGAAGTGAAGGCTTAGGCGAGACAAGTCAGGCTGATCAGTTCCAGCAACACGTGTGGTTGAAGACTGAAGACTGGTCGTTAGCAGACTGATCAGTTCTCCAGCACTAAGCTGTGCTGTGGGGACTGAAGTCTGGTCAACAGTAATCTGGTCAGTTACCCAGCGGCTGGTGGGGTGGGGAATTGAAGACTGGTCGGAAGTTGAATCTTGATACTCCTTTTATACCAAACCGGGTGACAGCTTCTGCACCTCGGCGTTCATTGGCTCGTGTCTTGAGGGCGAGGGATTGTGCTGAGTGTGGAAGGGGAGCGGGGTGGGGGTGGTGAAAGCATAGCTTCTCTGATGTGAAATCACTGGCCGGCTTGAAGAAGGATGAAAGACAGCAATGCGACACACTGCAAAAGCCATCTAGCGGTGGGCAGCGGTAATTGGTGCCTTCGGCGCATAGCTTCGGTGGGCCGGTGGATAAATAGTACAATCGCGCTGAGCAGGAAAATCCATAGTTTCCAGGATAAATAGCACAAGCTGAGGTCATGTGGCAGCCAACAATGACAAACTCAGTTGTCCCAGATGCAACATGTGCTATGCTGATGAGCTGAAGTCGTCTACTAACCATTGTTGAAATCGCATCATCTGTCAATTTGGCCCCTCTCTGCTGCAACTGATGCTCATCCTCGAGGGAGATGAGAAACAGATTCCTCCTCAGCAGGACTTGGGAGTGTCCTTGCAGAAGCAATCTGTCTCTCTCTCGACTAGTCCCATCTTAACGAGATGAGATTAGAGCTCATTCCTGAGGAGAGATAGAAACAATTTCCTCCTAGGAAGGAATTGGGAGTGTCCTCGCAGGTACAGTCGGTCTTCCTCTCGATTATTCCCATCTCAGATGGATGGGGTCGATTTCATCCTTGAAGGAGTTGAAAATTAGTTCTCCCCGGAAAGGAAGTGGGAGTGTCCTCGCAGGGACACTCCGTCTTCCTCTCACTTAAGCAACATCTCAGAGGGATGGTATTAGCCTACCCATCCTTTAGGGAAGAGCGAGAATGAATTCCCCCTGGGAAGGCCATGGGAGTGTCCCCGCACAGACAATCTGTCTCTCACTCGCTTAAGTTCATTCAGAGGGATGATTTGGGTGGAGAAAGAAATTCCTTTGAGAGAATGTAGGACTGTTCTCTCAACAGCAATTCTTTCTCTCCAGGTTTCACCATTGTAGCAACCACTACTCTGTGTGTTTCTGCTCTGTGCTCGGCAACCCCCACTGATGAACTGGACCTTAGCGGCATTTAGAATCAGTTGACTAGAGATGGCCGTGCAGCACAGGTGTAGAGTACTCTTTTATTTCCCTCTCTTTCTATTGCATGCGAAGTACAGCCTGTCTCTATCCATATGGGAGGGATAGCATTACAGCCATGCTAGGCTGCGCGGGGTTTGTCATATTTTCATCTCAGCTCTTTGTGCTTTATTACTGTTATTTTTATTGAGTATATCATGTTGCATGAGGAACCGAACAGTATGCCGTGGACCTCTTTCACTATTGCGTGCAGTCCATCAAAATTAACTTTACATTTGAGCACTGACAATCTCCACAGCAAGGCTAGGAAAGGATAAAATAAAACAAGATACATGGCGGACTGCACTCGGAATAGTAACGACACTTGGGGGCTCATAAAATTGTACTAGTAAAAAGCAATACTTTACTAAGCAAATAATAAAAATTGCCACTACAATATCTCACTCGGTCAGTGTTAGTTAAGCTCTGCTTAAGGTTCCCTTATATTTTTGTTCCCATAATGCACCCCAAAATTCTGGCAACACGATATCTGAAGTCCCCCAAAGTGACCAAGACTAAATCTTCATACAAGGAAACATATCTTGCAAAATTTAGTATAGGGTTTTAATTCCCTAGTTCTATGTCCTAGGTTGACTCAAAGAACCCTATAGTGTAATATTACCCCCAACGTGGAGAATCTGCGTCTTAGCCAGGTGATAACTCCATACCCCTAAATACTTGTTCATTTTGGTCACCACTTGAGAGAGAGATTAGAGCTCAGAGGCTTCAGCATCATCATGTGTGCATCACATGCTTCCGAGGGAATCAAACCCTGACTAGCCATCTCCAAGGCCAGCACCCAAGTTGTGATATGAAGTCATGCTGTCACCCCCACAACAGCGGCGGGCATGCAAGAGTTTGTCCTTAAATGAGCGGTGGATACTGCGTACAAATACTCTCAAACCTCTCCACCACCACCACACCAAGAGATGTCACCAGTGATGCTGTCCATCTGGAACCTGAAGGGGAGGCAGCTGAAGATAACCCAGAGCAAAGGAAGCACACAGGTACCCTCCAACCAAGAGGGATATATCTGCCAACCCTGCTCCTCCTTGAGGAGCCAGCGCCCACATAGCTCGCCTCGAGACATAGTCATAGTCCTCCTCAGGACTCTCCAAGACCTACCAGTCTTCTACCAGTTCTTCAGCCGATGACTTCTTCCCTACCACAGCATCCAAAGAGTCGTCGCTACCCCGACACTTGCCATCAAGAGTCACCACACCCAGCACATACACCACACAATGTGCCCTGGGTCCATTCAGGACTATGCGCCACAATTAGGGTCCAGTTGTTTTACAACTTCTTAATTATCAGCTCTCGTCTGCTCTTCAAGCCAGCAGGCTTCACCTGCCTTGCTCTTGTACAATGTCCGTTGAACACCTAGTGTATGTAGAGGTAGGAGGTAATAGGGGTCACCATGTTTATATTTTCAAGGGAATAAAATTAATAGACTAACTAACTTCTGCCTTTCCCTGCTCTGTAGTGGACATGTGTCTTTTTCCCAACCTGGTAAGCATCACTCTCGAAGGGGGGGCCGTGAATTGGCAACAGTTTTCTGACATAAAGTAGGACACCAGGCAGCCCATAACCAGGAAAGCACATATATCACACACAGAACAAGTTCATGGCCACCCATACTGTGGACCCGGTACATAAAGTTATCTGGTGCGCAAGTAAGGTAGAGTTCCAAACACTTGAAAGACACACGAAAAAGCATCTGGGCCAACTAAGTCAGCTAATCCATTCCATCCAGAGCGTATAAACTCACCAGAGGGGGTACCAGGCCTGACAAGACTTGACCAAGGTACTTCTGGAGTACAATTTAGCTAGGTGTTTGTTACCTGCCATACTCTACGGGAAGCATAGTAGCACATTCCATGACGTTCGCTCATCGACGAGGGAGCAGGATGAACGCCCAGAGGACAGCTGCTATCTTTACATCTCACCATCCCCGAAGTAATTAACTTACACTAGCCCTCAGCAGCAAGTCTTCATGGGAGAGAGCACAAGCTACTCTGCAATTAGTGGAGCCGGACTCCACTACCCTCCCTGCTAACCTCTTTGGCCACCCAGTCAGGGTTCCTGGAGCTGCTCACCCAGTCGTCGAACTACTCCAGCAGGAGACTCTCCCCTTGGGAGTGGTACCATTCAACCCAGAGAACACCAGTGAGGCACCAGTACCAGCCGACCATGTGCTCTTCAGCCTGCTGGCACCCCGGTCACCAGCAGGCGACAATAGAGCCAACCTGTTCAGCCGTCCACTCCAGCTGGAGCCGAAGTCTTCCATCCAGGGCCACCGTCTGCCGCAAGGGAGTGACACCAGTGGTAAGCTAGCCCGAGCCCGTGTGTCCAATGTCCAGAGTCATCACCTCCCACTCACAGACTTTGTACCAAGTAGGCACCTGACATGTCCTACATTGGATAAGGGATCAGTGCGAGTCCGACAGGTCATACTACAGATGCCTCCGCAGTAGAGTCCACACCCAACCTGCGAATCTGACCTAAACACCTGCTCTTTGACGTGACGTCCTACTTCCTATTCAATCATTCGTCAAGGTTTAATATAAATTCAAATTATATTATATATAGGAGTACTTTACAGAATTCCTGAAACTGAGAAAGAATACATAATTAGGTAATCTGCATTACAATTACAGATGCAACAAAAAAAACATGGTAAAATATTGTGGATTAAAAAAATACGTGTTAAAACATGACTATACCCTTTCAAATATTTATGTGAAAAGTAAGCTACAATGAAGCAAAAATAAATCCAAGATGAAAGGGACAACACCATCATAATATTACTACTAGTAGTAAATTTGTTTTTTGTGAAATCATTGTTTGCATGCATACACATATCTTAGCAAGTAAATATTCTAAGAATGCGACTTTTTGTTTTTATCTAACGCCATATGGCTTTACTTGTATCATACTAAGTGTAGCCAATCTGGGGGCTTTCAACACGTTTAAGTGTCCCAATTACAGATCTAATTCGCAGAGTACAGCACACTGACAGAACCACTGCAAGGAGTGCGTGTTTGTATCGTCTGCATCGTTACCTTGCTTCTGGGTCTTGAATGTGCAAAACAGCTCCAGGTACACACAAGCTGTAAGTGTGTGTGTGTGTGTGTGTGTGTGAGCGGTGCGTGCGAAGGAAGGTGTGACATGTACCTGGTAGCTAGAGGCTGGCTGGCCAGTGTTGACAGAGAACATGCGCTGTAGAGTGCACAGTGCAGCATGGTAGTGGCCAGTGGCATGCAGGAACTGTGGGCTCTCAGGGTAGAGCAGTAGGAGAGCCAATCCACTTGCAAGGCTGGGCAGACTTAGCAGTGCCATGAACAACCGCCATGAGTTGTACACAAATTGCGGGCTGCGGTACACCCACGACAGCGGGATCACAACCCATGCCAGCGCTAAAACACATGTCACCGACACCTTTTCTTTTACACATTCTCTCCTAACTTGAGTTTACAATACAAAACAAGACGGTACTGATTTATCTAATGAGTTTACTTCCCTCAACATGGGTACAATTGGTTCTTAAATAATTTCTTAAAAGCTCAGTCGGTAGGTAGGACATAAAAATTCAATTTTTTATTATGGTGCTAACATACAAAATGGCAGAGTAAGTGAAGAGATTTGGGCGTCTCATTAACTGCAAGACTGTACGAGCCAGAATGTGGCAGAGAAATGAGGCTCTGTATAGACACATTTGGTTATTGTAATTGATGCTGCTAGCATACACAGTTAATTGGGTATTTGTTTGTCAGTAAAATATGCTGAGCCAAAATATTTATATAACCACCATTTTAAAAATAAGTGACTGACCTACTTAAAGCATAGCAGTTTAGACCACCTGCTGCAGTGGAATGGTTTGCCAAATCTAGTAGGAATCCGTCAATTGTTTCTCAAGACATTACACAAAAATTTCATTTTTTTTATTTGGCATGTCTTACAAAATGACGGACAATGATGCTCTATGTATATACATATTTGATAGTTGTAATATAAACACTGCCAACATACAAACTTTAGTTGGAATTGATTTCATGGTTTCGATGATATAACATTTTAAGCTTAAATGACTATATGGCTGCCGTTTTGAAAAAAAAAAGTATCTGACATACCTGAAACATGTAACTTAACATAATCTGCCGCAGTAGGCGTACTATTTGTTTCCCAAATTTGGTAGTAATCAGTTAATTGTTTACTGAGATATGACAGTAAAACTTTATTTATTCATGTGGTGCTATCTTACAAAATGGCTGATAAAGTGGCTATGTGTTGACATATGTGATGCTTATAATATATATGTTATAATATACATGTAAGAATATATTATTTGCATTTATCTGACCTGTCACAGTATTACTTACATACCAATTTGGGTGAAAATTGCTTTGATAGTTTCTAAAATATAAATGTAATATCTATATTTTTATCATTTGTAGCTATATTTCATAATGGCGAACTAACCACAATATATAATTCAAAATATTATGCTTACATAATGCTATGCCAGCATACAAAATTTGATTTAAAATGGTTGAACAGTTCCCAAGATACAACATATCACCTCTTAATATTAAAATGACTGCCATTTTGAAAGCAATTGACTGGCATGGTCAAAAACTACAAAAGTCAGGTGTCCTTACTAAGTACTATATATATATATATATATATATATATATATATATATATATATATATATATATATATATATATATATATATATATATATATATATGTGTGTGTGTGAGTGTGTGTGTGTGTGTGTGTGTGTGTGTGTGTGTGTGTGTGTGTGCTGAGGTTGGTGAAATTCGGTTCAAGCATTGAAAAATCGAACGTAGTTCCATTTGCGAGAACCATGGTTACTGCATTATTCTGAACATATACAATTTGTTTTATTGTAAACCCAGTTTTAACCCTCTACTCATGACTGCCAACCAGTTTATTCAAAAAATATTTGTATTCAAACTTCAAAATTTTCATGTACATATTTACAGTATTCATTTAAAAAAAAACTTGTTTTGTTGCTCTTCTCAAGATTTAAAGCAAACAACAAAATTATTCTGATAACAAGCATGTGGTACCGTAAAAGAACACATTTCCGTATAATTTACTACATAAAAAATTAAAACTATACTCTCTTTGAATCTAACCTTTGAAAAATTGCCCAGTTTATTACGTGTTGCATTGTTGACTAAATATTTCATATATCACAAGCTTTTAATGCATCCATTAACATAAAATGACCTTATTTTCTGTTACCTATATTTAAGATTTACTTATATTTTATTTATAAAATGTAACATTTTAATCAATACGAATAAAAACTGAGAAAATAGAAGTGTTGGTAATGGCTACCAAGAAATAGTTCTTATGCAAAATATTATTTAAATGAGTGCGCACTATTGCAGTGTGTTGCTTCTGTGGTGAAATATTCTATACTTTCATACCCTTGCGAAGTCCTTGACTCAAGGACGATGCAAGGCTGGAATCACACTAATCCCAAAAGAAACTGACCATCAAAAAGAAACAAGGCACAAAATGTAAGCAAGTTTATTTCATTGAGCAGGGCAGTAATATGAGTAAACATTATAAAACACCTTAAATATGTTAACATCAGCTGTTTCCCCCAAGCCCGTTTGACCGGCATCCCCGCGACCACTACAGGGAGCAGCACTCTACTGGGCGCTCGTGCGCACCGGTTCAGCAGTGCACCACATCAGTCAAAGGAATTTGCTACTTTACGAATGCAGTGAATAGTGGTCATTTTAAGTGCTCGTGATGTGAGCACAAGTGCAGCGCAGAGCAGTGCAAAGTGCAGTGCAACCACGTGCGCCCATGAGCACGTGTCTTGCATGTAGATCCTGGGAAGTCAGGATAAAGTTAATTACTCATTAAGTAAGGAACAATCAAGGACGCCAAGACACGCAACATGTAAAAGACCAGCACTAATGTATTTTAAGTGCCCCTGCGGGCTTCAGTGCACTATTTCTTGTTTTTCTTTACTTTTCATCCAGTGTTTAATGTGAATTATAGGATTTCTGTGTCACATGTAATTATTTATGCAAAATTTATGAGTAATTAAACATGTATGGTTTTTGAAGTGTTTTTGTGTGTAGGAAAATAGTCTGCACGGCCTGCTTGCCCGCGAACCTGGCCAGTCCGCCGTGGCGGAAAGTTTAGTCATTCTACTGTGTCTCGAGGAGTCGGACGTGTGGACTGACGGTTACATTCGCACGCTTGGGCGGCATATCAACATTTTTAACTAATCACTTTCACTGCAAGAGACTTTAGATCACCGGAACATCGTGTGTTTTTGCCGCCCAAGACTTCTCTGCTCCTCCCTTACCATGGAATAACATTGCCTGGGAAGGCTTAACTTTTCACATTAATTCTTAGTGGCCACATGCCTTTTATTAGTGTAACCCTACTGGCAGGTAAAGTCCGGAAAGTGTTTTGTAAGTTGTTTCCTGGAGGAACATTGAAATAAAACCCAGTGAATTAACATACGGAGTCTGCATCCTCATTTGGGTTGCCTACGGGCAATAGGGGCACGTTCCCCCACCTTTCCTGCCTTTTTATCTTCGTGTAACTAAATATGGGTATGTGAGTCGCCCTGAGACCTCACTGCGTAGAAAGCATAGTACAGATATGTATTTTTATTAATCACGATGGATGGAGCACCAACTGAAGGAGATCGTCGTGGCTGTTGGCACATGACCCTGGAATGAAGAGTCAGCTCTACATCGCCGATTTGGCATTGCATCCCACAATGTCTGGCGCCCACAATCAGCATTGAAGGTTTGGTGAAAAACCATGGGAAAATTGCTACCCAAAATTCCCAAACCTTAAAGTTTTCAAGTTTGCTCCACCAGCCTACCGTCAATGTGGAATACCATCTTTTATTAATTTCAATTTTTTTTCTCTTTTCTCTTTGGTTTCTACAAATAACACATTATAGGGAAAGGACGCCATATGTGTGTATCATAATAGTTAATATATGAATTAAATTTATAATTACAAATATCTCTTCTAGAAAAATTCTCTCAATAATTTTCTGCCACAATGCAGCTATATTAATAACACTTTCCCAGTTACTAGAAATAACCAACCAGTATAAAATGTCTGGTTAAAACCAAAGTAAAAGGTAAATTCCACTACAAACATATTTTAAAAATTCAATATGTTTAACTTTAGAATATTAATTTCTTGGCTCCCAGGCCATCCACAGCCATACTGAATATACTGACTTTATTGCCAGTGAAATTCCAACCTGATAAATTTCATAACACCTCATTTTCCTGGCTATACGACCATTCACAGGCCATGCTAAATAAACTGCTTTATTACCAAAGAAATTTCAACATGAAATTTATATAAAATATTTTTAAGGCAACAATATTTCACTGGCTAACCAACTATTCCAAGGCCATACTACATAAACTGCTTTTAAATTCATTCTCTAGGCAAAATTTGCATGTGTGGACCAACAACCCATTTATTTTTAAATTGCCATATCGTCTTCCAATTAAACCTGCCTGTTACTATCAAGATTTATTTCACCATTTAATCTCTGGCCTTTTTTCAACATATGGCTGCAATAAAACATGAAGAATAAATAAATAAATTTATTTATTTATTTATTTAGAATCCAAGCTAGATTGACATGCCTGCCCTTCAAACTCTATACTTTCAAAACAAAATTTTCTCCTCGTATCCAACTGACCAAAGCAACTGCTCACGAATGGCAAGCCTTAACTTCCGAAGAGAAAATTCTATGTGAAAAACCTCAGGTTTCTGCACCAAACGAGTTTAGCAACCATTTTTCTGAAGTATAAATTGTTTACTAAGATTCCTTATTAGATGCATATTTGCAAAAATACTAAGACTTTGAAAATTTTAAGCCCTTCCGGGCACCTAGCCTTACGTCAAAGTGACGCCATGACCTATATCACTTGCAGAGTCCAACATTTTTAATGGAATAAAGCTTTACCATCACATAACTTAAGTGGATGCTCCCTCGAGGCCGAAGCATCTGACCTCGAACAAACATTTACTCACAGTATTTATACAAAAATTTCTCAATGTAGAATTAGAGGGGAGACACCAATCAATCCCCAATCACAAAACAATAATATTCAGCTTTAAATAATCCACCAATTGGGGTGTAGTTTTCCAAACTAGGGAACAACACCTTCATCACTCGGTAGTGGAGAAAATCTAAGTTCATTATGCTGTAGAGGGATCTTCATTGGTATGACCAATCCCAGCCATTTTCTTGGAAAATGGCCAAATAAGGTATACACTGAGTCACAAATCAGAGTGAGGGACGTCGTTTCAAACGGCATGCTAAGCCAGCATGCATGTGATATAACAACCGCATAATGGCGGGAGGGCGATGCCAGTGCTCCACCTCCCATGTATGTGGATGCTGGTACTAACCCCATCAGTTGTCGGAGCCATGACACCACCTGTTGCATCGATGCAGGATGGGCATTAATTATTATCAGTGCCGTGAAAAGGGTTTCCCAGCTGCGCCAATGTCAACGTGCAGCAAACAGGTTTGCAAATCTATAAATTGTAAGTTAATTGGCAGAGTTCTTTAAATAAATTGTCCATTTTTCACTGTGGTAATATTCCGTGCATGCAGGAAACGAGCATCGTACGTTGCTCAAGTTGAACGGTGGCGCACAGGAGACAACAAATTCACGTAGATTTTAGATGCAGTTGTTTCAACTTGGTTAAGCTTTGTTTGCATGCTGCGGAGGTATAATATGAAAGTTGAGCTTTAGCAGGTCAGGCTTCAGAGTAATGTTGGAAGTAACCATGAATGAGCTATAAATTCAATATTTGCTATAAACTGCTCAAGCAAAGTCGTATATATATGTGTAAGAATTTCCATACTTTTGGCGTACGAACCGTACAGCTGTAAATTTTCTGTAAATCTGTGCAGTTGGTAACGCTGCCTGACTGCAGGCTGTTCACCATAAACCAAAAACTTTTCAAAGCTCTGTTTAGTTTCTGTCCATCATTCATCCAAGTGTAAACATGGCATTGTCAGGAATGCAATCAATGCATTAGTAATATGCTAATGATATTTATTTTGTATATAACAAAGAACATTAACTTCAGTGGCTACAAATATAAACATTACACTTGCTACACAACACCAAGTCTTAAAAACAACTTTACTGATTCGCTGCCATCTTGACTCTGAAAATGCATTACATTGTGTACTGTAAAATCATCTGTAAAATGTTCTGACACTCAAGTCGGTATTGGACCTGCTGACCTCGGATCATACTATATCATCTGTAATCGCCTTATAACATTTGTATTTCAGCCTACATTATGCATCCCAGTCAACATTTATTTAAACGGGAATGTTCCCAGCTTTCTTACTAACGTGTCACTTATGTGGTTCTATGTAAACTAACAGATCGAAAATGTATGTTCTGGCACATGGGATATGTCTGAGTAGTGAAAAGCTGGGTTACTAACCCATGGCGATGGCCAAGTAGTTTGCCAAAATTCGCCTTCTACCCATCAAATATTTCTCGTTGTGCACTCAAAATCTTTCAAAATAGCACTGTTGTTCACTGGAGCTGACTGCTTGGTCCACAAATCACAAATTTGGATTCAAGGCCCCTTGATGTGAGTCAAACCCAGTGGAAGGGTGGGTACATTTGTTTAGATTGTTGACACGACCACCATATTGAATTTTTGTGACTTTGATCTTAAACCCAAATAACCTCAAAACAAAATTTAAAAAGTCTTAGAAAAATGTTTAATTAAAAATTTAAATTTAATAAATTATAAAAAATCAAATACACAAATATTAATTCAACAAAACTTTATAATTGCGAGACTTAATACCATATGGTATTTTCCAGCTCCCAGCAGCCATCCATTGAACTCGTTTTCTTTTTTCGTTGATTTTACCATACCTTTAAGTTTAGCATAGAAACACCTGATGTGTACAGGGAAAGACAGATTTAGCTGCAGGTCGTGTCTCTCCCTGTGTAGAGATTGACGGGGTGTTAAATTTTACCAGGAAAAGTAGGCGAACTGGGACAGTTGTTGCTCCCGAATCTTTACTTTAACTTTACAGGCTGGTGTGTCTCAATATGTTCACTCGTGCGATTACTGTAAGAAGTGCAAACTAACTCAGCAAGCTAATTTTGGCCAGTCAGTGGCGTAGGTGCCCGAGGGACAATGGGAGGGTGGAATTTGAACGGGTTTAGGCATCTCATTCTGTCTAAATAGGGGAATATTTGTATATAGGGGAATTTGAATTTGAATTATACTGGATCTTTCACTTAATTTGTATTACCCTCACATAATATGAAGGCCCCGAAAATTGTCAAGCCACTTACTGATCACGCGTGGAATATTTATGGCTCGTCTACTGAAGTGCTAACAGATAATGTGCTTTACTTTCAGTCCTTTGTAGTTCAAGGACATGTGTCTTTGTTGGCCCATGGAACTTAATACTTAGATTCCTTATTTTCCCAAGGGAAACCAGGTTGAAATATTTGACGAGACATCAAGGTCTTCCTGATGATTTTTTATAATCAAGAGCAAGTATAATGGGATAAGAACCTGGACTTTATTAACATGAAGTTTAATGATGCTTGACACAATTCGATGGGGGTTTCTCCATCTTCACTCTTCTTTGTTCGTCATCTCAGCTACCCCCTCCTTAATATAGGGAACATCCCATCTCAGCAATCCCCTCCTTAACATCGGGAACATCCCATCTCAGCTACCTCCTCCTTAACATCGGGAACATCCCATCTCTGTCCTCCATCTTCTCTCAGTGACACCAGCTGTGTTCGTCTGATGGGAGGAAGTGGTGTTTCACAGGTTCGACACTGCTAAGAACGAGATTGTGTCTCAGCTGGACCAGCCTATAGTTCCCATCCCCTTCAAAACAGGTGACCTGGTCCTGTGTAAGAATGTGGTATTGGCTGATACTAAAATGTATACGTCCATTTAGAACTGCTATGTTTATGGGAGCAGATACTGTGCTATTGAAACATTTGATACGTCTCTTAGTTTCCCCGAAGCTCACGTTTCCTATGTGATGCGTAATTTGTAACATTTATATAATTAGCAGACTTTAACTGGTTATTATTTTGTTTGTATATAATGGAAGATTTATTTTAAGCACATAATGTGCTTCCACCCGTTATTTTTGTTAGTATTCCTGTTCCTTATGCCTCGTTTGCTGGCTTTCTTTTGCCACCCGAACCATGCCTAGCTGCCCTGAGGGCGTGTAATCGAGTTCTTGTGGGCATCTAAAGCCTAGTACATACAGCATCTTTCTTGTACAAGGAAGGGAGAATAAAGGTGAACAAGCAAGTAAAAACTAAAGTGCCTACTAGCTAGTATTCACGGAATTGTGTGATCCATACACTCGACATTAACCGGCGAGCAAAAAAGTGGAGGGTTGATGTCAATTATCTATGATTTGGAAGCAGTTTTTTAGTTGTGGGAGTAATTTGTGCATTATCAATAACATCTGCCATAAAAAGGAATAAAATATTTAGTCCACTCAGACACATTGCAAGCACTAAATATATACAATTGTAGAAAATGTAAAATCACGCATAAAAAAAAGACAAACTTATGTATTTTTCAAAGTTCATACACAGAAATATTTACGATAGTGGGACTATTAAAATTTTTATCGTATTAAAAACATTAATATATTTGCTTATTGCCAGCATCAACATAATATGTTTTGTTTACATTCGACTTGTACAAGAAAAATGGTGAAAAATATGATCGTCCATATATGGCACTAGCTAGTATACAAACTCTTGTGTGCTAGCAACTAGCATACACGGCAGCCATTTACACGATTCAAGTAAGGGTATACAGGAACGTGCTCACTTTCTTGTACAAGAAAGATGCCCGCGTGTACTAGGCTTAATTCATCGTTCTAGCCCATGAATGCCTGGAATATCGAGAGCTTCGCCTGTCACTGCCGGGTTGCAGCCCGCCTACCTAGAGATATACCTCACAGGCACTTGTATGCCCTGGTGCACGGCCGACTTTGATATCCTGGTATGTCGGGCTGTACCTCTACATTCTGTCTCTGGAGACGGGCCTCTTAGAATCAGGGACACTCATTCGACACTACATACAGTGATGACTGTTGGAGTTGCGTTGCACATCGCGAATGGAATTACATTTCAATATTCTGAATATTTATGTTATACCTACTCAAGCTATCACTCTCAAAAAGATTCAAGATTTTCGCATCTGTGGTATTTTGCGTACCTACTTCAACTTCATTCTATGTTTGAACCTGAGTAGGTGCAGTGTTTGCTCCTGTGACGAACATCGGACTTGGACGCGTTTTTACCAGCTAGGTGATTGGATGCTCGAGGAGTGGGAAGGGGAGGGATGGAGATGGCATCGCTGGTGCACCAGTCACTGTACTTATGTGACGTCACCTGTGATGCTGCTTGTTTGCACACTCGTGTGTGTGTGTGTGGTTGGTTCTCTCCACCTTGCTTCCTACCTTCATTAGCCTCTCTGGTATTCCCCCCTCACCCCCCACTCTTCCGAGCATCCACATTTCAACTCCTGTAATTATTGTGTATTCGTTTTGAAAGCAAGTTTTTTGGTGCAAATTAAATCCTCCAATATTATATCTTTCTTTTTTGTCTAATACTGCTTGACATGTCACAGGTCAACCAATCAAAACAGCCAATCATATCAAACAACCATACTAACTAACCAGACTGACTAACCATACTGGCTGGCCACGCAAGCTGGCCACGTAAGCTGATCATACCAAATGACCATATCAGCCGACCATGCTAACCGACCAACAAGACCAGCTGGCCACACCAACCAACTGAATCGACCAACTGAAAATACTAATGGGTAAGACCAACCACCAAGACTATCTGGACAAACAAAACAAACGATTCAACAGGATCACTCTATCAGATAAACCAGCAGGACCAACGGAATATCCCAACCATCTCTACCAATCAACCATACAGATCACACTCCAACAGACAATGCCGACTAATTTCGAAACACTTCGAGAAAAACTCGGCAAAGCATCGTGCCCAACACGATCATGCAGTGAATCGAGTCGTTATTGCCTGAAGACGATGCGAAGCATATTGTGAGACACATCGCGCATCAACACCCGAGCTGTGAAAAATATGTTAAGGCTTGTTGCGATTTTATTCAAATCACGCAGAATGTAAGCTTCCGAACAAAGACGGTCCTTAAACAGTTTCATTAATGATATAGGCTGCTCGATGGAAAACTAAGCACTTTTGAAACTCTGCTAACGATCTACTCGTGTACACATTGTGTATTATTACACCACATGTAACATAACATTGCATAGGCCTGATCACTTTATTCGAGCGTCGGTCCAGGGAATTTGTGAAATTATTACGAAAGTAAATATTTTACCAACTTGTTTTAAATTTAGCACTCAAGTAAATGCAGAATAAAAAACAATTGCACCCAAATATTTACCTAAACTCAACGTTGCGACATGGACCTACTTTCTATGTAGGCCTATAGTTAAAGGCTGTTCACCATAAAGTGAGCACTTTGGAAATCAACCATAGAAAAAATGTCACTGCCCATTTCTGCAGATATTTTAACGGGTGCATTGAGTGACATGCACCCGGTACAGTTGGTAACGATGGATGGAAAGTAGTTCCATATCATAACTTCGAATAAAAAGTGTCTTGTAAGCATTTGTGATAAATTATCTTGTTTCTTTTCTTTTCTGTCTTTTTTAATGCATCAAAGTGTAAAAATTACAAGAATTGTAATATATATACTTTTCTAATAATTCCGCAGTTTCGCCTGACCTAAGCATGAATAAAGTGATAATGTCCATGGCAATGTTAATGTTACATAAGGCGTAGGAATACAGACCGTGCATAAAAGTAGATCTTAAGCAGGGCTTTCAAAAGTGTCCATTTCACCGTGAATAACCTATATCAACTTGACTGGCCGTATGCCAGTCTGTGTGCCATTTAAAATACAGGCTGGTCTGCCTAACGCAGACACCCCAAAAATATTCGGAACGTTTGCAGTTCACGAAATGCGGTTTTTGCGAAATGAATATACGTACGGAGGCAAGTAATATGTCGCAAAGTGACTATTCGTAATACGTGTATGGACAGAAATAATGAAACCACATATGATTTTTCTCCTGCAAACATACATTTATTTCAACAGCATCTGAAAGTACGTGTAAAAAGGAATGCAGTGATATAGCATATGCAATGAAAGGAAGACAGAAACGCCTAGGAATAATTGACTAATATCATTAAGTTAGGTTGACCTGTACGCACTGCTGTAAGTAAGCAACAAGTGCCGTAACTTGTCGTGGCGGGATTGCTTATGAAGTACATCGCTAACTATCCATCTGGTTGGCGAAACATTTCTCGTACTGCTGTAGTAATGAGCTCAGCTTATGCCTTGGTTCTCTAAATGGAAAACCGCACGCTTTGAGGAATTTTTCTTAGCTCACGCTTTTCTCGAAAATCGCGTTACTTACTTGGGGTGAAGTGAAGAGATTTGGGCGGCTCTTAAAAGCGAGGTCCTGATAGCCGATGAGGGTGATTGAAGTGAATATGGAGCGGGGCCGAAATGAAGGAGTGGGAGAGACAGGAGATACCAGAGGGAGCCCGTCGACCAACGGCATCGTCCGGCACGATTCCCACTTGCGAAAGTCCGAAGTGACCTGGGGCCGGGGATTGAACCCGGTTTGCCGTGGTGGGAGGCGAGCCCCTTACTTGAGGTATTTTTCGTAGCTTAGGTTTTGATTCGCAACACGGCTCGCGATGTGCTTCGGATCATTTTCCGATAATCACGACTGCATTCACTGCATTATGTATAGTGTTGGGCGAGTTAGTTCGGTTTGCCGAGCACGCTTGGCCATGAAACAGCATGTCGTGGGGTCGTGGACTCGATTCCGACTGCCTGCACTGGGGGTGGGTTTTCTTTCTCCCCAAAGCGGATTTCTCAATTTTGCCGTTTTGTGGAGTTTTATTGGATGACACATCAAGAAGCCTACATGTGGACCAAGCGATCAGCTTCATTGAACAAGGCTGTTCTGAGAGATTTAAAAAAAAATGAAAAAGGGAAATTTCGAGGGACAGAAGGTGAATTTTGGACACCGCCCAGAGTTAGTGACCCTGTTCGTTGTTCCTCGCCCATTTCTCATGTGTCAATACATATATTTTCGATATGTTAGTCGGCTTTCAAGAACGCGATGTCGAAAGCCGCCCAATCTCTTCGCTCACTCGATCTGTTAGTTTAAAGGCCGTTCACGATAAAGTGAGCACGTTTGAAATCAACCTTAGAAAACAGTCACTGCCCCTGCCTGCATATATTTAAATAGGCGCACTGAGTGACATGCGCCCAGTGAAGTTGGTAACGATGAATGGAAAGTAGTTCCCTGTCTTACCGTCAAATAAAAAGTGTTAGGTAACCATTTGTAGCTTTTTAAATTACTTCTTTCGCTTTCTGATTTTTTTATTGCGTCGAAGTGTAAAAATGAGCAGATTTGTAAAATATTTACTTGTCTAATAGTTTCGCAGTTTTACTTGACCGACGCATGAATAAAGGGATGAGGCCCATAACAATGTTAATCTTGTATAAGACGGAGGAATGCACAACGTGCATTCAAGTAGGTCTTAAGCAGGGCTTTCAAAATTGCTCATTTTACCGTGAACAGCCTATAAATGACACCTAAAGTGACACTTCAGTGAAAAATGCTGGGCAATTTCTATATAAATAGATGATGACTGTAACTCACGATGTAAGCTAAAAGACACATTTTAGAAGAATTTTGCAGATGTTATAGTATGATTTGCGGTGCGCAGGTCGAATACCGACAGAGTTTCGGAACATTTTATCAATGCTGTACGTAATATTCATACGCACCTGGCATAAACTTTTCATAGCTCTGCAAGAAAAATACAAGTATATTGAAAAACGCGACGTTAGCCGAAGACTGCCGAGTATTCCTGAGTCGAGCCGAAGATTGCCGAGCATCATGGATCCACGTTGCCCCATGTCATATACACTGGCATGGGGCAACGTGACATGTTTTAAAACAAACTACAAGGGGTGGTGCTGCAGAAAATGCTCTCTCAGGTTACTGAATTACCATGCTAAATTGGTAGCGTGTCTGTTGTTATAATACATGTATTCAAATGTAGACAAATGTTTTCTTTGTAACATACATTTTATTTTTAAAAAACTTTTGGAATATTAATTGCAAATGTTAATGTTTGTAATGGAAATTAAAAATTTATTTTTACGAATTTCGGTGGATACTTACTGTTGTCTGCTCCATCTTGACCTTGATTGAGAAAAAAAAGGGTGGTGTGAGGTAACAGGTATACTGATGTTTTCAGTAGCAAACTGGATGGGCAAGGCAAGGGTTTCAAGTGGAAACTGTGATATATCCAGGCTTGAACTATTTGTGGGCAGGAGGGAGGGGGAAGATATCAATAGATCTGAGGCTATGAAATACTTCCGGGGAAATGCTTGAACATATTTCCAATAGTCCCTATTTATATAGCGCAATTTACCGTAATTTAAAAAATAAAAAAAACTTGTGTTTAGGATTGAAACCACGCCATCCCTGCAGTGATATCAGACTGTTATCTTACCAACTAAAAAAAACATTCCAACGCTGATAACAAAGAGGAAAATAATATAGAAGGTATGTGGTTTTAAATTGTATGCCCATTCTTTACATTTTCAGTTTAATTGGTAATGATAGGATTGTTACAATAAATAGTACGTAAGATTGTACTCATTTCACATTAAATGCAGTTCAAGCATACGAACCGAACTATGATGATTACGTGAAAACGAAATGAAAGACGTAAAAACAGAATGAAAGTCTGGATGCTCATGTTACCTCGTAAAATGGCATTATGAAAGATGAAACTAACATTTTAGAAAGCATTTTTGATTGGTTTTATTTTTTCATCGGTTGTTATTTCGTTTGATACACGTTGTATAACTTATCCATTAGTGGAAAAAAAAAAAAAAAAAAAAAAAATCACTGAAAAACAGTGTTGATGAATTAGTGGAAAATGTCACTGAATTAACAAGTGAACGAAAGTGGTATTTTTTTACTAATTCATCCATTATATTCATTTTAGCGACTTTTGGATCTGCCAGGTACTGTTATATGATTTGAACAGTGAAATTCCCATTAATTCAAGAGGTCCTTCGCTAAAGGAAATTAACAACTGCTTGGTGTGTAGTGTAAGCAGGCGAAGTCGCGAACAGCAAGCCAGTTATCAATAAATGTATTTTTTGACGTGAATATGTCTTTAAATTTGCAACCATAGTGGGAGGCAATCCAGAAAATTCGATAATAACAAAATCGGGGGCTACAGTTCTCGTTACAGCTCCGAATATATTGTCTAAATTCCAAATTAAATTACACCACTCGATTGCCAAAGGATAAAAGAATATGATACGTTGAGTGATGACTGCGAAGAATCGCGGATGGGTTGGGGGGGGGGGGGGGGGCATTTTGAGTTCGTTTCGTCGCGTATCATAAATTCCGCGTAGTATAACTTTTGACTAGCAGAAGCTACGACGCTCGTTTGAGTTTCATTCGACAGTTCTCGTCAAGATCAATAGATTGTGTGTATAAAAACATTGGCGTGGCGTGGTTATGGTGGAATTGTATGAGTTTAATGTAAAAAAATTAAGAAAACTGAACACAATTTCGGCCTATACGTCAAAAAGCCAAGTCGAGATACAGAAATTGTATACGGTTGGAAAGAGCATCTCAAAAGCAATCCAGTGATTCCCATAAAACCTCATATGATCCAGTGAAGCTGTGCCAGCAACGTAAAAAAAAAACATCAAGGCATCCGAGCTCGTCAACGTAGACATAGTCACACAAAACAAAAGGCCGTGTCCCCATACAGCCACACCCCCTTTTTTTTTTTTTTTTTTTTTAAGAATTTTCTCATTTTTACTCTGGTATGCATTAAAACAGAAAGTAAAATAAATAATTTCACGATTCACAAATTTTTACCCAACAATTCTAATTCACCGTTAAGACATGGAACTCGCTTCCCTCCGCCATGCCGGCCGTTACCAACTTAACTGAGCGCATGCAAGTAATTGGACACCCGTGAAGATAGGAAATTCAGTACTTCAGTTGACTTGTGTTGTCCGTGGTAGCATGAACACAGAGGCCTATTTTATCATTCTGGATAATGAAATGATCCCAATATTTTGGCGTTTTTTACGGAATGGACCCATGTTAATTCCAGGATGACAATACCAGGTGCCATGTTTCAAGGGCTACTATGCAGTGGTACGCCGACAACAATGTTCGCCGATTGGACCGGCCCGCCCAAAGCCCCGACCTCAACTCTATAGTACATCTTTGGGACGAATTGGATCGCCGGGTGAGGGCTCGTCAGGCGGGGCCAAAATCCATTGCTCAACTCATGGAATGGTTGCAAGAGGAATGGCGACGAATCCCCGTGGATGTCCTGCAAACACTCGTAGATAGCATGCCAGACAGGGTGGCTGCTGTTATAGCCGCAAGAGGTGGCCCTACGAGATTCTAACGGGGTGACAACCACCGAGCAAACATTGTGGACAGGTACCCAATTACTTTTTGGTAGACAGTGTACATTCACTTAGGGAAGTAACATTTTTCATAGGTTGATTTCAAAAGTGCTCAAATAGTCATGAACAGTCCATAGATAAGGGCAGGTGTGGGGAATAATCACCTGGCAGGAGCATCCAGGAGAGAGTCCAGAAGAAGCCGACGAAACACATACTCGCAGAACTCCGAGCAGCGCTGTGGAACTCGCTCAGGTAGGGGAAGATGAGACATGACGGCGCCCCAATACTGCCAACAGTCAGGACACAACTACTATTGATGGGGGTTTCACTGGCAAATAACACAGGCACAGAGCACGCATTTCAACACTCATACAACCTGAAACCTTGTGCCTCATTGATTCACAAGTTAATACATATGTATTATTATTGTTACTATTATTATAAGCGAATGACAGTTTACGACGAGCCTGACAGTTGTAGTGGTGGTAAATATTGTTTCAATTTATTTCACTTGTCTGGCACATACTTGCTAACTGACTAGCTTTCAAATCTCTTAAATCATAATTTAAGCTTGTCAAGGGGAGCCCAGAGGCTTGTCATGACAATCACGAATCAAGCTTGAATTAAGAAAATTATGCCACATACTGTTCACAGTGAACTGAGTACTCTTGAATGTCTTGGTTAAAATTTACTTGTACCCACGTTGCGTAATATCCCGCCATGTGTAAAATTAATATTTTCATGTGCCTGACCATTTTATTTATGCTTCGGGAAAGTAAAACTATAAAATTATTACAAAAGCAAATCTTTGACTAATTTTGGTTATTTTTACACTTTGACCTATATGCATAAAAAGAGAAAGGAAGAGGAAAGCATTATTTTACTAGTTTTCTTCCATCCTGACCAACTTTATTGGACGAATGTCAATCAACGTGCACGTTAAAAATATGCATGTTAGGGCAGAGATATTTGTTCAAAGGTTGCTTTCAAACTCTCAAAAGATCTCAATTAACCGTGAACTGCCTACACCAATCACATGAACAGCAGTAGTGCATAGTTAGTATTTCCTGAAGAGAAGGTAAAGTATCACTGCGTAGTTGTAAGAAACCTAATGGTGTCGGCACTCACATGAAGCCGCTGAAGAAACGGCAGATGGTGAAGAGGTCGTAAACTTGCACGAAGCTGGTGAGGAACGTGATGACGGAGTCTATGAGCAGAGAAGACACGAGCACGTGCTTGCGTCCTATCGTGTCGGCCAGCGAGCCCCAGACAAAGGTGCCGCACACCGAACCTGAGGAACAATGAGAATTAGGAAGGGCTACTCTTCCAGTAGCTGACGTAGACAGTGGGTAAGTAGCTGGCCCAAGTCAGTTGATCACTGGCTCCCAGCTACATGCCTTGTCAATCTACTGTTCTCCAGCGTTCACATAGGGCTAGTCTCACTCAGTGAGACAGTTCACTCCTACTACCTTCTACTGACACATTTCGGATCAGCTACTGGAAGCTGTAAACCGGTCCTAATGTCTCTTGTCGACAGCGAGGTCATTAGAGACAGAGTGAGTTGTTCGAAGAAGCAAAGCAGGAGAGCGGGAGAGGAATAGGCCATCGGGAAACCATGGAAAACCGAAATCAGGTTGGCCGTACCGGGAATATAACCCAGGTCCTCTCAATTGCCAGTCTAGTGATTTTACCTACACCACGCCACACCGCTCGGTATATGGGGGACGAAATACTGCATCTGCAGTCTGTGGTCGTTAAGTTGTAACTTTACGATAAACCTCTCATTTCCAGCTGTAACATCCTGTTAGCAATCTGTAGCTCCAAGTATATTGCTGATGACTTGATGGTGATATGCAGTTGCACAAGAAATGAGACTGGAGGGGTAGAGATTTAAATAACGGCTACAGTGTAATTTTTGTTTCAGGAAACTTTCTGTAGTGTATTGAAAGTTATTAACCTACACAGTATGGAAAATGTACCTCACACAAGGCTACAAATATGCGGAAATGTTTAGCACCCCTGCTGTACAAGGCTAGAGTGGTCTTGAGAGCCGATGAGGAGGAAGCAAGGTGAGTCTGGAGAAGCCTCAGAATGCAAAGGAATGGGAAACGGAAGATTCCTGAGAAAACCCTCTGATCGGCGCCATCGTCCGACACGATTCCCACATGCGAAAACTGGGTATCGAACCCGGTTCGCCTTGATGGGAGCCGAGCGCTCTATCCGCTGTGCCATCACAGCCTCTACGATGTTGAAGACTTTACCATAATTTTACTGATTCATTAACTAATGTAGGAAGACTACCATGCACGTAACAAAAAATATTTTACCATTCGCATTTTATCAATATGCATATACAGTGATGCACATTTGTTAATTATTTCTTACACAATGCACGATACCATTCGTACAACTCAAAACTCTGTTGAGATGTCTGAATGATTCTTGTAAGGTGGGTAAGTAATTATATAAACGTTTATTGTGGACATTTGCCATTACAACATCTGGTTGCGGTAACAGAAAACCTACAGTGTAAAAATATTGGAGACTAAGTACTAAAGTCGCAATAGAAACGAGCTGCAGTTAACTGTGCTAGTCATATAATTAGATTCCTTCTTGGAATGGCATGCATGTTACATGTTTGTCGGCAACATATATAGATAGCACTGTGTTAAAAACCACACCCAGGGTCAAATTCGACCAATTTAATTCAGCTTCTAATATTTCCAATTACAATGAAAGATACAGTTCAGAGAACATTAAAAAATTAAAACTTTTTAAAACATAAATGGTGTGAGAAACCGGGCCTTAAGTGATTAGTTTATTGTTGACGGAGCAATGCAAATAAATATTGTATTTGTGTGTAATTATTTGCATTTGAGTTGCTGTGATGAGACAGAAGGGAAAGGTAAAGATGGCTGGGAGCGGATGACAAGAGGAACCCATGGATGGCGCGAGCCAGATGTGGAGTCAAGCGCTGATTACTTCCACTTTCTTTTTGCAGCTGATTTTACAGTGCCTGCAGCTGCGCTTATGAGTTGCAAACTGGGCTCCAGCCAGCGGTTTGCGGGCAAGGTGGAGTACGGTCCGATTCCTTGCCCAAGTATAGGTTTCGCGGTCTTAAAACTTCGGCATGTAAACAAAGTTTTGCATAGTTAAATAAGATGTTTACTACCTGCGATTCGCGTTATATATAATATATATTCTGCAAGTAGTTTTTCTCTTTAGATATTTTAGAAACACGTTCTAGGTTACATATGTTCTGTTTGTTAGCGATAACACAGCTTTCATTCTTATGTGTCTTTCACATCCGTTAGTTCATACAAAGCAAATTTTAGTGAATATCTGCATGGAACTGTTTATAAAGTAAAGTTTCTTCTTGAAGTATATCGTTCTTGTTCCATCAAATGCATTTGTGGTGTCAAATAACTGTGGTTAAATGATGCAAGTTATAATTTTACTCAGGAAAAGTATGCCAGTATATAAAAACTAGGGGCCCAGCCTGTTACCATTTTTTTTAGTATTGTCACATGTCTAGAATAGTTACCATGTTACAAATTTTGGTTATCATACAAAGACTGAAAAAAAAACATATTTCATATATATATATGTCACAATGAAATGATGTGAAATTAACTCAGCATTGAAGCGACTGCTGCCCCATTTAATATTCCTCTATCCACTTGGCCACTGTAGCCGCACTTGATATAGTTATATATCCACTGAGCCACTGCGGTCCCACTTTGAATCGCTCTATCCACTGAGCCACTGCATCCCGAAATGGAATCTCCCTATGCACTGAGACACTAAGGCCCAATTTGATATATATATCCATTTGGCCTCTGTGGCTCCACTTGATATAGTTCTGTCCACTGAGCCATTACGGCCCCACTTGGAATCACTCTATCCACTGGGCCACTGTGGCCCCACTTGGAATCGCTTTATCCACTGAGCCACTGTGGCCCCGCTTGGAAATTAACTCAACATTGAAGCAAGACATTTAAAGTAAACAAAAATTATATTCCATTACCTTCACATCTCTATGCAATAATCTCTATGCATTAGTACAAAACTTTCATATAGAAAAAGTTATTCAATGAGTTTTTAGGATAAAAGGTAATAATTGTGTAATTTGATCGTGCTGAAATTGGAACTTGACCTGTATTTTACCCTGAGGATTCGCTCTGCAACATTTGAAGAACTTTTGTTGGATTTCAAGGGACTTAGAGGTATTAAAGACGGACAGACAGACAGAGACCATCTCCTTATTATATAGGATTCCAGCTGATGGCATCAAGCACTTAGTTTGCCAACATAACAATGTTCCATGGCGGAAGTTGGTCCTGACCTTCTCCTCCTCCCAGGAACAATTCTCAATAGGGTGTACTGGGAGCACTACTTCAATTCTTTAGCCATTCAGTTTTGGATCTTGCAGTTGTAATAGGCTAACGGCTTCCCCGTCTCATTACTAATTACTCTACAAACTTCATCCTTTCTCGAGGGAAGTCAGTTTCGTCTAAACATTCCAAGCCAACTCAGAAAGTTTCTATCAAATCTGTGGTTCTCGTTTAAACCCCCAATAATGATGTACCATGACTACTGTTAATTCCATAATCCAAATCACACTTCTTTCCCATCCTCTTTTGTCATAGTCGTGCGATCCCTTCTATTAAGTGATTAGTCTTAATAGGGAATTATTATGTCACCATAAATAAGTTGTCGGTCGGGCGTAAAAGGAGATCAGCAATGCCACTTGGACCATGACACCATGCAATCCCGACTCTGGTTGATTACCGGTCATCAGAAAATAACTGCAATTAATGCCCGACCATAGACACCCCGACCAATCCAGGCCAGAACAAGCATTACTTCCATATTAGTGCCATCTATGTCAAGCCACTTGACCCAGTTTATTGTCAAGCATGATTAGCCAGACAGAAAGAATATATACTGTAGCGCACTACTATTTCCCACCAATGACATGCCCGGCGTCTAGGGACAGTTCTCTACAGCAGTAAATAGGAGGTGCCAACCTTAAAACCCCAGGTTGATCCTGGGGATGCTCCCTTTTCCCCAAACCCACTGCTAATACCAGCCCAACCTAACTAGAACCATGGTCCCACACCGCTCATTCTGCTATCAGCAATCTACAGATATCCAAACCAGTGCCACTGTATGGATCAGTCTTCCTGCTGTCAAATGTGGGGAAGCCATGACTGTGACACCTAGCACATGCTCTATAACTGCTCATTGGAGTCAGCAGGGGGAACAATTGCATTTTATTTGCATGCATCCATGCAATCCATCAGAGCGACCTGTCAGCGTGCATCTGACTTCCATTAGTGCCACTATACCCCACACAAGACAAGCCACACCATACACGACGACCATCTAAGAGTACATGACCATCACTTATTACAGATCTCGTCATAATCAACGGTCTCGGACCTGTTAGCATACCATTCGTCAGAATCATCCATACATCGCCCAAGCTGAACGACGTAGTTCACCCAGACATGGTAACCCGGCCTAAACAAACCACAGAGAATGATCCGAATGGGTTAGTTCTCAATTCACTTATTATTTGCTGATATGCAGCGCATATGTCATCCTTCCCTTATTATGCTAAAACTTTACCAGCAGTGTCCTAAGTCCCACACACTGGACAATGTGTTAGATTAAAACCATAGAGTTTGTCTTTAAAATCCCCATGTCCTGTCAGGTACTGGGCATTAGAATGGCCCACCTATAGTAATTTATTCTTAAGCCTTTCGTTGACATTAGGAAATATCCAATGCATGCATCTACCCTTCATAGAACCATCCCAACTTCCCTGCCTGTTACGTAGTGTCTCCACTCGCACTACTTTACACTCTTCATTGGTAGGTTTCCTACATTGGCAATCATGCCACAAGAGGCCCCTCTCCTCAATAAACAGGTCGACAAGAATGGCCCCATTTACGATAAGCAACACATCATTAGAGACCTTATAATAGGTCTTGGTTACAACCAAGAGGGACATTCTCTGTGCTGTACGCAAGGTTCTTCTCATGTGGAACTGAGCAGAAACGGAATACCACGATGCCGCACCATAAGTTATGAACACGCTTCATCGAGTACGAAGAGGCAACCGCAGAGAAACTATGGAATGACCAGAAAATAAAATTACATTGTAAAAGGTGTCACGTCCTCCGCCAGTAAACAGATGCCCATCTGATCCTTTATAAACTCACGAAGGAAGCCCTCACATACAGGACTATGATCTGGCAACATAATGTTGGGCAAGTTCTCAAGATTCTCCCTAATACTCAAGAGGCTTTTACCTTCTTCTGGCTATCGTCTCCCACGTTATATTTTCATTTACTTGAGCAGAAGTTTTAACAACATCTGTGAATGTCACCTTTTTCTCACTAGCAGGTTCTTCTAACACTGTCTGGACAGCACTGAGTCGGCCATTGAGATCTGCATAATGGACCAGCATTATATCAAGCAGGCCTTTCAGTTCCTGCACACGTGGCAGAACATGATTGGCCACTTTCTTATACAGTTTGGAATTATTACCTGTACAATAGTCTCTCAGGTGCTCCATAATTGATTATACTCTAGCATAAATGGATTCGACATCCAGAGATTTTTTAAATGCCATTTTCTGCACTTCCTTATACTACAATGGAGGAGTTACCTTTAACCAAAATTACAATATTCTGTCCATACCCATGAGGATGAACAGAATATAACCACGTAAGTTCGGAATGAGTTGGTCTGAAATCTTGACTACAGTCCGTTTCCAAATCGAACAGTTGCTCGATGTAATACATCGATCAATCATAATCTAAATTAGAGCCTGACAACTTAATGAGTTGTCTTTTGTGTTCCCCCCAAGGACCCGAAAATGCTGACATTTTGTTACAACGAGCGAGCTAACACAGGCTGTGTATGTGTTGTAAACACCAATGCCAAACACGGGTCTGAGGTTCCGAAAGCTCGGCTGACCCTCGTCCACTCTCTTATCCGCTAGGGAGCTTAAAGCAACACACAGAAAGAACTTCCGGTTAACTGATTGATCGTAGGTCGTTACACCACGTGGTGCGCGCTGAGGGGGAGCAGATGCAACTGCACATACGTATACTTTCAGTTAAACTTTCATTCCTTTGATATGTGTTTGCTATTAGGAAACAAACCCCTATATCACCACTAGTTAATCTAAATAATCAGTATGATAATAATAGGGACAACAGCCGCCTGCAAAAAAAAATTGCTGTCGTAGTTTTACCTCTATGTAGGTGAGTACAGTCCGAGTGGTACCCCGAGAAAACTAACTTAACAAAGTTACTCTGTGTTCTAACATTGACAGTACCGTAGAACCTTCTAAGGTCGAACTTATATTTAGTCTATAGTCGAAGTAACTTTTACATTTGTGGCAAGGTTAGAACACAGATAAACTATACATGTTCACTGTGTTATGTTGGCAGACAAAGTACTTGACATCGCCAGCATGCTCTTTTTATTGTGGCCTGTGTTTTCTGGGTGAAATTATTGATTGCGTCATTTACCTACAGTTATTTCATATCACAAATGCATTTGAGAGAACAAGAATTACGATCTTGAAGAGGAAACACTCGTTTGTAGACAATTACATTCAAATATTCTCACAAATACACGTGGTGTGAAGTAACAATTGTGAAGGCCTCACAGGTGAAGACATATGTGACCAGTATTTGAATGTACAAGATCTGAAGAGAAAAAAACTGC